>PVJD01000601.1:35000-395875 GCA_004026545.1 Mormoops blainvillei | reverse complement strand
CCTCTCCTCCCTCTACTCCATCCTGACTGTGATGTCTTAGTTCACACTTGCTGAAATTCTGTCCTGAAGATAGTTTTCTAGGCTACAGTTTCTTTCATGCATATTCGAGAATGTGATTTTTGTTCATATGATTTGTCTCCTATTTTCTTACCGCAAGTATATTTTATCGATATCTCGTCGTACACCTCCACCACTTTTTGACATCTCTTAAATCACAACATGTTTCGCAACTGATGGTGTTTTAGAACAGATTAAACAGATATATTACTTTTTGTTTTAAATGGTGTCTCAGGTAAATAGATTATTAACTCATGTCCTCTCTCATATACGATCTTGAATCAAGTTCCTTTGGTTTCCACGTTTCGGAGTTCCTAAGGAAAAAGGTAGCCATGCATTCCCAAAAGCACTCGGCTTGGTGCCTCAGACATAGTTAAAGTCTATCACTGCATGGTTTGTTTAAGACTTCACATGTTTTAAGGAACATGTGTGAAGGACCTGTGGACATGGACAACAGGGTGGGGATTGACTGTGGGAGGTGGAGCTGGGTAGGGCAAGGGAGGGCAGTGGGGGAAAACTTGGGACAATTGTAATTGAACAACAATAAAAAAAGAGACTTCTTATGTTTTTATTTATAAAGAAGTTGAATAGAGTTAGTGTAATAGAATAAATATGATATGTAGAAAGTGTCCATACAGAAAAATAATGAGAAAAAATTTAAATGAATGAATTAAAGGAAAATAGTGTTTCCTCTCTAGAAGTATGTCTTAATTTTATGTGATGGAAAAGAAAAATTCTTGGGAAGTTCTTATCTTGGCCCCCTAAGTTACCATGTATCTGTATCTCTATATCTACGTATAATTTCCTTCGTGAAATAAACATGTAGGTAGGCAATTGAGCAACTGCCTTTGAGCATCACAGCATGTAGGTAAGTATTTTTTCAGAGTCATAAAATTTGTTAACCTGTTGAAGACGAAAAAGCCTTGTACTTAAGAAATCTATTAATGTTGCTTCATCCAGTGTATCTAAAATTCTGATTTTAGAGAATGTGTTTTTGGCAATAATGTATAATCTCACAATAGAATTCATGTTTCAAGAAATATCTTTGGATAATGCTGGTCTAATAGAATAAATAATAACTTGGTTTCTAGGTATGATACTGGCATACAAGAATAGTAAGTCTTTTGTTATCACTCCATATTTTGTTTCCATTTCTCACTGTGTTAATTGGAGTCTGTTATCTAGACCCAAGTCTGGAGACTCTTGTTAAAGTCTCTTTTTCTTTGTAATTTTCCATTTTTCCTCATATCATTGTGAGAATTACTTTCAGAATTCTTTGTGCTCCTTGCTACCTTAAAAAAACAGGTTTTTCACTGAATTTATCAAACATTTCCATAGCGTCTTGCTTAAAGCATGCTACATTGTTGGAAGTATATAAATGTACTACTTACATGAAATAAATCAGTAGGTAGTGTTTCCTGATCAATTTGTTGTTTTCTATTAAAATAAAGGAAAATGGCCCCGACAATGCTAACAAGAGATGCAATTACCTGACCCTTGTCCTCTTACTGTCTCTAACAGAGAAAAGTATTCATTTTGTTGCTTTTTATTTTCTGAAAAGGTATTAGGCCTTTGTCTCAAAGGTGTAACATCAAATAATAAGACATCTTCTTTTGACTTAAATCTGACCTTCTCTGCACCCTAGTCCTCTTTGACTGGGAGTTAGCAAAGTAGGCTGCCCAGATACTATTCCCCCTTAGGAAATTCTTCCCTGAATCCTGCAGTAAACGTTCAGAGGGAAAAGGCGAATAAAGTCAAATTGCCTTGAAGAATGCTGAATACAAGAAATATATTAGTAGCACTTTTGACATTTTCCAGAAATTTTTCAGCTATTGATGTAGACACATTATGCTGTCTTGATTTAAATTGCTAATTATTCTCAATTATTCCTAGTAGTTTGGGCTGAAATAATTTTAACCAGACTTCTTCAAAACAGAAAGAAGGAATACTCTCTTATACTAAAAAGAACTAATTCTGATATGGCTTTAGTTTTATGTCTTTATATGTAATGATCAAAGTAATTAGCGATCATAAGTGATTCAATTGTTTTTCATGTGATGTTAACAAACAATAGGTCAGAATGTGACAGAATAATTTATCTGCCATTGAGTAGCAATATTTTTGTGCTTTGGTTACATTGTTAAGCAAACTAAAATAAGCAAATCTTTATGCCAGGGTCTTAGTTAATGTCATTTTGCTTAGCTGAGAAAATTTGAAACATCTCTGAGAAGACATATTTTAAGAGAGCATTAGGACATGCATATTTTTAGGATGCTAATAGAGCCTATCACCTCCTTTGGTTTTAGCTGCCAGAAATTATGATTCATAGTTCTTCATAGCATAGAACAGAAAACATTATAAAGGGAAAACAATTCTAACAGATTGCTCAGGAATGATTTCTGAGTGTCAGTTAATCAAACATTTCTATTTTATCTCTTCAGAAAAACGAACACTTCTGTTTTGAAAAATGGATCTAGGAAAATCTTTATTTTTGCTTTTTAATAGCCCACAATTATTGATGAATTTTTAGTCTTATTAAGCAAACAGAATGGGAAAAATACATAGCATTGTAATGATTTATAATAATAAAAATGACACAGCTAAAAATTTGCCTGTAAAGAATGTTTCAAAGGAACAAAGGATTTGTGTGCATGTGTATGTGTGTGTTAAATTCTGAAGAACACGGTCATATTATTGTATCATTTTACTTCTGCTGATATGTTATTTTTCTGGAGAAAAAAGCCAATTAATGAAGTATTTGCGATACATTTTTAAAACTTCAGAATGTAAAATTTCAAAATATATGACCATATTCTGAAAAATAGGACAAAGTATTGCTACTCAAAGGCAGATAATTTAAAATGTTGTCATGTATTTTGAAATTTTATTATGCTAGAAAGTTTTGCAATAATTTAGACTTAGGTGTGGAGAAAGAATTACTTGCTATCATTTGAATTGATAGTCAAAATATTCCACATTGAATAACAATTCTTGCAGAAATCCTAAGTAATAGAGGTTTCTGATTGTGACAATACATTTTTTGATGCTACTGGTTCTTTATTAATGTTGACTTTAGGTGTGCCATGGTTTTCTGTCAAATCCTAGTTGTCTGCACTATTATTGCCTATTCTCCTTAATGGTTTTCTACTCCTTTCTTATTACAGCACATTTAGAAATACGCGGGCATGTGAAGAGAGCACTATTGCCACTGAGAACCTTGCAGCATGATGGCTATTTAACTTTTGAATGGGTTTTTACACAAATATAGCTGTTTTTTTTTAGAATCTTCAGGTATGGGGAAGCATCTTACAGAGAAATCCTCTATTAGCCAAGTGATCAGTGAGTTGTTTTTTTTAAAGTATGTGTGGGATACTGCAGATTGAAGTGTGCAAAGCATTTGTGTTTTAATTAAAATTTTGGAGGAAAAGCTCATTCACATGAATTAATAGCAAGATTTTTAGCAGGTTGCATAAATGGTGACAAAATTTACATCTTTGTATTCAAGAAGAGTATGGAGTTACTTGGTGAAGATCACTACATATGTTAAATCCTTTCAACATGTGCTATAAATATTAAAGATCTGTGGCTATTAAATTACATGAGAGCAAATGACTCATGAGTAATTACAAATACCTGTTCTGCTTCTACTTATCACTTATTTTTTTTAAAAAGTAGCATGGAAATTAAATGCAAACATAACATAAAAGAATATAACTTCCTGTTAAATGATGCTTTATCATATAATGGGATATCACAGACTAATTCAATGCAGAACTAAACCAACATTTGAAGAAAATGAGAATTCCTGAAGCCAGTAGCCTCTGTATTGTGAAGTGCATGCTGTATATGTCTCTCTAAAAATTTGTTTTCTTTTCTAATTGTTTCTAAGATGTCAGACTACACTGGATTTCACAAATCACAGAAGTCAAAACAAGCAAGTATATAGTAACATAAAAATAGCACAAATTTGTACAAAAATTATCTTACAGAGATGATAAATAATATGAGTGACATTTGATTATTAATCAAATATATTCTTGGTAATTCTCATCTTTTTGTCTTTCAGGGGTGGCGCTCTGTCCCCTCACCTGTTTGCTTCTTGACATTTTTTCATCTCACATTGATGAACAATGGGTATGCCTTTTTTCAATGTACTATCAAAGAGAATAACCACTGTCTGGTTCTTTGGACACATGATGGATACTTTGTTACTAAGAAGTGAGGGTCTAACAGCCACAAGGTCATAGAACGTTGGAAAGGAAGAGATTTTGCGCATTGGAGTCCTAAGATGCTCCCTGAGGGGTCTGGGAACTTCAAGCTTCCCAATAGGTAATTCAGCTCCATTGGGTTTCACACTATGAGGACCCTGGAGTGTGGGGACCCCAAGGGTCTATCCAGGGCAGGCAGCCCAGAACTGTGTGTACCCTTGAAGGTCAGTCCAGGCAGGCAGCCCGGAACTGTGCGTCATCCTCACATGCCTGAGGGCAGGCAGCATGGGCCTATGTCATTGTACACATGCGCTGTAGTCCCCAGTGACCTAAGTTCTGGCCTGCCCCCACTACTGTCTAAGCTTGTATAAAAACCCTGTAACCAGCAATAAGTGTACCCGCAGTGCTGGCAATAAAGAGCTTGCTGCTTGCTTGTGATATGAAGTGCAGCTCCTATGTCTGCTTCTCGTGCTTTCTTTCACATGGACCTCTCACCACAGAAACCCGCCCTAGCCGAACAGTTGGGCTCTGACACACATATATTGACCTTTCAACTCAGATGACATTTGAAGAAAGAGTTCATTGTTTAAAAAGAAAACTGGTCACCAAGTACAGCCTGTCATTTGGTAGGTGAAGAAATAATACCTGAATGTTTAAATTGACTAGGGAAGGGTATTGAGATGCTAAAGAACCTCATGCTTTTCAAGGTGTTCAAAGTGGGAAATGATACTGGCAAACTCTTCAAGAAGAATGAAACTCACACCTTTTACTTCCAAAACATTTCTTTTTCATTATCATGCTTGACCTCTAGTAGGGATTAGATCACTCTCCAGAACACACAGCAAATGAGTGTTGTGACTAAGAAGGGAGTTCTGATCATTTTGAATTTCCCCATGCAGTACTGTTCCCAGTAAGCTAGAATATACTGTATTCAAAATTCTTCTTGGTGCAGAGGCAAATTACCTTATTTGAGGGTGACAAGAGTATGGTCTCCACTCTACGTGGTACCTAACTGAATGGAGCAAAATGAAAAGACTGTAAGCCATGGGGATTTTCTCCCTTGTCTTCCCTCTATCCAGGTGTGTCCAACTTTTTGGTGTCTCTGGGCCACAATGGAAGAAGAGTTGTCTTGGGCCACACATTAAATACACAAAACACTAATGAAAACTGATGAGCAGAAAAAAAAGTTTTTAAGTAAATTTATGACTTTGCGTTGAGCTGCATTCACAGCCATCCTGGGCTGCATGTGGCCCATGGGCTGCTGGTTGGGCACGCATGCTTGGGCTAATAATGCGAGGCAGTGGTCCTGGGTTGGCTTATCTGCTTTCAAAGCCTGCCTGCATTTTTCCTCCACTGAGCTTTCCTAAGGCTAGAATGGGAGAGGCGTGTGGATTGTGGGACTTTTCTCCAGGCTTTTAACCACAGACCTGAACCCTAACTCTAATCAGCCTTACTGATCTCAGACTGGCTGTTTTTGTTTTGCCTTACGTTTCAAATCACTCTAAACCAAAGATGAAAGAAGCAGTTACCCATTTAACTTTCTAAAAACTCCAGATTCATATTATTTGAACTTGACAAGGATGGGAAAGATTCCTCAAAGAATTGGATGATATCAATACTACCCCAATCTGCTCTGCAAATGTATTGCATATTTCAGAGAGTGAATATCTCAAGAGAAATAGTCACTTTTGCGTCCCTTTCCAAAGATAATGCTTCTTAATTTGTTTCTGCAGAGTATTAGTGTGTTTGGGTCTATCTAATTGCAGGTGTGGATGATGTTCCTTCACGGCTCCATAGTTCAAATCCAATCCCTGGGAGTCATTTCTGCTACTGCCCTTCTGACACAGACAGTGAGTGACTAACCAACTCCTGTCAATTCCACCTTCAAAGAGCTTGGGAACCCATCCATCACCATTGCTGTTACTTGAAGCTAATCCATTATCATCTTATTTTGTGTGGAGTTTATCTCCAGTGCGATAAATTCCTAATTGGTGTTCCTGTTTATTGTCTACTCATAAATCAATTTCTCACATAACAGTCACGGTGATTAAATCATGTTAGTCTGCTACTTAAATTTCCTCAGTGGTTTCCCATCATGCAGAGCAAAAGTCCAAGTCCCTTGCATTGACCCAAAGGCCCTTTGTGCTCTGATGCTTCAGCAGATCCTCCCAACTGCATTTCGGTCCCTCTTACCATCAATGACAACGTTTCAACAGCTCTGATTGTCCCTGATGGCCCATACTCAGCAGTTTGGCTGCGGTGAGTTTTTCCCCGCCGCAGGGCCTTCTTACACATTGTTAGGCTCGGTTCCTTTTTGCCCTGCTCTTACTTTGTGCCCTCACAGAACTCAGCTTAACTATCAATTCCTAGATCTTTCCTGACCAATCTAAAGTAAGCTCTCTTTTTCCTCCATTGTTCTCTTATGTAATATTTTGTTCTTTTATTGCATAGCACTCACCAACACCTTAAACTTATTTGTACGTTTACTTGTTTGCTTTGAACTTGAGGAGTGCTGATCTCAAACTATCGATTAAATAATTATGTCCAATTAACTAACAGGTAAAGTATATATATGTATACAGGCATATATATACTACTTATGTCCAACTTTATGTACATAAACAACTTATGTACAGTTATAGTTACAGTAAATATCTTGTGGAAACAGCTAATTCTTCCTACCCTGGAGTATTGGTGAAATTCCTAGCAGTGCAACAGAGCAGGATCTAGGTCTAGATCAGGTCCTCTTCTTTGGTCATCTTGGCTTTGCCTCGTCTGCTTCCAAGCCTTGCTTTAGCGCAGACCAGAGCTCAGGCCATCTACATCCATCAGCCTGACTCAGCCACAGACTGAGTCAGAGCCGCTGGGGCCGTTGCTAGGGAGCTCTCAGGCGTTAGGCTCCAGCTGTGCCAATATGAGCCTTTCAAATACGGAAATTTCTGTTGTATATCTATCATGCTGGACATTATGTTCTTGTTCCTAAATGTAAAAATTATACGAAAATGTTAGCAGTGACACCCTCTGCCAGGACCTTCTGCAAAATTCTTGCTGTCTGTCAACACCCATGATGCCTTAGGGACACAAGTTTTACAGTCCTTTTTGATTTTGGGTAAAAGCAAGGACATGTTTCCTGAAACTTCTCTTTGTTAATTAAAACTCTTTCCTCTATGAGTGGTTCTTACCTCCCGATAACCAATGTCACTCTATCACTCTGGATATAACATTTCGTTCTCTTTGATGAATACTGAGACTGTGAAATGAGGTATCATTTTGTTGAAAGCCAGCAATCTTTATAGAAAGTGACAATTTCTTAAGGACTGACTCAGTTCTAGGCACCATGCTAAGCATGTATATTAGAATGTAATACTGATCCAAGAAAAAAACACATGTACATACATCTTTTCAGGTGCTTTTGCAGGAAGAGAACTGAGCTTTCTATTCTGGTGAAGCTTTCCCTATCTTTGTAAAACTGTCTTGAAATCTTATGTCAATCTAAGTTTTAAAATGAGAAAAATAATGCTCCTAGTTAGCAATGTCTTCTCCCAAGATGTCTTAGCCTTGGGCAAGACCTTGGGGAACGGAACGCAGTGCTGGCTCTTCCTCAGCCTTGCAGCCTCAGGGCCTAGTCTTAGCTGCACACCAAGGTGCATCCATTGTTCTGGATGACTGATGGGGAGTCAGAATGCCATCTGATTAATTAAGAGTGAAAATATAACTCACCAACCAGTCTTTTAAGCACATTCACTCACTTTGGGCAGTCCTATAGGAGCATCTAATTGGTTTATAGAAGTGTACTTGGTGAGCCTAGAAGAAGAGGAATTAGATAAATCAAATAGTAAATGGATTTAGGTTGCTATATCTGCCTCTACCGTAGGCATGGGAGTTTCAAAGTTTTGGCTAAAAATTTGTCTTTTGTAGATAGAACTGACTAACACTGCCAATACATGCCTCTATGATTCTTTTTTTAATGCTTTGATGGCTGACCAACTCGCTTGGTCAGCCATCAAAGCTGTTAAAAAATCTGTTAAAACAGTTGATCAAGTATAATCAGACCCTGCAGAACCTGGAGCTATTTCTTCTTTAAGGTGATTATGTATGTCTTCCCTGGGACATTGTGTAATGATATTATAGTTCTCAAAGTTAAATTTGAATTTCAAATATTGAAAACACCAGGTTTAAGAATACTGTGTGAACCAGCATTAAATAATCATTTATAGGCTAACCAGTTAAGTCTGTTTTTCAGCCAGTTACAGCAGGAAGGAAGAAATGTTGGGCCTAACAAATGAGAAATGAGAAAATGAGTAAGAGGAGATAAAAAGTGCCACTTCTGAGGTTCCGTTGGAGCAGGACACACCGATGCTCATTTGCTCTCTTCCTGCTTAGGGTGAACAGAAGAGAGGGTCCTTGGGTTTGCGCCAAGTTTGTAGAGCTGGGGTGCTTTGCTTTTTTTCATGTAAAGTACTTTCCTAAAAAGCTTCCGGTTTAGCTTTTGGATGAGAAATTTTGAAGTGTCTATTTCTTAATTTCGAAAATTGTGTTCAGCTGGTCAGCCCATATTAAATGCAAACATCACTTGGCCAACACCCTTCCCTTGCCTCATTGTTCTGTTACCTGTACAGAGGTGCCTCCTTTGTCTTCTTGTCTTCATGAGTTGCCTCTAACATTGAGGAAGGGAAAAATAACTTTCAAGATTTCCTCTCAGCATGAACCATTCTGAGGATCTTTGGCAGAAGTTAGAACCTGAGGTCACTAGGGATGTAGGACACTGGAAAGTTGGGAGAAACTCACATGGGTATTTTTACACTGTCATTCCCTGAAATGCCTCTGTGGGTTTGAGATATTTATTGAAGAGAGGAAACAGATCAATTAATAAAAAATGTTTATTAACAGAACCAATAAAGCTGTTTTTGCTTTTTTTATGGGAATCAAAATGTTGTTAAAAATAAAATAAATGAAAAGTTAGACCATTGAAAATTAACTTAAAATATATAGTTTAAAACTAGAGTATGGCCACTTGCAGAACATCATCAGTGTTTTAGAGTGAATCAGATAGCAGATTTTCAGACTTTTGAAATGAAAGATTTGTCTTAGAATTAACAACCTGATGTCATTGTGTCAAGACAGGAAACAAGGTCACCAGGTAGCTCCACAGAATCACTGCTCAGTTTTGGTACTGTATATGTGTCACATAGCAGTAAGTTTACTCAGGCAGATTAGAGGCTTACACTGGGATGGAGTGTAGATCGAGAGCAAGAGCACTCATTGTTCTAAATGTCATAGTAAATGCTCTTATAAGGTAAGGGGATCTTTGATGCTTTGGCTAAACATATAAAATCATAATTATATGTAAATATATAAATCACTCACAAAATGACCTTTTACATTTAATTTTCATTCAGTATGAAAAACCATAGTTTATGAGACTGCCTGGCCTTGGATTCTTATTCTGAATTATAAGGACTTAGGTACTGGGTTAAGGGTTGCTGCCTGAACTTTTATTTAAAACAAAAGAAAACAACAAAAAGAACCTTGACATTATAGAGATGGTAATCTTATTTATTTATTTATTTATTATTTTTTCCTTTTTATTGGATTAATTGGGGTGACACTGGCTAACAAAATTATACAGGTTTCAGGTGAACAATTCTACAACACATCATTTCTACACTGTACTGTGTGTTCACCTCCCCAGTTCAAGGCTCCGTCCATGACCATAGATAGTAGGCACTGAGGAATGTGTCCCTTCTGATGTTGCCAATGCTATTCAAGCTGTGGTAAACTGTGAGCTCCGAATTGGATGAAGGAGTATCATTCCTTTCAGATTTGTCATGAATACACTGTTTGCCCTTTAAATGGGCTGAGCGGGGCCCTGGATGGTGTGGTTCAGTGGACTGAGCACCGGCCTGTGAACCAAAGAGTTGCTGGTTCGATTCCCAGTCAGGGCACGTGCCTGGGTTTCAGGCTGGGTCCCTGGTAGGGGGCTCATGAGGGGCAACCGCACATTGATGTTTCTCTCTCCCTCTTTCTCCCTCCCTTCCCCTCTGTCCAAAAATAAATAAATAAAATCTTTAAAAAATTAAATGGACTGAATGGGAAGCTGTGTGCCGATGTCAAGGAGACCACAAGCAGAATTTTCCCGGAAACTAGTCAGGACGCTAAATGGACACGCTCAGAACAGTGATTCCCGAATACGGGCCACGGACTCAGGCTGATCCGTAATGACATCTTCATTGGATTGCAGGGAAATAAAATAGTCAGAGTATTCTTTTTACAGAATTATTCTTTATTGAGGAATTCTCTATTTCCTACTTTTTTGGTGTTTATATAATATAATGATGACAGTGGAATTGTTTTATTCCTTTCATTTAACATCTCCCTTGACAAAATAAAAAAATAATAATGGTAACATTCTTTACTTTCTAACATTTTTAGGGACTTTTACTGGTTCCAAAATTTCTGAAGTCGAGGGAGCTCTGGATTAGGAGAATGTTAGCCTGCTCTATAACATATTCTTAGTTTATTATTCTTCTTCCTTAGCTTTTATAGTGACATAATGATCATTACAATTGGTAACCCTGCCCTGATTTTATCTGAGATTAGAAACCAGACATAGGGGTAGTTTTAAAGTTATTTAATGTGTAACAGTACACAGAGCTTAAGTAAATTTTTTGTAAAATTTGGCCAATACAGATATGGCCCAAATATTGTTAACAGAGGGCCACTGTCAGATTCTGGAAGTGTCTCATAAACAAATATTACATTTTATACTGGCACAGTTTGTTTGTTTGTACATTATTTATACTTAACTATGACAAGTGATAGAAACAAAGTGGATATTGCACCTTTACAAAACATGTTGCCCAGTTAACAAGAACATTTTTGGTAGTTTGTATGCCAGAGCTAATCTGGGTTTCCATACCTTATAAGCACATCTCCCTCTGAAGAATGAGCGGTACCTGAACTCCCACAGCCGTGGTATGCATAGCACGAGTCCAGCCTAGAGATGGCTTCTTAAATTGCGTGAATGAACTCAGGAACTGTGCCCCGAACTACTTACTAAAATGGACTCTAAAATAGACATATTTATGAATTTACTGAATACTTAGATGAATGAGACTTTTGAGTTCCTAGGAAGCCCGCATTACCCAAACTAATGTATACTGCAAGTTGCTAAACTATTTAAATTCTGTACAATAAGTCCAAATATGGCAGAGATGGGGAGAAAAGACCATGTGGGCAGGAGGGAGTAAGCTGGAATAAAAATGTTGTATCGTTATTCTGACCCAACTCCATCTGCTGACCAAGACCTTGTAATTTTTCTAGGAGCCTCATTTTATTATTAAGCATTAAAATTTTATACTTCAATTATTCTATTCAACAATCAGTTCTGTTTAAAAATGTAATGCCTACCTTTATTTTAAATGGAATTTCCAGATATATATTATTATAATAATTTCTTGATGTTATCAAAAACAAAAAAAAGTACTTAGAATAGTTTCTTTTTACTAAGGATGATAGGCATGCAACTAATAATCACATGTCTAAATATATATTTATTACTTGCAACCATGGCTGCACACATTAGTACCAACTGGGGAGTTTTAAACCATGCTGATGCCTTGTGCCCACCTGGTTGAGGCCTGGACCTGATAGTTTTTAAAACCCCCCAGGGGATTCTAATAGTTCTGGAGAAATATATGTTCTATGCTAAGACAGGTGCTTCTGAAAACGGTGACTACACAAAGAAAAGCTTTTCTTACATGTTATTTGTCCTTATAAAATTTAGTTCCAGAGATTAAATTTTAGGTCTGTTTGTCCTTAAAGAGTGGGTTTCTGTGGGAAAAAATGGAAAGAAGATATTTTTGAAGGGAATCTTAGTATTTGGTTTTTTTCACAGCTTTATAATGTCCTCTGCATATTATCACCCCTTTATTCACTTCATTCCATCTCGTCTAAAGCTGATTCTCAGCTCCTACCACTGGTAACCCTCATCCGGGAATGAGTTCGGGGCCACCACTTTGAGTGGGCTTTAACATCCTTGCACATGTTCAATTATTTAAAATCTGAAATTTTTATTGAAATTCCATAAAAGACCAGAGGACATAGGAATGATGCCAGGATAGAGCATGGTAAGTGGGGAGGACCTTACCCCAAGGGAATGGAGGTAGTTCAGGATCAGATTACGTATGTGTGTATGTATCCACTTATGCCTACAGTACAGGTATGTGCTGTAGATAAGTATTTATGTGGCTCCTATATGCTATGTTTTGTTAGAGGGTGTGGAAAAGAACAGTGTAACAATGTGTTGTTTTCACTCTACTGGGTGTTGTGCAAGGTCCAGGGATCTTGATTTAGTATTTTAGTATCCTTAGCCTTGCCCCGTGGTTAGATTATTGGTGCTCAACCATGCCTGTAAAAGAATGCATGTTACAAATAGGGAAGGAGAAAAGGAAGAAAGAAAGGGATAAAGGTGCACTTCAGGTGATATACAGCATGATAGGACTGAGAGTAATTAGATTTGCTTTCAGCTGTGCATAGGTAGGAGGCACGCTTGCCGGGGTCAGGAAAGTGAGGAGACACTTGAGCACAGGCTGGTCCTTGGGCTGGCATCCATGGAGATTGTGTCTAGAAAGCCACGACCTAGGAGTCTTCATGTCTCCAAAGGAACCTTATCCCTTCACATGGGAGGCAAGGGAGGGGTGGGTCATGGGTGGAGAATGGAAATCTAGGTCTAAATAGCTTCATTGACTGTGGAAATAGCTTTTCAGTGTCCCTCGAATCCTTAACTGGGAAATTGTACTTCTGTATTTCTAGATGTGTTTTCCCTGCGATTGCTGAGAAAGTAGGGTGGGAACTACTGGTTTGTAGGAGAAAATAGATTTACTTCTACAGTGGCCTAAAGAGCAATGAGATTTCAGAGGATCCTTGGATTCCTGTTTCTAAGAATTAACATTCTGGGGCTGCAATGTGGGAAGAAAAGGAAAATGGAAACAACAATGCTTCAATTAATTTTCCCTTGATCATCTGTCTTTTCTTATTTTACTTTTTCTTTTACTCCTCATTCTCTTACTGGTCCTCATATGTTGTAAAAACCTTAACTGGATGGATTATATTTCTTAATAAGAGAGCAAATGAGCCTGGTCGCAGAGTTTTAAAGTTACCTATAATTTTGTTTATTCTTATGTTTTATTGTCATGCTTTTTATATATTTTTGTACTTTTTAGTTTTGTAATTTGACTTCTATTTTCTTTTTTTAGAATAATTCAGTGTGTGTGTGTGGGCGGGTGGGTGTGGGTGTGTACAGATACATTTTTTATCTGAGTACTGTCAAATGTTCTTTGTGAAAAAGACATCCTGTTTTCCTTCCATAAGGTCATTAACATTTTGTTTTAATGTTAAGAAATGTTTCCTTGACACGATTAAATATTCAAAGTTACCTGCGCTGGTTAACTTCTGACTGCCCTTCCAGGCATCCCCCCTGGAGGCTAATTGTAAGCACTGCCCCTGCCTTTGGTTGGTCTCTTTCAAAAGCTGACAACAACAACAATAGCAACGACAACTGGGGAGCAGAGGGTGGGGGAGGGTGGGGTCAGGGTATTTGCTCCCCCAGCTCCCTCCCCTAGCAAAGCCACAGCCCAAGTCTATTGAGTGGTCCTTGGCTCTCACCTCTTTCTGGGCTTGCTTTTGTCTCTTCAGGCCTCGGGGTATACCAGGTCTCCGCTCTCACTGGCCCTGATGCACCCCATCCCTGAGTACTTCCCCTTCCCTCGTTTTTTGTAATGTGACCTTTCATTAAACTCTTCTCAGTTTCCATGCTCGAGGGTGTCATCTGCTTGGACTGTGACCTGCCGGATACCTCACCTCAGGGCATTTATCTCAGGCCACACCTTTTCGTCCCCAGTGATTTGGAGACCAACCTGCTTCTTGCTTGCGGTCACCCATGCTCCCTTTTATCCCAGAGAGCATTTTATACTTTTAGTTCTTCTTCAGCTTGTCCCAACTAAGAGTGTTCAAATATCAACAAATTTCCAGGAATATGGAGAACATTAAGGAACATACGGGGTCTCAGACCTATCATGGTATGTTAGGAGGCCAGGTTGACATCTGAGGGTCCTGGCTTTATCTTGAAAGCAGATACAGGTAAGTTGTTTCTCTTCTGCTGTGTGTCTCTGAGATCATAAAGGTATCTGGAATTAAGGGGAAAATATTTTTCATTTTAGCAAGTCAGTGGAAGTAGTTTCTTATCGTTTACTAAATATTGGCTCGAAATAACAATTTGCTTTTTTTTTTCCTCTTGAATGTGGATATATCTATCATTTGCTTTTTATCTATTACTGTGAATAAGTTTAATGCCTGCATATCTTCCTGGTGAGAAGTTATTCAGTTTCTCCCCCACTCCCGCCACCGTGGGCAGTATTTAGACTGATTTTATCAATCTTTTAAAAAACCACTTATTAAAATCAATTAACTACAAAAATTCAAGATATTTCTTTAATGGAAATCAAGTACTTTATTCATACATTGTATGTTCATTAGACTTGAAAACTTAAAATTATCTGTAGAGAAAGCATGGAAATAAATGTTATCTTGTAATCTATTGTGAGAGCTATGTTACATGTTGACAGATGAAAAAAAGTAGGGACTATTTTATAAACCTCCAATCATCAGAAAAGTGACATGTTTGAGTCAATCAGTTTAAGAGGTTACTGGTCCACTGATGAAACCATTTGAAGGAAATGTGCTGTTTGATGTAACAGAAGCCAAAAGCTGAATAAATATGTCATCTGTTTTTCATTTTAATTCGCTATTTCAGAAGTATTTACTGTGTGTTAAGAAATCTTTTTACCCTTTCAAATCTTCTGGACAACTTGGAAAAATTCAGAACAACATATATCTATAAAAGCACATTCTCAGCTGACTTATCTTGTTCATAAATGATATCAATAACATTATATACATGAACTTTTTAACTTGTGTAGGGAAACTGTCATTTTACTATTTAGCTGCTTATTTTTAAATGGAATCTACAAAAATATAAAAGATAAAGATTTTTAGTTCAGAAAATTTTAATTAAGGAGTTTTTGAAAATTGTACTTTATAAATCCAAAAAAGGTTTTTTGGTTGGAACCAAGATATCTGGGAGCATGTTACCTTTAAGAAGGAAACATATATTTTGAAAGGACAAACCCTGTTTTAAGAAACCAGATTATTTAGTACTGTCGCCCATGAGAAAATGTGGCTGGAGATTAAAAAGAGATTCTCCTAATTCAATTCTCCCTCCAACCCCTATTCTTCCCTTGCAATTAACAGCCAATTACTGTTTTTCCTTTTCTCATTTTTCTCCTCCACAGCGTTGCTTTTTGAAAAGATCCCTCTTTTCTCTCCAGATCCTCTCCTCTCTCCTCTGCTCTCTGCCCCCTCACCCCAGGCCACTCCCTAGAGCCTGGATCCATCCTGTCTTACCTCTTGACAATGCTAATTTCCTCTTCTCAGTTTGGCTACTAAATCTTACATTCTGCCAGAAACAGGCTACTTGTGATACCTCTGGGTATCCGTAATGTATAGCCCCAAACGCTCTAAATACTACCACTCCTCGAGTCACTGATTTGTAGCCCCAGGAGCAGGGAGGGGGACAGACATCAATGCCCTCCTTTAAAGCTATTGTCTTCTACTGGTTTTCATTAAAGGGACAGGAGAATTAAATATACAATATAACAATCCTCGGGTTTCATGAGTTAGTTTCTAAGAGTGACTGTTTTCACCCAGCCACTCTCAGGCAGCAGAGAGAGAACGTGGTGAGGGAAAGCGACAGGAGTGTTGAAAGTCCCTAACCGGAATCCTGCAATTTCTAGAAAAGAAATAGTTCTGCAAACAGGAGACAGGATTGCATAGCCTTAATTAACAGTTCAAAGTATTGGGGAGGACTTATCATGGTAGGATGCATGTTTCTCGTTCTTTAATGAGTAAATGACCCATTCGAGTGCATGAGTGCATATCAGAAGCACATGGCAATGAAGAAGCGCGGTGGTGGTAGACCTGATCAAAGTTTTTCAAAACTGACTCCAAGTATTTGATGAAGAAGATTAACATGGAGACAATTTACCAAACAAATACAGCATAAAGAGCCAAGAGACCTTCTAAGGGACTTCAAGGCTCCAGCTTGCCCACATAAAGAATATCATTAAACAGAAAGAAAACAAAGACAAGAATGAGTATCTAAAGGCTGAGTCGGTAGAGTAATTGAACTGCCGGCTGATGATTTTTTTTTTGTCCTATTTTTAATATATACACCAGAAGTTGTTTTCCATTTTTAAAAGCAAACAAAGCAGTGCGTTTGACCTGGGTTCTAACCGTCTAATTCTCTTAAGTGTTCTAAAAGATGTCTGGACTAGAATTGGTTAATTAGCGCTTTGTGTTGCACTGTGTTACATATGACCTAACCAGAGATAAAAAGGTTTAAAGGTCTCTTGTAACCCTGCAATGCCATTTGTAACACAAAAATAACCCCCTTTCATTGCTAGCATGCCACTGTAGCATGCAGGTTATTTTTCCCTTCACTGCAATAAGGGCAGCTTTCGCATCAGAAGAATTCTTGGCAAATTAATGCGCTACCTCTTGGGCTAATTAAATTAGAAAGGATCAAAAATACAGAGCGGCTTTTGTGGTGGACACAATGTCGTGCTTCATGCATCTTGCTCAGAGAGGAATTTCTGCCATTTAGCCCCCTTTTGCCTCTAGCAGTGTTCTGGACTCTCTAACACAGTCAAGTTCCTAATTTGCCTCAATGAGAGAGAATTATTAACTGATAATAAGAAAAGGAGCATTCACAGCTTCAGGCTGGGCTGTGCGGAAAAGGGTGATCTACCCAGCACCTGAAGCGCATGCAATTTTTATTAATTCCTGCCTAAAACAATGCATTCAGGAGTAAAATTGCTGTGCAGATGACAAAAACAATTATGCCTTTGATTCGTTCATTCTAAAAATGTGAACTACTTTAGTTCAGATCTAACCAGATTAAACAACTAAAGCGGTTGCTCACCTCCCTTTAAATCCAGTTTAGATTGCGGCAAGTGTGTTTTATGTCGAGAAGTTGCCACCACCACTTAAACTGATTGTTCCTACTGAAATTGCTGAGTGCACAAGTGATTTTGACAATAATTAATACTGTTCTCTCTATATCGTGGTCCTTTGTTTGGAAGATGACACTGATGATGGTGTTGCTATCTTTATGGGCATTAATCCCAGAAAGAGATATGTAGGCTCCTGCAATCAATCCTTGCATGGCTATAGGCTTCCGTAGACTTTCTGTGATTTGCTGCTGTTTATAGTCTTTTGTTTGCAGGTCTGTCCCCTTGCCCCCTGGGTATCAGGGTAGCTGTGATCAAAACAAGATACCTTCATCTCTACTTTCTGCAACATCACTAATGGCCTATTGCTTCCCAGATATTGTTATTTCACAACAACCAGAGTTTCTATAGTTGATGTTTGCAGAGTTTCTTTTGCTGTTGTTATGAGGGTGACTGTACATTAGGAATTTGTTGTCTTCCAGGTTCCACATGCCCACAGTTAGCAGAGCTTAGACAAGCCTACGTATATAACAGTGTTAAACTGAGTGCATTTTTTGGTGTGCAAATAATGAATATTTGTTTGTAAGAAAAAGATTGAAAAAAAGTGTTGCCAGTTATGGCATGACCATACTGATTCTTATGAAGATCATTGACTTGGTCGTAATTTCTGTTGGTTAAAAAGTTTCGTCAAAATGGAAAATAGTCTCTTTATGCTATTGTTTTGTATGTGCATTTTATTCAATTTTGATCCTTGCTCCAATGTAATAGAAATTAATGATTATTTTTGGATTTTCTATTAGGGTTCTTAACTTTTCAAGGTATTTTGACAGGATATGCAAATGTATGATTTGACCTGATTCAATACTTCCAAAGTGAATTGCTCTCTCTATTTTCAAATTATCGACTACAATTCCCTTCCTTGTGTATAACCTGAACTAGTCCCCAGTTCACTGGTGAAAAATTCAAAGGCCACTGGTAATTCAAAGGCCACATTGATATGTAATGTGTCAGACTGATAATTTTTCTGAAAGCCAGAGAACATTCCAATGTCATTTTCAAAATTTTTCTTTTGTATCTCAATATAATAGGTAATCAATTTGTTCTGTTTGAATCGGTTACCCTTTTAATCATTCCTTGAGTGCTAGGAAATTGTTCAAAACTAGGATTATATATTTTGACCTCATTGGTCATTCAACACTAAGCAGTAACCTTTGAAATTTGAACTCCTTTTACTCCATTTAATCCATACTTCGTTAAATACTCACCTATGAAAGTTTTCTCAAATTTTTTACTGTCACACTCAAAACATTTTCCCTTCAATCCCTCTGTAATTTAATTAATGGATTAAAAAGATTTGTGATTGCTATATAAAAAAAACCCTTGGTCTCATTTCTACAATTTTTATACATGATCTTAATTACTTGAGGGCTGAAATCATGTAGTATTTCTTTTTATTAATTGCCCAATAATATCTAGCTTGGCATACTTGTAAGTACTCAATACATTTTGAGTTTGCCAATTGGTTTCTTTAATATGTACCAAGGATCATTTCGATTGGCAATGTTAATGATTGTGTAAACAACAATGTATTGGGAGTCTTATCTTACATAACTAGACACTAATTTCTAAAGCTGGGATATGAGAAGAAAATTGTATTAGACAAAATTACCTTAAGAATTCTTCCTTAGGCAGCTGCCATATTGGAGACCAATGAATTCTTTTCCCCTAATTAGTCCAAAACCACAAGGTTTTCCTCCAGTACTGGAATAGATAATTGTTTTTTATTTTTTGCTTGAACATAAATGAAATAGTTGGCTTGTATTTAGGTTTCATATTGTAGAAAATAATGGTTGAGTTGCCCTCAGTGCTGGAAGCTGTTTAATATATGAAAGGCATGAGAACTGGGATCAGCTAAAGGAAGAGCGGCTTCGTGTCTCTCATTTTATGTTCATTCCGTGGAAATAGCTGGCAGAATTAATTCAATACATAAATAGATTCTTCCCATCTATCTGTCTGTCTGTCTATCTATCTATCTATCTATTTATTTATTTATTTTGCCAACTTACATACAGTTGTGATAATATTACTTACTGTTCATTATAATTTGGCTCCGTCATGCAATATCTCTCTTATTCCAGAAAAAATGCTCCCTGCTACATTTTCAGATGTGGTCAGTGCATGGATCTAGGTTGTGAATGCAGTCTCAGGGGTCTTATTTGATGTTGCATCTACACTGCACTCTTTTGTCTTCATTATAACTAATTTCATGTGGTGGTCAAGCCACATTTGATATATAATGCTTCATATGGAAAGTATGTCACTCTCTTAAATCCCACTATTGTCAAGAAAGTGTAGTTTAGAGATCCAAAAGGAAAAAAAAGTCGTGAAATTTCTCACTGATCTCAAGGAGTCTTGCAGAATTTCCTCGTTGCTCTGCAAGAAAAACAAAACAAAAAAGGTATGTGGTCAATCTCTTTGTTTCATGCTGAACTTTCCAACATTGCTGTTAATAGTTGTCTTAATTCTCTCAAGAGCCCAGCACCCTAAAAGTTTGAAAAAGTCTCAGGGAGGGAGGGCTCATACATGCTTCCTAGAAAGTCTCTTCACATGAAGCAGGAGACTTTCAGGTGTTGGATTTACAGGATTTCATGGCAGTCTCTAATTGCAGATGGTTTCCACTAATTTAGGGTTGACTAAAACATAGGACAACATCGATGTTGATAGTAGATAGTCTCAGGACAAACTATTCAGTACTTTTCTTTTAAATAAAGGAACTTTTATCAGACATTTTAAATAGGTTGAAATTTCTCTGTAGCTTCTCATCCTCGCGTAGTGATCACATGTAACACACACACACATTTTTAAACAGTGGAATGCACATACTTTCATAAACTTTAATGTCAGGTAGGTAGACTGTATAAAAGATGCAAATTATTTTCTAACTGACAGTTGTAACATCTTAAAGTAGTTCTATAATCTGTCCTTGATCTTCTCTATTTTTAAGCTCTTACTTTTTCTGAACAGATATATTGGACCCAGAGAAACAGAACATGCCTATTTCCCTTCCAGTATATGAGAGTGCCGTGTTTGAAAATATCATCTGTATGTGCTTTATTTTTATTTCAACCATACGTGCTTTTATAAGTATTTGAAAAGAAAATATTTTAAAGATTTGAAATAGAAAGAAGGGACTATATGTGAGTTACAGCAGCCCCAGGGTAACAGTATCTCACACACTAATGATTCAGATGGAGTTTATGTGTCTAGTTATGCTGTCATTTAGAGGGAGGGAGGGGTGGCTAAGAAAGAAAGTGTATAACATTTTCTTAAATACCAGTGATTTCTGATAAATAAAGGAAAAGAAAAAAGAGAACGCCCTGAACATTATCCTTATTTAATTAGGAGCAATCATCATATAATTATTCACCTTAATTTGGTTTCTTGCAACAGTTTTACCATTATATTCACTTTTTCCCCTCTTTGTTCTAAAAGAAGAGTGTTTTTTATTATTTGAAAAGGAAAGGGAAAAAGTTTATTTTCTGATGAAGTTTACAGAAAACTATTCACATTTGATATGACTCCTTGGATCACATGGTGTCTGATTGCTATACATGATTCTGCACCTTTCTATAATTATGCCACACTCAGATAAGTTGCTGTGTTTTTAAAGAAGCCAGTAAACTTGAACTCAGATCTTCTTTCATACACATAGGATCTAGATCATAAGAGTCTAGTTTCTACCTTGGAGAGAATATGTGCAGCACCTAAGAGAGCTCTGTGTGACAACATAAGACTAAAATTATAGGCTGAGCTGCTAGGGAAGCCAACACTATTATAAACGAGTGAAGGGTGATGTAAATGGATGACATATAATTGAACGAGCATACCAATGAGATATTTTCTATCCATATTACTTGTTCGCACAGTTTACTTAGCAAATTAGCTTTCTAAGTGATGTTCAGGGAAATAAAACAGTTGTCTTTACTTCTACATATCTTAATAAAGTCCAGAAAATAATAACATTGACATGTACATAAATTAATTTTTTTCCATCATCACAAAACAGAAAGTTCAGATGAATCTGTACAGATTCTCAGAGGTTATCTTTCTGTGGCGCATGCATATGTGTGTGAAAGTGAGACGCTTAAAGGGCAGAAGGAACAAACGTTGGGGAAATTAGTTGAAAAAGTATTAGTTCTTACAATGTAGAAGCAAGAATAAATTAAAGCAGATGCACATTGGAAAGTTTCCTTTCTACTTTTACCCACACATCCATTTCTTTTGCCTTTTGCAATTAAATAGAAAAGAAGGAGAAAACTATTTCCAGGTGTCTTCACTCAGTCTCACAGTTTCAGAAATAGCGATATATGACTTTACTATTGACAGGGGACAGAGAAAGAGAATATCATCTCTTCTGATCCTCTGTTACAAGTATAGTTACAAAATGGTGTAAAATAGTTCTTTTGAGTTCCAGATTTGTGACTACAAAAAACTGGGTATTTCTTTTTCTCTTTGCTTGAAAATCAAGTCCACCCTGTCTCGACCACATAAATAGAACAATTTTCCTCTGTGAACTGCTTGATGAGGCTGTGGCCAGATTCATATAAATGTCATAAAAACAGAGTACAGAATGGATTATTTTATGATTAAGATCTGTATGGATCTTTGTATGAATGCAACGTGCTTTGGCAGGGCTCTGCTGCACGCACACTAGTTTTAGTGTGTGTGGTGGAAAAAATGGCCTGCCACACTGTCACTTTAATGTCTTTCTGTAAGGAACAAAAATCACTGGGCTCCACCAAAGGTTACAGCAATCATATAAAGGTTTGGTCTGCTAACCAGTACAGTGTGTGTTCTATTTCTCATTGTGGTACTAACAAGAGTAAGATTCAATAAAATGCCACAATATTTCTTAGCACTTTGTCATTAAATGACATGTTGGCATCTAATTCTAATCGCAAGGTGAAACTTTCCTGTTCTCTAATTTATGGAATAAGATTTAATTTTCTTTCCATGTCTTTGATTGTATCAATAAGCTGGAATATTTCTTTTTATTTTTTATCATTCTTCAGCTCAGATTGATTTTTATTTTTTTGGAGTGAGGAGAGGCTTCATTCAGATTTATTTTTTGAAACGTCAGACAAGCTGCTATCAGCACCTGCATGCCAAGATGGTCCTTTAATAAAGAATCATGGTTTAAGAATTTCAACCAAAGGATTAATGTATTGAAGTGAATAATAGCACCCAAGCAGCAGCAAAGATGATGATCAGAGATGGTGAAAGCGAGATTATTGATCATCTGGCTCTATCAGTCACAAACAGGGAGGGGGAAAACAAAAGAGAGGAGAAGGAGATTAAAGAAACAAAATATAGTGCGGTAATGCCAGTTGATTCTGTCGCTAATTATAAATATTTGGCAGAGGCCTCCGGTTATACAGTAACTCTCCGCCTCTCTGGTGGTCAGATTTCCAGCAGTCTTTACCACTCACAGCAGAGCTGAATCCTGGAATTGGACCTTTCAGAGCTTTGACCATGTGAGAGCAACTTTCTTTGCTGGAGAGATGAAGCTATATTCTGGAAAATTTATTGAATTAATTTTGTGTATACATTTAAGATTTCTTATTTAATATACTTGGTCATCTGGAGGGGTTTTTTTTAGCTACTTTAAGCTATTCTCTAGGTTATCAAGGAGAGTGTGTTGTAGGGAGGGGGAGGAAAAGCATTGTGAATGGGGAAGGATGTGCAGTTTCGCAGACTATAACAGAATTGCCTTGATTTAGAAGAGGAAAAGATAACCCTTAACTGTGGAACCCCAGGCAGTCTTCATGCAGAGAGGACAATGGTATTGTGCCTGGTGGGATATCTAGGATTTGACCAGGGAGGAGCTGAAAAGATGGGCGGTCAGGCACGGAGTAATAAGACGAAGTCAGGAATACCTGGAGTCATTAATGAGGTGCTGAGACCAGCTCAATTTGGTTGAAGTATAAGATGAATCCATGAAAGTTTTAGAAACTGAGGTTAAAACGATAAATAAGGCCCAGGGTATGGAGAGTTTTAAGCGCCAAACTAAGGGATTGTACATACCAACACCCAGGCAGCGGCAGAGGTGATGGGCAAAAAGAGATGATCAAACATCCAGCTCTGTCAGTCATAAACAGGGAGGAGTAAACCAGAAAAGAGTTCATGGTTAGCGACTGGGGGATACTTGAAGTGTCCCGTCAGGGATGATACAATATCACAATTGTGCTGTGGGAGGTGGGGAGTCAAGGAAGGTACCCAGACTTCTGGCTTGTTCGACTTTATAAGTGGTGGTCTCATTGCTAAAATGGAAAGCACCAGAGGGTATGTGTGCTGGGAGAGTGGAGACAGTGGCATATTTTGTAAGGTAGTTGAGTTTCGGAGCACCTGCAGGTGGCTAGCCTGCTGCAGTGAGGGGAGTCACATGGCAGGGAGGCTGGGGAGAGATTCGAAGTCAACCAAGCTGAGGAAAAGGCAATTCAAATTAAAGGTTGTAATTCAATGATTGGATTGGATTATTAAGGGATTAAGGTAAAGACTGAAAGAACGAGAAATAAGACAAATCCTTAGAACCCACATTAGTGGGAGAACAGTAGTGGAGGAATCTGAGAAATTACAAAGAGTACAATAATGAGAATAAAGACTCACAGACTGCAGCATTACGGATAGTGGAAAATGAAGAGATAAGAGGAAGCAAAAAGAGAACTTACACACACCGGGCATCAAGGATACATCAGGCCTGGATTTATATACACTATTATTTAATCTTCCCAGGATATACCTATTAGAGGTATATCCTTAGAAGACATTGATGTTCAGAGAGATCAGGTAATGTGCCCAAAGTTACACACCTGGCAAGCATCTGAGCTGCAATTTGCACTCAGGTCTGCTGAACTCCAAAGTCCACGCTTCTGCACGTTCAATGCTGCCAACAGGTTGAAGCTTGTAGAAGAGAAAGGGCCTTTTGATTTGCTGACCTTCGGTAGAGTTGTGAGAGCAGAAACCATATTTTAAAAGGATAAGAAACACGTGAGTGATGGATTCAATTTAGTTCGTGTACTATACATTGGGCAGCCGCTATGTAATGAGGACCTGAGCGAGCTGCCGCAGGCGCAGAGATCGACGGGACCTTGTTTTCGCTCTCAAGGAGCTTGCAGTCTGGAAGGAGGAAAACGCACACCTAGGTTATTTCAGTTTTATATAGCATCTGTTTGGAGAGCAGTTTTACCCTTTCAAAAAGCAGAATAAAAATTTAACAAAAAAGCAAAATAAAGGTCTTTTTTTTTTTAAGATTGTGTACCTGTGAAGATGTATGTAAACTAAGTAGAGGACACAATGGGGCAGAGGTCATTTAAGGTGTTGAAACAAGAGCAGATGACAGAGGGATGGGACCAAGGACATAAGAGGGAGGTGGTGGGTAGGGTGAGTGTGGCAGCCTTGAGAAAAAAAAAGAGGGAATATCTGATATTAACCATGGATATAGGTAACAGATACCTATTACTCTGATATGCATATTTTATGGGGAAAAAACCCAAACAAACTAGGCAGGGGAACATTAACCTGATATTTGGTGTGTGATTAATATTGCTTGTTAGGTAGGCTGCCCTGTCACCTTTGGCCAC
This sequence comes from Mormoops blainvillei, assembly GCA_004026545.1. NCBI lineage: Eukaryota > Metazoa > Chordata > Mammalia > Chiroptera > Mormoopidae > Mormoops > Mormoops blainvillei. Next base: position 370,903 of record PVJD01000601.1, on the reverse strand, counting down.
TTTGGACTTTTCATTTGTAGCGAGAATAAACCAAGGTCAAGATAGAAAAAGTCTTTTTCGTCTATTTGCAACCAGGGAGATATAGAAGAGTCTGAAGATGATTATGTAAGTTTCAAATTCTGATTTATTTTCAAACAAACAGATCCATAAATTGTTTAGAGAAAATCCATTTTGTTTAGTCATTACTGTTTTAACTTGTAAGGGGTAAATAATTTAAGCACATTTTAGTACTATCATTAGAAACTACAAAAGCTGTATGCAAAAAAAAAAAAGCCCTTGTGTTCTTCATTAGACTTCTAAGAGAAAAAACAAATTTCCGTGTTCTTGTATTAGAATAGTTTTGGTAGACTGATATATCATCTCATTGTTTAAGGGTTTTAGAAAATAACGAGAAATCTTGCCTTCTTCGTGTTTTCTCTGTAAGCTGTTCTTGCTAAATTGTTTTATACTTTCCCCATCCCCTATGTATTTGCGCTGTTTCTTACGAGATTCAGGCTGTGGTCTGTGACCATGCAGCCTCTCCCTTGCTCTCTTTCATTTTTATTATTTTTGATATATCACCCTTTGTTGTTAGCATCTTTACTTTTGAAAAGTGATTCAAAAATGAGTTTTTCTAGAAATGCTGTTAGGCGCTTAAATGGAAAGATAGGTTACAACTCGAAGGTACCCCAGTATTACTAGAAAGACAACTAAAAAGAATGATTTGTTTTTGCTAATTTGTGACACATCAAATATTAAATAAGTACTTTCTGCTTCTCATCATAGTTTTTATTATTTCAGACCTAATAACAATATAAACATTTATTTTAAATCTTATAATGTCATGTGGTCTGCAATACCAATAATCATAGTTGTGTCAATTTACTAGAAGCGATAATGACTTTATTAAGAGCTCTGCTAAAGGGAGTAACCTCTTGACTTGCTGAGCCTAGTTTAATTGTTCAAGTTGTAGCCAGAGGCGGATTTAACGGCGGGCACATCAGGCGCGCGCCCTGGGCCCAGACTTCTGAAGGCATGTATCTTTATTTTCCCTGTCTCTCTCTCTCTTTTTTTAAGGGGCCCAATACTTTCCTCTGTGCCTGGGGCCTCAACTGACCTTAATCCGCCTCTGGTTGTATCAGCACTACCAGGGCTCCATGACTGAAGATTCATACTTGGAATTGAGATAAAGCATCCATAAATCAGGTGTCAAGAGAAATGCTTGTATTTTGTAGGAAATGTAACAGTGTCTTTGTTAACCCAATATTTTACGAAGAGTGTAATGTTTGGTCATTAATGTCATCATCTTTCTTTACCACCTACAGCATTATAGCAAAATCAACCGATACCATATGAATTTGCTTCTGGACATATGGAAAAAAGAGATTAAGAGGCCACCAACATTAGTTTTTAAAAGCAACAATAATCTAACAGTGAATTTCAAAATAGTAATGACATTTTATTTTATTTTTGAAGATGTATGCTTTATAACCTTTGCTATTTCAGATTCTGATAGGGTTAGATCACTTCATCCGGTCAAAAATGACCCATGACCTACAAGTTACATCTCATATTTTGAAACTCACATTATATTATTGGCCTTTTTTTTACTGATTCATATACTTGTAGTCCATTCATGTTATATGCTAGTATTATAATGCTGTAACTCAATTCAGTAAAGTGCTATAATAACTACAAGTTTTTAGTAAAGAGTAGTTTTCTTCATTTCTTTCTTGGTTTCGCTGTTGTTTGTCTAAACTGGGGATTTTTTCTCATCTTTTTTTTTCAGTTTTCTCTAGAGTCTTCTCCAATTACCTCCTTTTTGTTTTTTTCTTTACTATTTTCCATACCCGTTTATTGGTGTTATGTTTCTTAATGCAGTTTTAATTATAACGTTATAATAATGCCATATATTCTCACTAAGTGAGACAATTTTCAAGGTGTGGATTCAAGAGACTACTCATTAAAAAAAATCACATGCCTACTATTATGTTGGTTACTGGTGCTAATTTTCCTTATTGCTATTGTTTATAAGTATCTCTTGCTAAATGAAGGCAAATATCTTAAAGTGTTGTATTTCTTTTTAGATTGGAACTCTTAAGAAACATTTTAGGACCTTACTAAGGGACTCTAACCATGGACTGTGGTTGATGTATCAGATTAAAGCCCAAGGGCATGGCCACATCATTATGACAATAGTTTAAGTTGTTAAGAAGCTCAAGGACCAACAAGTGAGAATGTAATTCTCCATCAAGATTGCCAGCTGTTTTTAAGTGTTTGGAGACCAAGATGGAGACCACAAGAATCAGTGGCAGATTGTCAAAGCAGTGATGCAGAGACCTGCCATTACCATTAGGAGCCACAAGAGGTACAATTCTGTTTCCTGTGATGATGAAATCCTAGTTGAGTTCATTGAAAGCAGAGGATAATTAGTTCGTAAACATTTCTAAAATTCAAAACTTTTTTAAGGAAAATAATTATATGAATATATAGCAAATGAAATAGTGTCTATATTTATGAGAGAAAACTGGGATAGAAAATCAATTGCACATTTCTCTTTCTGGCTCAAACATTCTTAATTAGATTTGTGGGTTATATAGTGGAATTGGTAGAGGAGCATACTGTGAAAAAGATATTTAGAGACAGAATGTTTTGCTCCAAAATGTTTTACTTTGAAACTGAATGTAGGTATGTGCTTTTTTATTGGTAAAATTTAACAAAGCAGAAATATCTATAAGTATTCTTGTTTTTAACTCTACATCCATTCAAGGCAGTCTTAAATACTATAACATCAGCCTGAAACTTGAATTATATGAAAATTTGTCTAAGCTTGGAATGGTTATGCTAATTCTGAAAGAGAGATATCATCATTTTTATTCATTTTACTTTTAGCATCTTTTAGTGAATTAGTAATTTTTTATTAAATAACAATACTCTTACTTTCAAAATGACAAATTCTGGCTTACAGTGGATGGCTATTAAAATAACCCCTGCTTAAGCAACAGAATTATACATATTTCATCCTAACTTCTGCTCTTAGAATACTATTGGGTTGGCCAAAAAAGTTCGTTTTGTTTTTTTTTTCCTGTACAATGGTTCTAGTGGTGCTTAGTTGTCTTTAACTTTTTCAAAACAATTTTGTTAGATTGTATTGTAACAACTGTCATATCAGCATGCATTTAAAAAAACTTACCAAAATTGGTGAATTTTTGTGTAGCCATTTTAATATCGAAGGTGGAAGAAAATAGGCAACGTCTTGGCATGTTATGTTTTATTATTTCAAGAAAGGTAAAAATGCAACTGAAACAAAAAAAGGATTTGTGCAGTGTATGGAGAAGGTGCTGTGACTGATCAAATGTGTCAAAAGTGGTTTGAGGAGTTTCATGCTGGAGATTTCTTGCTGGACGGTGCTCCATGGTCGGGCAGGCCAGTTAAAGTTGATAGTGATCAAATCAAGACGTTAACTGAGAATGATCAACATTATATCACATGGGAGATAGCCAACATACTTAAAATATCCAAATCAATAAAGTTACTGGTGAAAATGAAAAATGTGTGTTATTTTATGGGGAAAACTAAATAGAGTCTTTTTACCCCAGTATTTCTACATTCTACTAGAAAATTCAGTGTATGGTTCCAACAAGAAGGTTACATATAAGGCAGTACAGTAAGTCCTCACGTAAATGATAGAAAGATTCTTGGAAACTGTGACTGTGGGCAAAACGAAGTATAATTAAAGCGATTTTTACCACAAACTCATTGATATAAATAAGAGGTAATATTTTGGTCACAAAACATCACTGTAGTTCTAAATAAAGACTCAAACACTTCTCATACTAAATTTTGAAATAAATGTGAGCTATGCATACACTTAAGAGATTAATAAAAGCAAGTAAAATCATTATTATTTTCCAGTGAGCTTACTCTACTTCAGTGTCACGAGTGGCCAGACCCTGTACATGTCCAGGCTGCTCAGGGTACAAGGAAGGACCCACCCTGGGCGAAATGCACTCTCATTGCCTGGGGCACTCGCACACACCCACAGCTTACTCAAACTGGGCCAGGGCAAACACACAAATTCATCTCATGTGCACATTTTGGGGAGGGGGTGGAATAGGAGAACCTGGAGAAAATCTACACAGATGCTGGGAGAAGTGCAAACTCCCCAGAGGCAGTGGTCCCTGCCCAGAATCTATTGTTTTTCCCTCATCAACATAATAACAGAATGATATTGAATGCAATGATGTTATTTGAGGTCCTGCTGTATGAACGAGTATAAGGTTTGGAGTTGGACAGAAATGGGTTTAAATGCTAGCTCTTGGGTATATCAATAGTGTGACCTCAGAAAAAAAGTCTAGAGTCATTTTTACCTTTTAAAGTATGGATAACATTATCTAATACCTAGAGTTGTTGAAAGGATTACATTTGATGATACCTACAAAGTTCTTAACACACTAGTGTGTAGTAAGGATTCGAAAAATAATCATTGTTACAATTAGAACTATTGTTTGGTCTGAACTCATTCTGGTTGCCTGTGGTTCATGCAGCTTCTCTCTCCCTTCTTTAAACACAGATTTACTATTTAGTGAGGTCAAGGAAATCTTGGATAGATAATTGTGTTTGAAGTGACTGGATGAGTTTATCATGAATGATTAGACATATTAGGTCTAATATGGATCTCAGCATGCAATGTTAGATAATTTCCATTTATCCAAATTGTGTGTGTTTATGGTTTTCTGAAGAGATAGCCCTCCTTTACATTTTAAAAATGAGCTGTGTGTAGTCAGAGTTTACTATATTCTGGTGGTCAGTGTTTAGTATATTTTGGGAAGCATTTTGTATATGGTAGAATGACGTACTGGTCTAAGACAATATTGATTATAAGTGAAGAGTCTGATGTTTTCCCTTGGGACACACAGGATCATCTCGTGCAAACTTCTTATCTAGTAGATGATATAACTAAGGCTCAGGGGAGTAAAATGAGCTGATAAAATGGCTGGAACTGTAGTCGGAATCCAGGACCCTTGACTTTTGGTCCTGAGTGCATTGCTTCTCCTTACAATTCTTACTTACTTGAGGACTATGGGAAACATCTATTTAAATGTGCCTAATATAGAATTTTCTTACATTGAATGCTCTTTCCAAAAGACAAATGGTATGTATTCTAGTCTTTTTTGGGGAACTTGAGATAATATTCAGTTATTAGAAACAAGTGTTTGACTCTATAAATTCCTGTCAAAAGGAGGTTTAATGCTTAGTAATAAAAGGATTTCTTTCACAGCCTTGGTGCTACTGAGTATTCCTGAGTTATTTTTCTCATTTTGGCTTATATAGTAAATCATTTTTGGTTACTCAGTACTTAGGGAATGCTAAATGTCTTGAGGGTACCATTGAGCATGGCTCCATCAATGCATCTGGAGGTGAATCAAAACCCCAAAGTACTGTGAAAATTGCCATGACATCACTTACCAGGCTCTATCTACCTAGGATAAATAGCAAACTTCAGTTTCCATTGCTGTCTGTTTAGTATACAAAGTTAATAAACACAAATTTCCTATATCTAGAGTTGAAAAGCAATGAGGAAATACTTCAGTAGTCAACTGTTCCAAACAAGAGACCTGTATTTAAGGTGGATACACATTTCTGGGATTTTACTAGCGGTTATGCAACCAATTTCGGTTTTAGTTGTATCGTTTATTTTCACGTTAACATACTACTAAAAGATAGGGTCAAATAAGCGGGAAATATAAGTAAGTGTGTAAAACCATCCTCTTGAAACCACACAGGTTATTTAAGTTGTGTTGATATCCTGGTGCTATATATTAGTCACTTACTGGAGGCAGGGATTGTTTTGCTTATCTTAATAATTTACATGGTTATCCAGCAGCTATGATAATAGAATGAGAAATCTCTTAAGATAATCTCTTAAGATAATAGAAAATGAGATAAATAGTTTTAGTCTTATTGAATTCTTGTCAATAATTTTTTAATATTTATGTATTTTGTAGGGTAAGTTTGCATTATTTCATATCGGTTGCATCATTTAGGATGGGTTTTCAGTGCCATGAAGGTTTCCTGACACATTGCATTCTGTAATATGTCTACCAATTCAAGACCAAGAAATCCTCATAAAAGCCCATAGATCACATAAGAAACTATCACCTAAGAAACTGTTTTAAGCAGTCTCCCAGTGGCTATGGCATCACTCATAATGCTCAGTATTACGACTTGAGGTTCTTCAAGATCTGTCCTCTTCCAGGAAGCGGCACGACATACATTGTGATCAGTATTTCAAATGCTCATTCCTTTAATATAATCTTCAGAAAAATCAATCCCACAAGGGGGATTTTATGCCTATTTTACAAAAAAGAAAGAAAGAAAGAAAAAGAAAATTGAGGCATGGAAAGATTAAGCAAATCAAAAGCTATCCCGGTCAGTCTGATGCCAAAACATGTTCATGATCAATGCGCTGTATCATCGTTGTTACAGATGCCAAGCCTTAACTCCTCCTGCATTTAAAAATCCTCCTATCTCATTACCTTTATTCTCACTTCCATTAACATTATGGATAGGCTACTATTCTTCAATTAGCTGGTGGATTTCTTACTGTTGTGCCTAACTCTTACCTGACTGCTCCTAGGAGATTTAGGAACCTTGGGTTAGAGGTACCTTCCACTTATGCGTTTTTTGTTTGTTTATTTGTTTAGTTGGATCAGGGAGGTATATTGATCACTTTCCTAATCAATTTACACTTGGGAGTTAGCTAAAGTGGCAAGAGCAGATACAGGAGATTAAGATCAAACTAGGTTCAAATCCTGAATTGAGTGCTTGCAAATCATCACTTCAGGCAAATGTTAGAGTCTCTGAAGCTTCCTTTTCCAGAATGCTGACTTTCTATAAAAATTTAGTGAGGGAATATATAACAAAAACAATCTAGAAATCAGTTTTCATTCTACCTATTGGTTTTAAGCAATTGTGTAATTTTATTCTTATTCTTGTCTAAAAAAATAGTATCTCCTTTATTACTTAACATTTAATTTCTCATACTAGCTATAGATGCATAAACTACATTGTGGAATGTTTGAACCAGGGACTTTGTCAGTGTTTCTGAGGATGTTAGAAATGTAAGTACCTCTAGAACCATGCCCTTTATGGTACATAAATTTACTGTTCACAGAAAATTCCAGTGTTTGTCCACCTTCTCTCACACCTGTTCCCCTTCTCCCATAGGTCAAGTAGCTCCATCTGATTACTTCTAGCCAAGGGACTGTGAAGGGAAGTATTATGACTCACTTTCAAATAAAAAGTATTATGAGCTGCTGTGTGCTCCTTCAGCTCACTCTTTTTCTGATGCAGTAACTGGATGTTGAATGTTCTTGTTGACAGAGTTACAAGATAAAAGTAACCTGAGTCCTTATGACGTCAGTTGGAAGCTTTGCCAGACCCACAAGGACATAGCATGAAAAATTGCTAAACCTTTTTGCATTATGCTGAGATTCTGGGGTATGTTTGTTATTGCAGCATAGCCTAAGCTAGCCTGACTAATACATGCAACCTTTGGAGGGATATATATATGTGTGTGTATATACACACACACACACACACACACACACACACACATATATATATATACACACATATATATGTATATTTTTTTACATGGTAAGGATACAGGTAACTAAAGAATATAAAGATGAATTGTAATAAGTTACCTAATTAATCTAAGGAGACAAAAATAATAAAGTCATTGTTACTAGTAACAAACTCTGTGGTTCTACATAAAGAATTTTTTTAAAACATACATTTATTTATTTATTTATTTATTTATTTATTTATTTATTGTTGTTCAAGTACAGTTGTGTCCATTTTACTGCCACCACTTTCCCCTTCCTCGCCCACCCCACCCACCCCACCTCCCACCCTCAGTCCTACCCCTGTTTGACTTTGTCCATGGGTCCTTTAAACATTTTATATTACTTCATTAAATTTATTGGGGTGACATTGGTTAATAATTCTAACATTTTAAAAGCAAATGTTTTGTCATGCTGAATATTTTCATATAGGATTAGTGATTGATTTAGACCAGCCAGTGCTTAATGTAAAAATCTTTAATAATAAAAGAAAAACCCTAACTAATCATATCATACAAGGGCAGGTTAATGTTCTAATTCGGGATTCACATCTCTTATATTGTCAAAAATAAATATTTTGAAACAAGAGTGGAAACTCAAGAGAACTGTCTACTATTGAAGATTGTTTATAAAGACAATTAAATTTGCAAAAATATGATTTATGAGAGTTTCACAATTCAGTTATTTCACTTACTATAATAATAAAAAAAAAAAACCAGGTCAATGACTCAGCAATCCAATCGACATCATAGTAATTATCCTATAATTGGTTGGATAACTCATGTGGCTAGTATGTCCAATAAGCCAGTTGCATACTGGAATGTTTTAACTCCTCAGACTTCACTTAGTTCTCTGCCAAACTATTTGTATTTGATAATGTGGATACACAGATAAGTTTTGATTTCATGTTCTATATGATTTGATTTAAAATTTGTGGCTGATGAATGGATGACATTTAAAATATATGGAATTTTTACTGATGATGTTAATTTGATGATATTTGGTTTTAATTGGAATAGCCAAAAATGGCATTTCACATTATTCTCTAATTATGCATTTCCATGTCTAAAGGTTTAGCTGCTCTTGTCTTATTAGTGATGATGTGATAAATGAGCAGGATGATGGTGGAGTGGAGCACAGCCGACTGTGGGCTGGAGCCATGAGTCCTGTGGCTGGCTCCTAGCTGTCTTACAAACGCATTTGTTACCTGAGTGACCCTAGACTGGCTGTGCAGCTGTTCTCAGATTTATTTTCCTTATCTGAAGAGTGAAGATACTAATATCCTCCATACTTAAACTCATAGGGTCAGTATAAGAATCAGATTAGGTAGAGCATGTGAAAATGGCTTAATAATATGTAAATGTTATATTTACATTTATTTAAACTTGTGGATGATACACATATATACAAATAACCACTTACTTGGTGAGTCAGTTCTCTTGACCCTTTGCCTTCCAACTTGGAACACTAAACTGTCTGCCAGTCTCCTCATGTAAACGTTTCCTGACCTTTCGCCTCTCCCCAAATCTTGGCTAAATGCTCCTCATCTGTAGTCCCGAGAACCCTCTACATAACTGCATTATAGCACTTACCGCAGCACATTGACAGGATGTGTCTCTGCTTGTCTTCTCCACTAGACAGTGAGTTCCTGGAGAGCTGTGGCAGTATGGTCTTTACTTTTGCATCTCCGATTTCCAGCACAATGCTCGGCATGTTGTCCATGTTCTTAAATGTGTACCAAACTGATCATGAAACTTGGAGACACTATGGTGACTACTATATTTTTAAGCAAATATTCTCATTTAAAAATATTATTCCACTTGACTGGTTGACAACTTACAGTAAATATGACTTTGCAATTTCTAATTGGAAATCTCTTAATTTCTTAATTAGCTTCATACAATTTATGTTACATCTAGTAGAAAGCAAATGAGAGAGTAATTTTTCTGCTTTTAATATTACTAGAAATATTTTTTGCAAAACATGAAAATTCTTTGCAACTTTTTCCTTTTAAAGTTCTACTGAGCAGTTTATGGAATGGCAACTTGCCAAATGGTGATCCACTTTCTCAAAAACACCGTTTGAGACCATGCCAACCAGGCACACTGAGCTTATCTACTGCATCATAGTATGGTCACATAATTCGTGCAAAATTATGTTTGACATTAAATTATAAACCCTTAGCGTAATAATAAAAAATAAATAACCCTAAAAGCAAATTAAAAATATGTTTTCACTGGAGCAGGTTATTAGCCCACTGGAAACTTGATCTGTCGTAGTCAATCCATGGGCATGCTTCCATTTCTGGAGGGGTTTGAAGTTTCTCTCTGTACAGAGAAAAATCCCTAATTCATGAAAGGAAAATTAGCTAATAAAATAATTTTTTCCTCCTGAACTGCTCTGTTGATGAAAACATGTCCATTGCAATCATAGAAATGAGTGACTTTTCAAATAAAGTAGTTTGTGTTGCCATAAACAGAAGGATGGTAAGGCCATTGCTGCCTTTTGCCAAAAGAAAGGGTAGCCAGCTATGTCCAGCTTTTTCTTTTTTTTCTACTGCAGTGTTCATATAATTAGCCTCTCCTTGGGGCTGGAGTAGCCCACATGAGAGCCCATCGAAGAGATCCGGGTCCTCTCTGAGTCTGTCCATTGTGGAGCAAAAAAGCAAACAAGCAAACAAGCATACAGAACAACCTCTCTGGCCAAAATTTGATGATGATGAAAAAACCCTTCTGCTTTATTGCACCTGGTATTTCAATCCTTGTAACTGTTTTTATGTCTCAATAGGTTTTCTTTGTGTTGACTGACCTACTAATGATAGATTAAGGCTTTCGATGGTGTCTAAATGGTCATTCCTGGGTTCTGGTACACAAATCTAAGAGTTTACCTTCTGGCTGAAGCACAGTTCGCTGCAGCAGAGCTGCCCTTAAGCTGGGATTAAATTATTATGTATGTTTCTCCTATGATAAACCATAATAACAACCATGCAATAACAACAAGATTTATCTCTTATTTATTTATGAGGTTTAATTTAAATTGGTTTTCATATTAAGTATAATATTTATTCTTGCTTATTTGTAGTTAAAAATTAGTACTGTTTTTCTTGTAGTTAAAATGTATTTTTGCATCTGTACAAATGTTTATGAAAGATAACTGGTATTTCTTTATAAAAACATCAAAAGGGGGTATGTTTTCTTTAATATAATGAGAAATAAAGCCCACAAACCAGACAGACTGCATCTGGGGGGAAGACTCAGGATGGCATTTTACCCAAGATAACATTTCAAAATGATTGCCAGGTAACCTGCAAAATTGTAATGTGTTCTGCTGCCAAATTCATTTTAGCATTGGGAATTAATTTTATAACATGGTTTGGGAAGTAAGAGGTGAATTAATTATTGCAGGCACTGTGATATCACTGGAAGTCTGAAGTTAGACAGTGATTCAGATGAACATGAAACCAGTAATATAATTGGACTTGGTTCCTTTATCTTTCAAGGGCTCTTTTACATGACAACACAATATTCACACTGTTCCAAGGGATACCTTTGGCACTTCTACAATTCTAATTTCCTTCCACGCTTGCTAGTTCATTGTTGATTCTTGGAACCCAAGCAGGATAGAGGGGGATGGAGCAGAGCTTGTTGTCCGTCTGCCTTTCTCAAGCAAGCCCCAGGTCTCCTGTTAGTTCAGGGAGCATTTGCAAAACTTTTCCGCAGAGACCAATTAATTGTTCTTCTTAGGAATGCAAACCTTTGCTATAAATTTCAATGGGACTTGTGACTCTGAAGGGGTCTGAAGGTGAACTCTGGCTCAGGGGGCACTGGAAATGATCACGCATCGTCTCCAGGAGGAGCCGCCTGTTTAGGCCTCCGATGCATGACTGCATCAGACCAGGAGCAGAAGACAGAGTCAGGTGGTTTAAATCTTCCCAACAGACAAGTTTGGAATGCTGTCAAGTAATACATGTTTGCCCTTGATATTAGAGATCCGAAAGACTGTTTGAGCAGTGAAAATAAGTCCCAGGCTTATAGAGAGGAATGAAATGACAGTAGCTTGAAAGGCAGCTCAATCTGTCTCTACAAACAGTTCCTTTCCCTCAGTTTTTCTGATTTTCCCTCAGTTTTTGGGTGTATATGGTATTCATCATTTTTCTTTCTTTTTTGTTTTCCACTTCTTTCATTTTTTTCAGAACAGAATTAGATTAGTAAACATATAATATTAACGTTTTTCTGATAATATTTGCTAAGAGGTTCGCATTCCGTCAGAAGTTTTTTTTTCTTTCTTTCCATATTAACGGCTGTAAAGAAACTTTAGCTGGTAAGGCAGAGGCTATTTGTATAAAAAAATGTAGTAGCTTAAATAGCGCAGATGGCTTTTCTGGGGCAACAGGCTTCCTTAGCCCCGAGTTTACGCAATTGGTCAAAGGCTCATTGGTTATGAGTTAGAAGCACTTGTATTTGGCCTTTGAGTTCCAGATTGAATATCTCTCCTTTGGCTGAATTTTATTACCACGTAATAAAATAAAATCCAAGGTACTTAAACTCTCCTTAATGAGGACTACCAAAATATTTTTAAAGTTATTCTGTGGCTCTCCCTTTCTACTCTCCATATTTTAATGAGTTTTGGAGAAAAAAACATATAGAAAGAACACTGAGACTATGTCTATATAATGTTAATATAATGATGGGGACATAAAAAACAAATCATCAGTCATTTTGTTTGTCAAATATTGGAAGGAAGAACCAGGGTTTTGTTTCATTCTTTCATTTTTTTTTTTTCCCTGCTGAATTGATCAGACTAACTAGGTGTTTCACCTCAGGATTAAGGCATTTATAACTGGTTTAAAAAGAGGAAACAAGATCACTTGCATGCCATTTCTTTCAGCTGGCCTTTTATTTTCTTGTATCTTGACCATTTGGTTATTTTAAATATGGATTTAGACCACAATGTTCCCTTAAAGAAAACAAACGAACCAACAAACCCCACATTGCCAATTCTAGTATTTTTGAAGGTTTTTTTATTTTTAATTCTCACCCGAGGGTACATTTATTGATTTTAGAGAGAGAGGAAGAGAGAGAGAGAAAGTCAGAGAAACATCGATGTGAGAGAGAAACATTGATCAGTTGCCTCCCATACATGCCCCAGGCAGGGATTGAACCTGCAGCCTTTTGGTGTACCACATGATGCTCCAACGACCTCTACCACCCAGTGAGGGCTAAGGTTTTTTTTTTTTTTTAAATGTGGGGAAACATTTTTCAGCATGAAACTAAATTTATGACTAGAACACAAGGTTTGGGTCCTTTCTTTGCTGATACACTAAGTAAACTATTATATGTACAGAACACGTGTATGCTCATTTAAAGAAGACTGTAAGCAGAGAGTTTGTTGTTATTTTTAAAAATACTGTATTTGGCTACATGACTCTTCTGTTGTAGGCTTCCTCTCCCCTGTAAAAGTAAAATAGGCAACTAGGTCAATATCATGGCTAAATCAGGTAAATCTACTTTACCTGCCTTATTGAATGGAGACAAAAGCTTCCAATAACTCACTCTTGACTTTCTCAAGGAGAAGCAATATGGGCTCTTCAGGCATTCTGCATGCAGTTATCTGATGTTGCATTAATTTTTTATCAGGTAAAGAAAATTGCATATATCTCCCCAAACCAGTACACACAGCAGAGTGCACTGGCTGTGTCTCTTGCTAGCATATGGTATTCATCATTAGCGGTAGCAGCGGCAGCCACCTCTTTTAGTTGACTGGTGGAAAATAGAGCCCCAACTCAAATCTCTGTCTGCTCGCCATAGCTTTTTCCAGTTAAATTGGTACCGCAATCTGTATGGTTTCATCACTCCATTGGCAGTTTAATATAAACATCTGTTTCCAGTCTTTTATATCCTATCTGAGATTTATTCAGTCCCTCTGAGTTATCTGTCCTTTTCTCCTTCCCCATTTATTTCCCTTGACTTCTAAATGATGTTATATTTTCCAGGATTTCTTTGGTCTTTTGCTCAGATGTGCGTATCATTAATGTATTTAATTATCTTTATTTTTTTTCTTCTGGAGCCGGAGCTGTTTGTTTATAATGTATTCCCTCCCTATAAATTATGAAGGTCTTTACCCTCACAGCTCAATTTTCCTTGAAAATGCAGTAATGCAATCCCAGATTTCAATGATGAAGGTGATTATTTTATTGTGATTGGCATCAAAATCAAACTGTGAAGAATTTTATTCAAGCTAAGTGATTTTGTCCATTCTCCACCCATACTTTGCATTTACCACTGTAAAGCACATGCATTTGTAGGTCCTCATGCTCAGGGTTTATTTTTCTTTTGCTTCTATTAAATATATAATGTTGGAAAGTAAGGGCATTTCCTGCGAGGTAATAATCTGTTGTAGAAGCAGAGACCCTGAATCAAAGGAAGTAGAGTCTTTTAATTCAACTATTGGTTAAATGTCAGGAAATGTCCAACCAAGAGGTCATTATTATTAAGTCAACAAAAGCTTTTATTTTCCTATCTCCTTTTTATTTTGGGAACTGTTCATCAAGACTGATGCTGTATAAGTCACTAACTGCAGAAAAATGGTGGGATTCTGTAAACAATTGGCGAGCAGAACTTTGTTCTTATTGTCCCATTAAGCTTAATATGAGGTGTTAAATTTAATGAAATGTGGTGAGTGAAGTGTTATTTTCTTATTGGTTACTCTAACAGTCATTAACAAGTAGGACACGACTAGTACTGAAAATAGAATACTGTATCCATGACAACACAGAGTTCAGCTTTTCCGTTTTCAGCAAATGGGGTGGCAATTACTTAATATTTTCTTGATTTATTAATTTCCTTATAAGTGGGAGTTACAAGAAGACTCTTGAATGGTGCAGTTAATTGTCCAAATTAGTTAAAATTTTTAGTTACATCACATATAATAATATAATAATATATTCTTTTATTCATTCCTCTAAACATTCATTGAGATTCTACTCGATGGTGGCTATTATGCATACAGAAATCAGTGAGACACGATTTCCGTCCACAAGTTGTTTATGGTCTATTAGTGCAGTGGTTTTCAAAGTAAGGTTTCTGGACAACCAGCATGAGCAGGACTGGGAACTTGTGAAAAATGAGGATTTTCTAAGCCCTTCCAAGGCCTATTGAATCACACACATGGGGGTGAGGCCCAGTAACTGTATTTTAACAAACGCTTCGAGTGATTTTGGTGTTCTTAAAGTTGAAGAATGAGCAGTTGTATGGAGAAATTAAAAACTTCAATTGATAATACCTTGCTTTTTATCTAAAATGATTACACGAGGATACTTTGATTGACAAAAGTTATAGTTATATAGAACTTAAGAAGCTCCCTAAATATTTGCCCTTTATAGTTTTATGGCCGAGAAGTATAGGCCATGGACTAATTTCACGTGATTGATTAAAATCTTCGTGAAGATTTCATGCTGGAACATAAGCTCACTCTCCTTCTCTCCACAACCCACTGCTCCTGCATGTATGGAGGAGTAACACTGCTACTCACATTTTCCCAAATCAGACCCTCTTCTATCTCTCACTCCGCACATTCAACCAAACGCTCGAAGCAGATGGGTTTTATCCCCCATATGCAACCCCACAGTGAATTCCTTAATTAAGACTCAAAATACCTAGTAGGGATCACAGTATAGTCTCTGAACAAGCCTCTCAGTGCTCAGTCTAGGGATGTTCAGTTCATTCTTCTCACATGTCGCCGGGGAGATCTTTTAAAACACAAATCTTCATCATGTTACTATCTTGTTTTGAATCATTTAATGATTCCCTATAACCTTTTAGATAAAATTCCAACTTTTTAGCATAACACACAAAGGTCCCTCTAGTCGCAAGAATAACTGTTCTTCCCCATCCATGTGAACCCTCTTGTCACTACCACACGTTTCTCTACAATCACCCTGAATAAATTACTTTTTTTTTCTCTATTTGGGGTTTACTAAAACCCTTGGTGGCAGGGAGTTTATTTTGGTAATTATATAAGAAAGCAGGTACTAGGGGGCAAAAATAGAGAGAGAGGGTGTTTTGGTAGGGTATGTCATTGAAGTTCCTGAAATGAGCAATAAGGCTTCATTCCTTAAAACCCTTAAGATAACTATAATATATGTCCAGAATTGTCAGAAGGACAGGAGGCTGAGTCATTTGTCCACTGGTTGAAGGTTGACTTTGGGTACAACAACCCAGCCCTTCCAGATTGTGTTTGTGAAGAGGCTCAGTGGCCTCCAGAACTTTCAAGAAGTCCCTGAAATGGGAAATGCTTGAGTGGGATGATAGCTGTGACTCTGCATAGAACTGTATATCATAGCTGCAGCTGAAATCACAGATAGACCAAAGTGACATGACATTGGGCAACAAAGAGAGAATTACACTGTGCTATGCTTTTCTGACTTTGAACGAATTTTTCCCATGTGCCTAAAAGGTCTCCATTGCCTCTTCTTCTCCAAGTTCATATAGTAAACTTATACTGATCCTTCAAGTGTAAGTTTCAGAATCGACTCTGCCAGGAATTTTTTCCTTGATCACTAGTGTTATCTGGAAGTCTCTATTCTTTACATTCAAAGTTTTCATGGACGTGTTTCACCTTGTTACACATCACAGTAAATGGCATGGATTGCTTTACTTCTGTCTCTAGAATAAAAGCACTTTGAGGGTAGGAAATATATCTTGCTTATCTTTGCTTGTATTTATAGTATAATGCCCAAATATTCAAATACTGTAGTCAATATTTATTGAATGATGAAAACATGAATGAACAGAAAAAAATTAAATGCTCAGACTAATCTTTTATAAACATCGTTTCTTATCATGTCATCTCTCATCGAAAATTACCACAAGCTGTACCCTGCTGACACGTAATGTCTAAATTCTTTAACTAGCCTTTCCAAGGTTTCTGTAATGCAATTCCAAACTGCTTTTCTAACCTGATTTTCCTTTACTCCCATTTATTAATCTTTTTTACTGCAGCCACACTGCTGACTCCTTACCATTGATGCACCCTTCTAGACCTCTATCCTCATGCCTTTGTACACACTATTCTTTTTTAAAAAAAATCTGTCTCTTATACATATTTTGATGCCTAATTTAAGCTCCATTTTCCTAAAAGAAATCCTTCTTGACAATTAGTCTATAGTGGTTGTTTTCTCTTTGAATTCTTGAATATTTTTTATTGTCCACTGATTACTAAAAACAATGCCATATCTATGTCATCTACATGCATATCTTCAGATAGACTCTACATTTCTGGAGGTCAGATTCCTTGTGTACTCTGAATGAGACTGTAATTTTAGATACTTATGGATAAACAGATTATTCAGACATTTCCATACATATCAATCACTTTAAATATACCTGTGACTCCGCAGAGCCTGATTAAAGCTGCAGTCTACAGAAACAACAGCCTTGGCCCAACTGATGGGGCAAAGCAAATAGATATTCGCTCAAAACTTTAACAATGGAAACCAAAAAATGACTTAAAAGTTTTCAAAGACAGAGAGAGAAAGAGAGAGGGGGGAGAGAGAAAGAGAGAGAGAGAGAGAGAGGGAGAGAGGGAGAGATACCATAACGAGGAGTTATATTACAAAGCAGCTCAAAAATATCTTCTAGAACAATGAAACTTTGCTAAACATAGAAATAACCAGAGAATATATTTACCTTTGAAAAAAATAAAACATTCCTGATATTCTTATTTTGAAATGTATTTGCTTAATGTGTTTATTGGTTTTATAATGTTTTAATGAGGAAAAGAGTGAAAGTGAGATGTGGTTAAATGATCTTAAAATATAACCATTTATTGATTATGGCTATTGCATTTCATAAAAAATATATTTGAGTATGTACTTGTTTTTTGGTGGAGAACTGGGAGACTGGTTGATAGAAATGCATACAGGTTTGTACTGCAATACCTTTGTGTGTTCTCAAATATTTTGCTGCTAATGCTATGTATTATTTAATAAAAATAGTAAAAATTGAAAAGCATTTTAAAAAACTTTCCATCACTTCAAGAAATGGAAGCATGAATATGGACATGATACTACTGGCACTTAAACTTTTTACTCTGTGTGAGTATCATTTAATATTGGACCAATTACAAAATATGGAAATTATACATGTTTAAATAGACATTGGTTAAATTAATCAATGAAGCTGAACTAAGAGACTGTTGAATGATAGGAAAATCATTTGTTAATATTTAATGAATTGAACAGACAGACTTGGTTTAAATGATATTTTATAAGCTTTAATTATAATGAAATTCTGACTTTTTAGCACAGTATGGTTTTCAGGTTAAGTCTGTGGGTTTACTTTTTTATAAATATGGTAAACTTAAGGAAGAGATTTGCTTATTGTATATTAGAGAAAGAAAAAAAAGAGAGGATTAAAAAAATCAATCCCTTCCCCTACTTGGCTACCTTCCCTCTAATTCTTCCAACATTAATACAATGTTGCTGACTATGTTATGTTGTTACTTGGTTGTGTCAAATCAAGAGAATAATTGGACATTAAGATTCATCTCTGAATACATTAATTAGATGATTTCTTTATTTTAGTCTTAAATTACTAATGATTTCCTCTCCATAACTGGGGAAACTCTGTACGAACTCATTATCCTTTTGGGATTCTATAGCTTCTTTAAGATGATTTTTGGTGGATGTGGTTGTTCTGGTAACAGTAGACTCTATATTAAGTTCCAAAAATTAAAATTTCAAAAAGAAAGGGTACTATTTAGATTTAAAATGTGCACGCTTCAGGGGATTATTTCTTTTCAGATGGAATATGTTCCACAACAATGGTACCTACGGAGAGACACGAGGACCCCATGGTACTAACATCCTCATCAGGATGACCAGGGAGAAACCATGCTTTCTCAAAATGCTGAGGTCCACAAATATCCCTTCTACATGTTGAAAACATAATTCTCATCGGCCTGGAGCTTATGGTCCTCGCTGCACTGGGAACCCATGGTGAGCAGGCTCGTACTCTTACTTGTTTTTGCCGGGTGCCCAGTATAGGAAGCACTCAACAAGTATCTTTTATCAGTAATTAATAACATCCCTTAACCTTTCTGAGTCTAGGGGTATTAAAGCAGAAGTTATCTGAAGATCTCTCTTATTGTAACATTGTACAAATGTTAAACAGGCATCCTTCCATAGCCAGTGAACACTTCTCTAAAAATTTATCCAGTAAAAACTTTTCCAAGAATTTATTCCATTATAATATCTCAAATTGCTATAATTTAATGACCTTTCCTACAAGTAAAGTTTGACTTTAAACTGATAAAAACATTAATTAGATGCTTTACATTCTTCATTATAACAATACTTACAGGTAATATCATTGAATTTTTACCTTATGAACAGGATGGCGTGATGAACCGAAAGGGGTATTAACAAAGAAGTTCAGAGCTGAGGACATGCGAGAGGAACTCCGAAGGTAAACTCTGCCCACTCATCATCTGGTGGAAGTGGACAAGTCCCTCCTTACATGACTATTTGTTCTTGGCACTGTTGCCTCATGTGCATAGTTGCCATCTTCTACTTGACACAATGGCTGCTGTCCCAGAAGTCTTCGGTATAAATTAAATTTTTGTAAATTAGATCACAGCACTCAACAAAGGGTTATTGAACTACAGCACATACTGTTATCCAGACAACATGCATGGAGTCAGATCTTGAACTCACAGATTTATAATCCTGTAAGAGGAACACACAGTGCATGGATGATGATAACATGAGATGTGGTACCAATGAGAGAAGGAAAAGACACATTCCTTCCAGGAGTAGCATGGAATGAGGTGGAAACCCATGCCCTTTGAAATGCCCTGGGGCTGATAGTAAAAGGAAATGGTTTTTGAATGCTCTATAAAGTTACTTAGTTTTCAAATAACATACTCCGAAATTTACCCGTAGTAAGTTTTGAGTTTTCTATATGCTTACTTTTTTTTCAGTACAGTGGGTTTTGCTGAAGAGCTAAAAATCTAATGACTCAAATTTTTAATAGGATGACAGAGGTTTTTTTTCTTCTCTGTACTGACCATTGCCTATGTAGAATTGTTTGTGTTCCTGAAAGCTCTCAAATATACTTTCAACTTTTATACAACCATCATAGGTAAAGACAAAATAATGGGTTTCTTTCAATACCTCCCTTGAATTGACAAGCAGGGTCACTCTGTGTAAGGAGATATAGCTGCTGCTTTATAGTTGCTGGCAACCTTATATGTGTTGCAGCGATTGGTTAGCAAGCAGAAATAATTTTATTAATTTGATGATAATATTCCCTCACTATTTTATTTTACTTGTTTATTTTAGATAATAAAATTGGCATGCTAAAATAACTCAAAGCAAGTTTAAATTTGGCTACTGGATGAATTATTTTGACAAATATTATTGACCACTATACAGGATGGGAAAAAGTAAGTTTACAGTTGTTTGTAAGGAAAATAATACAATAATTAATAAATAATAATACAAGAATAAACTCTGTATTTTGTGTACTCAAAACTGTAAATCTTCTTTTGCCCTTCCCTGTGTTCTAGGTCAGAGCCTGGGAGATAGAGATAAGGACCAAAACAAACAAATAAACAAACAAACAAAAAAACCCCTCAGTTCCTGCACTGAGAATTTTTTTTTTTATTGATTATGCCATGACAGTTGTCCTGATTTTTCCCCCTTTGCCCCCTTCTGCCCACTATCCCCACTGAATGGGGTTTAAAGTCTATTAGGTAAAACATTTATTAATCAAATAATCAAAATAAATGTATAATAACATATTTAGAAAATAATAACCCTACAGTTATGAATCATAATTGAATGGTTTTAGGTGCACATGTATATTTGTGCACCTAAATTTGTGGGTGGGTGCTGTCATAGGATCATATTTGCATTTATAAAGCGTTCTGTCTGCAATGTAATTGGCATTACCAATGGTGGATGTGAGGAGACCAGTTAGAAATTCCAGAAAAGACAGTGATGTTAGTTTAGACTAATTTAATGGCAGTGATGATGGGAATAGACAGATGACCCAATTAGTACTTAAGTAAAAGAGTTAAAGAAATTTAAGCACTAGCCCTGACCAGTGTGGCTCATGGTTGGGCTTTGTTCCCCAAAGCAAAAGGTCACCAGTTCGATTTTCGGTCAGGGCACATGTCTGGGCTATGGGTTTGGTCCCTGGTTTGGTCCCCGGTTGGGGTGCGTAGAGATGCAACCGATCACTGTTCCTCTTGAACGTTAATGTTTCTCCCCACCTCATTCTCTTCCCCATTCCCTTGCTCTAAAATTAAATAAACAAAACCTTAAAAAAAAGAAACAAAAGATAAAGAAATTTAAGTATTAATGTTTATCAAATGCTTACAATGTGTCAAATGCTTTTCTAGGTGCTTGATACACAGAAATGAATACTTCTAAAAAGTCTTTTCCCTCAAGAAGCTCCCTGTCTGCTGTGACCTTTCCAAGTGTTGCCAACTACGCACTCATATACGAGGAGCTTAATGTAAAGCAGCTATTGTTACATGATTCATATTCACTATCATTTGACTTTATACACATAACTTCTACTCTTGGGGATTCTTTAAGAATCAACAGAAATGATGCATTTGAAAACACTTTCAAAATATAAATATAAGGTGTTATTTTCCTTTTGTTGTCTTTCTAATCTTATTAGCTTAGCCAAACATTTAAATAATTTTTTGTTTCCTCAGTACACAGAAGTTGGGGAGGAGTCCTCGTTTGCTTGAGTAGATGTAACAAAATGCCATGAACTGAGTGGTTGGGAGGCTTAAACAACAGCCATTTATTTGTCATGGTTCTGGAAAGTGTGAAGTCGAAGACCAAAGTGCCGGGAGATTCTGTCCCCTCTCGGGCGGCAGGGCTAGGGGATGTTCTTCTGGTCCCATCTCCATCTACCCGCACTTTGGGGTTAGGATTTCAACATAATGAGATTTGGGGAAATACAAAACGATCAGGTCCGTCTGTAACGGGAGGCCTCCAGGATGACGAAATAAATAACTTACCTCAGTATTTGCTCCTGGTAACAAAGAAGGTGACAAACGTTTGGGTTCCTGAATTGTTTTTAGTGGTAATACCCCTGTGGTCCCTGCTCTCTCTTCATTCCCACCCCTCACGGGCGGCATCAGACTGAAACTGATGGATTAGATTAGTTGATTGAGTCAACTAAATTAGAAGTCAATTAAAGTTGATGTTATTTTATTTATTTTATGCATTTCAATTCAGGGCTTTTCAAGCCACTAAATCTTTATTTCTTAACTATTCATTATATAAAATTTTAAACATAAGCAAAAGTAGAGATAATGGTGATGATGATGGCTCCCCTATTTACAGTACCACCTTCAACAATTACTAACTTTTTAACAATTTGATTTCACCCGTATCTTACTTTTTTATTTTTTGGTTTTACTGGAATATTTTTAAATAATTTCAGACAAAATATCATCATTTTACCCATGAGTACTTTAGTATATATTTCATCCGATATGGCTTTAAAAAAGTATAACCACTTCTACTAATCAACCTAACAAAATTAACAAATATTTCTCAACATCACCTAATACTCATTTTATATTAAATTCCCCCACTTATATTTCTGAGATTTTTTTGTTTGTTTGTTTACTCAAATCAGAATTCAGCAACATCCACACGCTGTACTTGGTTGTTATATTTTAGGTCTTTTTAAACTCTTTAAAAGGCTTCTTCTTCTCTCCCCACCTGCCTTCTTCCCTCACTCTTGTTCTTTCTTTTCATGCAATTGGTTTTTTGGAAACACCAGTCATTTGTCCTGGGAAGGTTGGACTTTCCTTAAGCCAACAGTGAGCTCGTTCCTTTATCTCCTGTATTTCCTGTAAATAGGTAACTAGATGTAGGTTTCATCAATGACTTAGCTAAAGCTTCTTTGAAAGCAGAGCTTGCAACAAGGACCCTTACTCATTTGGAAAGTGGCTCTACAGGAAGACTAAGGGTGTAGAGACAGTAAGCTAGGAAAGAAGAGAAGATCATTTCAAGTTGTGTTGTCAAAGTACCTGCTGATGACGGCAAGCCTCTGTTTTGTGGAGACCCCTGAGAAGCTTAGAGAATACTTCTGGAACTTACCACTGACTCCCCTGTCCCTTTGGTTGGGAGTTTTCATGGAAACTGATGCTTGTACACAGTGAATTGGAACTATTCCTCAGAACTGCAGCTGAGATCAGAGGTGGGCAGAGGGATGAGATGTGAGAACCTGAGGCATTTGCTACAATTAGTTTCAGATTTTTGGTTTACTTTTTTCAGGCTAGAACATTTAATAAAGGATTCTGTGTATTCCTTTTGTGTGATACTTATAATAATTGATTAACCCATTTTATTTTATTTGATTTCTTTTTTTGAAAGGGAACATTCATTTTATATTGTTTCATCTTTTTCACAATAAAAACTTCAACTACTTATTTAATTTTACTTAATTTTTTTCAATTATAGTTGACATATGTTTCAGGTATACAACATAGTGATTTGACATTTATATACCTCATAAAGTTATCAGCTCACTAAGTCTAGCTGCCCCATTTTAAATGATTTTAAATTTGAATAAAAGTTTTAAGTCTAAAGTCCTGTCATGTTTTTAAAGTTCTGCAACAGTTTTTCAATAATTATTTTACATTCATTGATAGTCACTGCTTATATCCATCATTTTTACAGGGTTGCAAAATGGTGATTTTTCTAACTTTATCATTCTTTTTGTATTTAATTATTAGAATTTTTCTAAAAGAAAACATTCTTTCATTAACTATTTAATTACCTCCAAGTAACTAAAGACAGGATAAATTCTTAATACATTTTTCCCCATCCCTTTTATTTTTATTTTTATTTTTTAAAATCAACTTATAGTGTAATGAGTTGATGCCCTGACAATCTCCAATGTGATCCATTGAATTTTATTTCTTCCCCTGAACAGTAGGGCAGCATTTCCATACTATTAAAAAAAAAAAAAGTGTGGTTGGGTGGGGATTGTTTTTTAGCAAATTATTAGACACTCCTGCTTAGTAAAGGGAAGCAAAGGCATAATGGGGTGAATGGATAACTCTGCAGTAGGCAGGAGATAAGGAAAGACATCACTACCAACTGAGCACAGATGAGTCAAGAGGTAAGACCAGCAATGGTCTTGGTATTGACAAAAATCACAAACAGTTACTTGCAGCAATTGAGAAGTCTGAAACCCCACATTTCTGCTACTCATGTGCATTTTGGAGCTCTTGACTCCCAAGACAGAAACCCAGGTCCTCTTTAGCTCTGTTTTCCTAAAACATCTTATAAAAAAGTGTTTAAGACTGTAAGTAGTGGTGCCACATTAAACTTCAAACCGACTTATTTCACGGCTACGAAGGGTGACTAACTTACCCCGGTTTGCCTGGGATTCCCCAGCTGTAGCACTGAAAGTCCCCCATCCAGCATCTGGGTCAAGCTCTGGGTGTACCAGGACTCCAGCCACAAGGAGTCTTTGTACTTACAAGATATTTACATCCCATGTTCAGTTTTACAATTGAGGAATACAAATGCAATTTCCTTTGTTTGCTGGTTCATCCTATTATTTTTCCCTTTCATTCCCCTTTGTAACCACCAGCATGTTTATAAGGGACTGTGAGGAACGCCTATGTTTTATATTCAAGGAACAGAGAAAGTAAGGTCACCAGGCCACATGGGGATCGAAACATGGCTGTTAGCATTATTAACAACTGTTTTAAATTAATCCGAAAATGGGGATTGGGAATAATGATTTCTGCATAACTGTTTTTGTACTCATATTAGTTACAGTTATAGCTTGTCGGGGGAAATAATCTTCTGAAAAATTATTTTCTTTTGGCTTGAAATGGAGTTATCTACATTGCTAAGATATGCTGCTCAGTTCTCATCCCACTCTGCATATCTGTGGTATCTGTGATTCATCCTGCATATATCTTTGTATCTTGGTAAATAGTTTGTGTTATAATATTTTTATATTAGCAAGTAGCCCCAGTTGGCTAGAGGCAATTATTCTAGATTATGTTTTTCTTATGCCATATCGATACTTATCAGTTGGATCAAAATGTCCTTCAGTGATCTCACTGCACATCTTAATCAGTTCCCAGGTGTGCTTTTGTTCTACTCTGAAGTGGTATAACCAGACATATGTGTTTCTTCCATCCATTGAAACTAGCCAAACATTGGGATTTTGTTCCCCTCAGATTAAGCAAATTCACAGATGGGATGAAGAGAATGATTTAGCTGCTTCTCAGAATCATTGGCAAAGATTTTCAACTGTGTCTGTGTCTAGAAACATTTTAGCAAAAGCTGTGTGAGAAGCATGTAGGAAATTTTTCATGCCCAATGTGCAGATGATAGGAATACAAGGTGCAACCTGAAAAGGAAGGTTATTAAGAACTGCTAGTAACTCCAGCTCATATTTTACAGATAACTTCAGTAATAGTGGATCATGAAAGTGGAATCTATGTGAGAAACAAATGCTATTTTTGAACACCAGCCAACAGGTATGTCAGTGATCTGTCCAAGAGAACGAAGAGCTATCATTGCTTTAGCTTGAGTCTTCTCATTCATTTGTATTTCCCCTTTTGATGGTAAAAATGTAAATAATGCCTTTTAAAAAGCAGAATGAAGTTTTAAATTTGGACTCAATAGAGTTTAGATTCTTAGCTTTGGGAAGCCACGGGCAAACCAGCACACCTCCCTGAACCTGGGTTTTCTTACCTTTAAACGAGTGATGGAGACGATTTCTCAGTCTGCCTCCCACTCTCGTAATCAGGATCAAATTAGATAAAGTAGAAAAAAAGATTTAAAAATAATAAACATCAAGCAAATGTTATTGATAATTAGAGCGCTAATATTTTCTAGGATGTGGGGGGCATTTTATTTGTTGACGTATTTTTAATAAAAACCATGTCAAATTAAAAAATACTCAAAGCACCTTACGTAGTAATTGGCACACAGTAGACTTTCAATAAATCTATTGTTTCCTAATTTATTGGGTCACATCTCTAGGTGTATTTCTTTCTAGGGAGAAACTAACCCAGGGCTGTCTCCTGTTTTCCCTGATGTGCACTTCAGACTCTGGCTGGGGCTTTCAAATGTTCTCTCTACAGATCCTGTCTTCCTTTGTACTAAACTATTTTGGGAGAGGAAATAGACCTTGCTTATTCCTAATAATATAAATTTTACTCCATAAAATATAACCGAGCTACTGCCTTTAATGTTTTAAACATTTTCCCAAGGAAAAATTTTCATCCTGGATTCAACTCGCTGTCTGAGCAGATTGATTCTCACCCTGAAGTCACTGAAATAACATTTTAATGCCACTTTCAAAATATAAATTTTGATGTGGTTTTAAAAGGTGAAATGAATACAGTTTTTGATGCTAAAATAAATTTTAAAATGTTACAATTATTTTACTACCAAAATACAGATACATATTCCATTCATTCTTTTCTAATTTAAATAATGAAATAGCAATGGAGAGATATCCACAATATATTTTTGTCAGGTTTTACTATGCACAGATGACAATTATCAGATATTTTGGAATGGCCTTTTAGGGCCTTAAGATAAATTTCTTTAAGTTGGCTGTAAGTGCTTCTAGTCATATTGGCTTTCTTTAGGTTTTACTGCATCAGAAGGACACAGACCACTTTCTCAGTGACAAAGAGAGAACCTAAAAAGGGACACTGTTTTTCCCCTCACAGGTGATGGAGTTTGTACAAAGAATGCAGTGGATAATGGCTGGCTTGTCTTCTGAACAGATGGTGATGGTCTTGTTGCTAGGATAAGGCCTCAAGAATTTAGTTAATTCCACATTATTTGCCTCAGTGTCATGAATATCCCTAGTTTTCCTGAGGCAAAAATACAAAGAGGAAAAAATAGAAAACCACACAGGAAGCGAAAGCGAGGAGAGACACAGGGAGAGAGAGAAAGAGAGAGAGGAAGAGGGAGAGACGGGGTGGGGGGAGAGAATGAAAGAGAGAGGGGGAGAGAGAGAAAGAGAGAGAGGGAGAAACTGAAGCCAGGTCAACAGAGGCTTTGGGGAAAATGCCTGTTCAGCTGTCTGCAATCACCTGGGTTTGAAAGACAGGCAGGAAGGAAGATTGGTTTGGCAGGAGAACCGGGCCTTTGATGCCTTGGATACCACAGAGAAAAATACCCATTTCTTCCCATTAGAAGTCTGTTGACTTTACTAATTAAGATAAACATGTTTCTGAAGGAGTTAGCTTTTATGGTATGACATTTATAAAAACAACTATATATATACACAAGAATGTTTGCCAAGAATTTTGGTTGATGGTGGTCTTATGAAGCATTTTATAGAAATATTTTAAATTAGTTGCCATATCTAAAAGTGAGCCACTTTCATTCCCTCCAGTCAATTAAATATCTAATTTCAACTCTAGGAGATAATAACTGAAGTATTTTTTATAAATGAATGAACAGTTAGAAAACTGTTAAACACATAGCCTCAAAGCATGAAAAAATATATTCGTTTAACAGCTTTATTCTTTTATCATTAATTTACTTCAGAATATTTCCTCTAGTGTAATTTTCAATAAAGTGCTGTTATTTTGAAGTCTCCTTTATTGAATATAAGAGCAACGAATGTGATTATATGCCAATAGTCTGAAAGACTTGGGGACGTTGAGCTTCCAGCTTTGAGTGCGAGTGCGTCTGTGTGTGGAACAGGGTTACCTGCCAGGATTGTCAGATCATCTGCCTGAATTACTCACCTCAATCAAATCATTCATTACGTGGCCTGTCCTCCCACAACCACACATACACATTGTAGCTGACATTAATCACTTGTCACAGAGCTATCTGGATGCACCTTTAATAATTCAGTAATTGACCGTGTGCTTTGTACGAATAATGTAACCGATGGCATTATACACGTCTTCCACTTAACGTTTGTCTCACTGTAAAATGTTAACATGTGTTTGCTAAGTCCCTACACTTTGTTTCAGACTAAGATCAGGTACCTGCCGGTACTGAGAAACATATACCTCACTCAAAATTGTCATTAGGAATACAGCATTAAGAACTGTCACTGAAGCCTGTATTATGTAGGTTGAAAGTATAAATCACATACTATTCGTGTTCCAAAGGTTGTCAGTCACACTCAGGTTTTATTAGCTGGTTGGAAGGGAAATGATGCCGTAGGTTTTCTCCCATCCACATCTCCTCTAACGTTTGCATTTATGGCCCTCTGAAATCTACCTCCCTTGACAAACTGGCCAGTGTTTTAGGGGCTATTCTTGTAAAATGGCCTGACACTTGTGTTTTTAAATCCCCACCCTCAACAAAATTATCTGTTTGCTGCTACCTTCTCTCAGGGCCTTTAAGTAAACTACCTGTGTGGTCTGATTTATTTATTTTAAAAAAAATGTTACTGTTATTCTATTAGAGTTGTCCCAATTTTCCCCCTTTGCCCTCCTCTGCCCACCCCACCCCACCCCACCCCACCCCAGTCATTCCCCATCCTGTTGTACAAGTCTGTGTGTCACTGATACATGTTCTTTTTTTTTAAAGTAGAGCATTATTCTATGAAACTTGTTGTTGTTGTTTTAAGATTTTATTTTTGGAGAGGGGGAAGGGAGGGAGAGAGGCAAAGAAACATCAATGTGTGGTTGCCTCTTGAGCGCCCCCCGCTGGGGACCTGGCCTGAAACTCAGGCATGTGCCCGGACCAGGAATCGAACCAGTGACCCTTTGCTTTGCAGTCCAGTGCTCAATCCACTGAGCCACACAAGCCAGGGCTTCACACATGTTCCTTGAGTAGTCCCTTCCCCTTTATTCAAGGTAAGGTGTTAATGACTTATTAATGGCTTATTAGAGAATATCCTTGCTTTCTGGTACAGATTTTTAATGATGCACAGAAATAATGACTAGTGATTAGCATTCTAAACAGTACAGGAGAAATGGTAATAAGAACATAGAGAAGGGAACAAATAATTTTGGCACAGATGCTCTTCTGTATTTCCCAATGCATGTCATATAGATGGCAGCCTTTTCTACTAAATGTCTGACCAGCCCTGTTTGAGAGAATTTTTGCCATATTCAACTGGGTGTGTGTCTGGAGATGTGATAGACACCATAATCTGGCTCTTTATTTCTACTGGCTAAGAAGCATTATAAAAATATGTCCTCCAAGAAATCAGACTTCATTTAAATAACCGATAGTTTTGGAAACACCCACTTAACTAAACTATTCATTTGGACAAATTTACCTTGAAAATTATTTCTAAACTTATTTGCATGGAAACTCAGGCATATTTTATCTCAAATTAATTCATTTTGAGCTTTGTACTATAAACATTGGATCTTCACAGAACACATGTTCTTATATATTTCACATTCATTAAGAAATGCATGAGTGAGTTTCACCTGATTGTGTAAGTCACTAGTGAATTTGATACTTTTCTCTGCTTTTTGTTATTGCTTCAGTTTTGAATAAACAGAGTTGTGAAGACATTGATCTAATTTTATATGGAAAAAATACAAACATTTTCAAATAAACCTTGTATTTAAATACTCGTTAAGGAATTTCAGTGGTTTTATTTTACTCCCCAAGTATTTCATTTTGTGTTTGTTATTTGTAATATTTCATGCCTGTATGTATATATTTATATATGCTTTATATTTGGACAGCCATATTTTAGAAAAAGACCATCATATTTCAGCCATCAAATCACCAGAAAGCTGACTTTAACAACTGTGAAACCCTGTTGAGTATGGCCTTAAATCACCCCCTCCTCTTTTAAATATAGATATCTGTGATAGCAGCAGACTTAAAAATGCTGATTTATGATTACTCCCACTTTACATGTTCATGATTTGAATGACCACTTAGGTAGCTTTGGAACCAGGAAAAAAAAATGAGTGAAAGGTCATGGCTATTGGACCAGTTACTTCTGATTGAGACATTTTGATAGGCCAAGCTTATCAAGGAGCATCAAGTGAAGGATTTTTAGAGAGATCTGTGGGGAAGAGGGAAAAAAAGTAAGGCTAGCAAAAATAACCATGTGTTCCTTTTTTTTTTAAGTCTTGTTTTCTCCACATGTACCCCCTGTATGCCTTGATTCTAATGAAGTGTGTATATTTTCTGACAGCCACAAAAATTATGTGATAGGAAGGGAGATGCTATTGCTACTATTGGATGATATCCCATCAGAGCACATAAGGGGGTCTGGGCATTTACAATGAAGCTCAGTAATGTACTATTGTACTTGGTGGGCAGGTCATGCAGAAGGGAACAAACTGTGAAAACCATGCCTGCTATTTTTTTAGTAAACACGTTATCAATCTGTTTAAGTAAACGTTGGTATTACCCAGAAGATTGTTCTCACTTATTATATTGCTAACACTGTGTTCAAATTATGTGAATGTTCTTTCTTAAATGAAATCCACTGCATGTAGATTTTGCAGAGCTCCCTAAACAGAGGGTGGTTTCATTACACTCCACAGCTATGGATATTTTACATGCAGCCAAATGAGTTAGAAACACAGTTTTGTTTTGTTTTTTTAGCATTATTTATTTGACCATAGATCACCATGGTTTAATGAAAGAAGTATACATTAATGTACAAGTGTGAAAAATATAGAGAAAAAATGAGGATATTACTTGGTACTGTATGGTTTTAAATCTGCACATAACCGTCACCCTTGTCACTCCCTAAATAGCTTAGCTTTGTACCCTGCATTGGATAAAATAAATAAATGATCAATATGATAGATAGTAATGGATTAAATCTAATTACAATCCAACTCTCTTTCAAGAGTAAGAAATGAAGGAAGCAGATTTAAGAAAGCTGTTTGGGGGGAATTTGGGATTAAAATAAGAACAGAAAGCCCATTGACAAAGTTAGCACTTTATCTCAAATCAAAATTGTTCTGATTCATGGGATGTGGAGTAGTTGGAGACAAGGGATGACAGAGATAAGAGAAAGGAACATGTTGTCTCCAGAGCCTGCAATTCATTGACTTCAGAGTTATAGATAAGAGCGTAGGATTTTAGAGTAATTTGGGGACACAGTGCACCAAACCAAAATGTTTGATATTATGACAAAGTAAGTTAGATTCTGTCAGTATTTCAAGCTACTCCCTGAAGTTGTGAAAATGAAGGAATAGTTCTTCCTAGAATACTTACCCAAACTGACAATTGCTTTTGTACATGGAGAATCTGGTTCAATGCAATACAGATAACTCACCCATATTGATATGTTATCTGAACGATACATTCCCTACTATTTTCAGTACCACTTTGAAGGTTATAGAGATTGATTCTCTATCTTGTATTGCATTTATCTTTTTCTAGAGAGAGTGGAGATAATTATATATTACTGAATATATGTTACTGAATTATATATTACTGAATATATATTCAGTAATATATATATGCATATTCTGCATATAAAAATAAAAGTCCTTCTTAAGGCTTTAAGAGGATGTATCACTTTTATTTCAGTGCCTGCAGGTTATTTTTGTGACATCCTCTTTTAGTCTATTTCAACAAATTATTTCGCTTTTTGCTGTGAGTTCAATACTATAAAAATAAGGATGAAAGTACTGGAAAATAAAGAAGTAATAATGCACATGTACATGCTTTCTAGATAAGATCCTAAAAGTTTTATCCATGATGATGTAATGCCTGATTTATTCAGTAAGATTCAACCACCTTTCTTTAAGCCTTAGATTTTGGCTATGAAGATTATGATATTTGGTAACACATTTGAACAATACCCAAAGGGACACTTTTAACTTGGTGCTTTTTGCAGAGAGCAAAGTTGGGGAGAAGTGAGAAGGAAATAACGTTCAACACATAGTTATTTGCCAGGCGCTGTGCTAAGTACTTTTAAATGTCTTTTAAAAATTTACTCTATATAAGAGTTATCCAAAATAACTGTCATGGTCCTTATTTTATCTTTTCAGAAAGTAAATTCAGAGAGATTAAATTACTCGCCCAAATTCGCAAGTGAAGGGATCGTGTCTGTTTTATTTTACTTTCTCACTACTTCCTCCTCAGTACCTAGCAGTTGACTTCTCACTAGTATTCATTACATGTATGTCTCATCTAACACTGAATCTGCTACCAAAGCCTGTGCTTTCCTTATTATTGTTACAGCATCCATACTCAGGAATAAACTATATGGAATATTGATTTGTGTTAGTTTTGATTGTGCATTATTTACAGTTTGCTTTATATATGTGTATACTTCAGTTAACCAGTTTAATTTTGGTGACAGCTAAGCCATTTCATTAGAAAACTGGAGAAATCCATAGCCAGTAATTGTCTCAGTGGCTCATATCCAAGTCCTGTTCCATCTGTGCAAAATGAATTACTATCCAAGGTAGGCTGTCCCTTAACACCATAGATCAAAAGAATCTGGTCAGCGGATCAGAAAATTCTTTTGGTGGCTGCTTTGACCCATGGTCTCCACTTCCCCTCAACTCCCACTACCCAATGCTGGTCAATATGGATGGTAGTTCCCCAGATTTTCCGGGCAAAAAACCAGGCTACCCCGTTTTTCTCCATACTCTAGGGTCTTTTGTGTATACAACATTTCTTTTAAGCTTGTAAGTTTCTTGCAAGCAGGTACCATTGCTGAATGTTTTACTACTGTGTTAGCAGCACCTAACAGACCACTGGGTGTAGAGTACTTACATAATAGCAATTTTCTGGATAAATGAATAAATGCATCGCTCCCTGGTTCCTGTTCACTGCTAGAAGAGTCCACACACGCCCTGTTATTTCTCCTAAACTTACAGATTATATGTTATCCATGTTACCATGTGTATTAGTTTGCTAGGGCTACCATAAAAACACACACACATATACACATACACGCAAACCAAATGGCTTAAAGAACAGAAATTAATTTTTTTTTCACAGTTCTGGACAATAAGAGTCTAAAATTAGCAACTTGTCAGGGTTGGTTTCTCCTGAGGTCTCGGCTTGCAAAATAGCTGTTTCCTCATGTGCGTGTCCCTAGGTTTTTCTGTTGTTTGTATCTTAATCGCCCTTCTTATGAGGACACCAATCATATTGGACTAAACCCTCCATGTGACCTCACTTTACCTTAATTACAACTCGAAAGGCCTTGTCTTCAAATAAAGTCACATTCTGAGGTACTGGGGGTTAAAAATTAACATATGAATTGGTGGGCACAATCCCATAAAAACATGGGATAGAAAAAAGAGCAAAGAGAAGCCTTAAATGCCCCTTTCCCCATTAATTTTTCTTTCTAAGTAATGGAGTGGAAATCCCACCCCTATGTGAAAATGAGAATTATGAAACTGATATCTCTCTCCCCATATCTTATCTCCCAAAATGTGTGAAATGTAATGACTTCAGGAAATAAAACTCCCCTTTAATGTTCTATAAATGCTCTTCTGAACATGCTTGCAAATATCCTCTAAAAACTCTTTCAACCTAATACAACTTTGTGATATAAATGCCCACAAAAAACTCTAAGTTGATGACTAAGACATTTTTATAAGCTTTCCTACTTTTAAGTAGGACAAAAATGTATTTTAGGTTTTGTGTTGTGTGGAAGATATTTTACATATCACTCATAAAGCAGTTTTTCTATTTTTTAATTTCCATATTACTTTGAGTAAGCATACTGACCTACTGATATAATCTCTAGCTCAGGATCATTATATGAACAAGAAATAAATTTCGATTGAGTTCATTTATTTTAATGGGTTGCCTCACCTAATTAAAACAAAAATTACCATCCTGAAGTATATAACTGCCATGTCAAAAACATAAAATATGGGACTTATAGTGGTTGGGCAGCAGAAAGCAAGGAAACAAATATTAGGAAATAGAAAGAAATTGGAGATCTATGTTATGCAGTAGATAAACATTTGGTAAAACTATTGCTTGCAACAGCTTGGAAGGCAGATATACTGAATGTGCTGATCTAGAAAAAGTTGTAAGAAAGAACCACAATATTTGTGTGTTACACTTTGTTCATTTAGTTTGATATTATAAGGGCGGGATGAGGTTAGGAAAGAATAGTTTAATCGGTAAGCGTAAATGACACTTTAGGAATTAAAAGCCATTTCTGTACTCCAAAGAGTAGGCAAAATGACTGAAGAAGACTGATGGTCAAAATTCCAAAATACTTCTCATAAAACAAGCAAACAAAGTAACAAACTCACCATTATAGCAAAGATAAAATTAAGGGGTTTGGGGACTGGAAGTTACACTTTCGGCATGACAGTGTGAGAAGCTTTCAAGACCTTCTCCACAATAAAACTGATGAATACTTTTTAAAACACTAATGTTTTTAAAAATGACACTATGCACATACCTTAAATGAAAAAAAAATTCAAAAATATCTACTAGCTCTGACTGGTGTAACTCTGTTAGTTGGGCGTTGACCTGCAAAGCAAAAAGTCGCCAGTTCAATCTCTAGTCAGGGTACATGCCTGGGTTGCAGTTTGGTTCCAAGTCAGTGCCTGTACAAGAGGAAACTGATCAATGTTTCCTTCCCAAATTGATATTTCTCACTTTCTCTTTCTACTTCCCTTCTCTTTTCTAAAAAAAAAAAAAAAAAGAAGAAAGGAAAGAAAAAAAGAAAACTACTAAAATCAGTAAGAACTGATCAGTAAGAATATGATAATATGTGATATTTAAACCAGACCTAGAGCTTTCCTTTGCCTCTCAGTTCAGGGAGACAGAGAATTTACCCCAGACTTTTATAGCTAAGACCACAAAGCTCTTTTTTCTTCCTAGGTCTCAGTTAGAGCGCTCTCTACCTGGGACAGGCAGGACATGAACATTTCAGATCCTGTCCCAGTTACTGGGTGTTGATATGAAGTTCTGGGCAAATGTGGCCAAATAAATCCCTTTCTTCTGCCCAACTCCCACTCATAATTAAACTCTACCTTGGGGGTGGCACATTGAGAGCTCATGGGTTCTGATCAGCATGACGTAGCTCATGGGGTGAGAGGTGCCATGTTGAGAGGGGCAAGCTGAAATCTGGGCTGTTGCCTGCTCCCAGTCCCCTGTGCTGAGGGCTAAGTTCCAGATGTGGAGGTGTTGTTCAGAGAAAAGCATGTCATTGTCACCACAGCCATGGCTCAGAAATTTTTCTGGGGGATTGGGGGACTAGAAGCAAGTTGTGGAACAGGTATCTCCAAATTTCTCCCCAGAGTGATTGACTTTATTTATACTAGAGTATGGAGAATTTCAAGTCTAAGGGTATCCTCAAAAAAGGGAGAAGTTTTAGTGAAAGGATATTAATAGACTTATTAGAGATACAGACTAAATTGTAGGCTGGCTAGTTTTCTGGGTAGAAATGGGGAAAGATAAAGCTAAGCAGAGCCCTCCTAGTGTCAGAACAAATCTGAATCACTGACGTAGGAACTAAATATTCCTCCAAAGGAGCCTGAACTATTTTGGAGTTAGTTGTAAAAGAATTTATCCCCAGGATATTGTCGAGAACAGTAGAGCAATCAGCCAGCAACTGGTAGAGTTTAACAGTGTGATCAGGGAAAAGATAGTCAAAGAGAGTTCTACCAAAACCACTGACATCCCAGGGTATCCCAAGTGCATGTCCAAAGCTGCACTCCTTGAGTAGCAATAGTAGAGACTTCGCACTATGAAGGAAATATACTTCATTAAAATAAACCAGCCATTCACTAAAAAAGTAAGCAACTAAATACCAATAAGACCTCAAGGAGAAGAACCAAGTACTCAGACTTGTTATATTATCTAAAATTTCCAGATTTAAACAAAAATATGAGATCTGCAAATAATAAAAAAAGTGTGACCCATACACCAGAAAAATAACCAAACCAGTCAACAGAAACTATCTGTGAGAACAACCAGATGTTGGATTTAACAGACAAAGATTTCAAAATAACCATTATGAATCTCTTCAAAGAATTAAGAAAAACATTTAAAACATAG
Source organism: Mormoops blainvillei (assembly GCA_004026545.1). NCBI lineage: Eukaryota > Metazoa > Chordata > Mammalia > Chiroptera > Mormoopidae > Mormoops > Mormoops blainvillei. Next base: position 335,323 of record PVJD01000601.1, on the reverse strand, counting down.
TAGGAAGATAATGATATGTTGACTATAGAATATCAATAAAGAGATATAAGTTATTTAAAAAAGAAGCAATGGAAAATTTAGAGTCAAAAATAAAAACTGAAATTTTAAAATATACTAGAGGGGCTCAATAGTAGATTTGAACTGGCAGAAGAAAGAACTTACAAATATGACGATTAATAGAGATTATGCAACCCGAAGAGCAGAGAAAAAAAAGAATGAAGAAAAAGTGACAGTGTCTCGAAAAATGTATGAAACCATTAGTACCAACAGCTATCTAGTGGGAGGACCAGAAGAAGAGAAAAGAGTAGTAGAAAAGGCAAAATTTCTAAACTTATTAACAAATATTAACCTGCACGTCCAGGAAGCTCAATGAACCTCAGTTAAAATAAATACAAAGAAATCTATAAATAGACACATCATTATAAAAATGCTTAAAAGCAGCCCTGGCTGGCTTGGCTCAGTGGATTGAGCACCTGCCTGTGAATCTAAGGGTCACTGGTTCTATTCCCAGTCAGGGCACATGCCTGGGCTGTGGGCCAGGTCCCCAGTTGGGGGCATATAAGAGGCAACCACACATTGATGTTTCTCTCCCTCTCTTCCCCTCTCTCTAAAAATAAATAAAATCTTTTTAAAAATGTGTACAAGCAAAGGCAAGGAGAAAATCTTGAAAGGCTCAAGGGAAAAGTGACTCATCACTTACAAGGGAAACCAATAAAATTTTATAGGAGACTCGTCATCAGAAACTATGAAGGCCAGAAAGCAATGGGATAACATTCTGAATAAATGCTCAAAGAAAAAATTGTCAATCTAGACTCTTTTATCCAGCAAAACTATCTTTTAAAAGTAAAGGCAAAATAAGATCCCAAATAAACATAAACTGACAGTATTTGTTGCTAACATACTTGAATTATAAAAAATGCTAAAGGGATTTCTTGAGGCTGAAGCAAGCGACTCAAGATAGTAATTTAACTCCAAACAAAATAAAGCAATGGAGAACCCTGGTAAAAGCACTATGTAATTTTAATAGGCAGTACAAACATGTATTTATTCTCATTTTCTCTCAACTAATTTAAAAATCAATATGTATATAATATGTTGTTGGGTCTATAATATATAAGATGTAATGTATTTATGAATAATACCACAAGAAGGTAGGTAGGAGAAAAGCTGTATTGGGTTAAGCAAATGACTCCTGATGGTAACTTGAATTTACAGGAACAAGTGACGATAACAAGGAATAATAAATAAGAATTTTAATATGAAAATCTATAAATGTTTCCTGTTCTTTTTCTCTATTTAGCTCTTAAAAGATGCACAATTATATAAATAAATGCATTACTGGGCTTATAACATTTATAGAATAGAGCTATATAGGAGTAACAGTTCCATATCCTGCTGGAATTAATTCATATAAATGTGAAACTCTTTGTTCTAAGTTAAAAGGTATATAGAAAGTCCTAAAGCAAACACTAAGGGAATAACTAAAAAAAATAATAAAAAATGTCATTAAAGATATTAAAATGTTACATTGGAAATATTCATTTTGTTCAAAGAAAAGCAATAAAGGAGAATAGGGGAGCTATGAAAAAAGATGAGATATGTAGACAAAAATGTAAAATGGCTGAAATGGGTACAACCGAATTTTAGTATGTTAAATGCGAATAGATTAAACAATGCAATCAAAAGATAAAGATTGTTCTTCTAGTTGGAAAAGTAAGGCAAACTGTTCGCTGTATACAAGAGACACACTTTTAATTCAAATATACAAACAGATTGATAGTACAGGGATGGTAAAAGGGGTTAGGCTGATACCAAAACCAGGCAAAGACATCATACAAAAACTATAGACTACTATGTCTTATGAATGTGGATTAAAAAAAAAATCAAGAGAATACTGCCAAACTGAGTCTAGTAATGTGTAAAAGAATTATACCATAACCCAGTTGGTCTTATCCCAGGAACACAAAATTGATTTAGCATCTGAAAATCAATTAATGTAATACATGATATCAATAGAAAAAAAACCCCACATGATCTTCACAATAGATTCAGAAGAAGCATTTGACAAAATTCAACACATTTTTAATGATAAAAACATTCAACAAATTAGGTATAATTGGAGGGAACTTCGCTAATTTGACAAAGAGCATCTCTGAAAAACCTTTAGCTAACATCATTCTTAATGGTGAATGTGCTGGATACTTTCCCTTAAAGATCAGGAAAAAGACAAAGGTGCCCACTTATACCACTTTTATTCGTTTTTTACTAGAGATTCTAGCCAGGGTGATTAAGGAAGAATAATAAATAAAATATATCAATATTGGAAAGAAAGATGTAAAACCATATTCTCAGATGACAATCTTGCATATAGGAATTCCTATGGAACCCACTGAAAAACGTTTAAAACTGAGAAATGCAATCAACAAAATTAGGGATACAAGATTAATATACAAAAATCATACTTCTATACACTTGCCATGAGTACTATGAAATAAAATTAAGAAAGCAATTTCATTTATACTAGAATCAGAAAGAACAAAGTAGGAATGTATTTAATATAAGAGGTGTAAAACTTATACTCTTAAAATTACAAAACGTTGTTCAAAGAAATTAAAGAAAATCTAAATAAATGGAAGAATATTACCCATGTTCTTGCACTGGAAGACTTAATATTGTTAAAATGGCAATACTCCCAAATGATTTTACAGATTCAGTAAAATCCTTATCCGAATCCCAATTGGCTTCTTGGTAGGAATTGACAAGATGATCCTAAAATTAATATGAAATTGTAAGGAACCCAGAATAGCCAAAACAATCTTTAAAAAGGAAGAGCAAAGTTGGGAGCTTACAGTTCCCAATTTTAACACGTACTACAAAGTAGGAGTAATCAAGACAGTATGGTACTGGCCTCAGTGTGGACATATAGATCTGTGGAATAGAACTGAGTGTACGCAGATGATTGCATGTTTCTGTGGTTTACTGATTTTTGACGAGGGTGTCCATTTGATGGTCAAAGAATAGCCTTTTGAACAAATGGTGCTGGATAGCCATTTGCAGAGCAATGAAATTTGACCTTTACCTCACATTATATATGAAAGTTAAATAAAAATGGATCAAAGACACAAGTCTTAGAAGAAAACATAAGGGTAAATGATCATGATCTCAGATTAGGTAATAAAATGTTAGATATGGCATGAAAGCATGAGCAACAACAAAAATAATGGATGAATTGGATTTTATAAAAATTAACTTTTAAGAAAATTCAAAGACAAAGCACAGGATTGCAAAAAAAATTTGCAAATTTTATATGACAAGGAACTGATATCTAGAATATATAAAGGACCCTTATAACTCAATAATAAAAAGACCCAATTGAAAAATAATTACAGGATTGACATTTCAGCAAAGAAGATATACAAGTGGCCAGTAAACATTTAAAAAATGCCTGATATCATTAGTCATCAGGGAAATATAAATCAAAATCACAATGAGATACCACATCATACTTACTAGAATGTGAAATGATAACAATTGTTGGTGAAGATGAGCAGAAATTGGGATCCTCAAATGCTGCCGGTAGATATATAAATTGTTATGGTCACTTTGGAGAAAATGTGGAAGTTCCTTAAATAGTTAAACTTGGTTCCAATATGATCCAATAATTTCACTCCATGAGAAATGAAAACATGTGCACAGAAAAAGTTGTACATGAATGTTTGCAGTTGCAGAACCAGCTCAGATATCAACAACTGATGATTGATAAACAAAATGTGTTATGTCCATGCAAAAGTATTATTCAGCCATGAAAAGGGGTGAAGTACTGATATATACTTCAATGTGGATGAGCCTTGTAAATAATAAGTAAAGCAAAAGGCCACATTTTATATGATTCCATTTTCATAAAATATGCAGAACAAGAAAATTTATAGAGACAGAAAGTAGTGGCTTGCTTAGAGCTGGGGGGATGCCATAGCTATAGGGAATGAAGTTTCTTTCTGAGGTGATGAAACTGTAGAATTGACTGTGGTGAGGATGTACGTATCTGTAAATAAACTAAAAACCATTGAATCATACACTTTAAATCATGACTGATATAGTCTGTGGAGTATATCTCAAAATAATAAAATGGGTTACCTTCCCATCTAAGCCTCTTGTTTTGTTTTAGATGACCCAAAGTATCTGCCATTAGGTTGAAATAAAGGCATAAGAGCTAGAAAGCAAAATAAGTTAATAAGTAAACAAATAAAAATTTAAATAAACAAATCAGTAGAAGAGGCCCAAGTCTTAAATCTGAAAAGGAATTTAGGTGATTATTACTGACTCATGGAACTGGCTGCAAACAAATATGATCAGAAGCCATTAAGTATTTGAAAAAAATAGTATTGTCAATAAAACAATAATTTCAGCCTTACAAAACTCTGAATCTAAAACAACACTTGGTTCCTTAGACTTACATTAGCAGAAAATAGACAGGGATGACTTTGACTTCTACAAGTGAATACATTTTTTTAGTGTTCACTTCAGATACAACCTTGTATAATAATGGACAAGGGAAAAAAATCCAGAGGGTGCAGCTTGGGTTGTGGAGCAACAATGGACATAGTAGCTGCTTCTAGAGAGTTAAATCAAGACCTTGGAACTTGCTCAACTCTTGTGAACTGTGGTTTTAGAATACCTTTTCAGTAGGGTTCTGTCATTACTGCAGATCTGTGATTACTGTGTGTCTACCATTTTCCTCTCTTTGCCGCCTAGATTTTATGACTCTCCAAGTCATGTTATTTCTTCTCTACTCCTGATGGAGCAGCAGTATATGGGGAAGAAGAAGAAGACCTTGTCTTCCTGGTGCACAGCATACAGGACCATAAGAAACCACCTCAAGTTTGAATAGAGGGAAATAACAAGTCAGTCACCCATAGACTTCATGCGAGATGCATTAAGTGGGTTGTCTCCTTTCAGGATTTTATTGAATGTGTTCTATGTGAGGGAAGAACCATGAACATGCTTATGGTGACCAGAAGGGCAGACTGTGGCGGGAACTGCTAACTGTCCAAGAAAAAAAATCCATAAACCTATCTTCTTCATGATCACACAGCTACAACATTTCCTGGTCTCTTATGTTTGTGATTGTGTGACCAGATCTAACCAATAGAATGTGAGTAAAACAGATGTGTGTCTCCTCCAGGCCTGGTTCATTAAATATCACTGCAAACACATTTTGGTTCTTTTCTTCCTAACCTGATGTCCAGAAGGGAAATAATTACTGTAGTGACCTTAGCAGCCATGTGTTGTATATGGCAGAGCCTCCAGCCGCCTAGGTCTTCAAGAAACTGCATGGAAGAGGGCCTTATCAGTTTTTATTTTTTCAGTTAGTGTCATTATTGAAATAAAAACACTTTTGAATTTGTGCCATTACACATTTTCAGGTTTTTTTTTAAAGCAATTAGGCTCCCCCAACTAATATAAGTCTCATCACTGGATTCCTTTCCTATACCTGCTGAGTTTAATAAATTGTGCTCACCTGGTATCTCCCCGCCGCATTGATTCATGCATGTTCTATGTGATGGTTTCATTGACCACTCAGACTACTTACATTCTATTCAAGGTGGTCTTACCCTCTTTAATTTTATGTCTTTCATCTTATATTTGATCTTATTGGCAGTTTCATCCCTGTAATTTTTAGTTGTATGTGTGGTATATTTGTAATAAATAAAATGGAAAGCATGGGAAATTTTCTCTGATAACTTAAATCAGGAGGAATACAGACTTGATAAATATATATTTATATTATATTTTTATGTAAATGTATATATTTATACCTATTTATATATTTATTTATATATTATATCTATATTATGGTTATTTCACTTGACTTTGCTATTCAATACACTTAGGAGTAAAGATTTAAAAAATATAAATCTACACTGGGATACATTCATTCTTTGTGTGTGAAATGATAAAATGTATTTAGGTCTGCAGCAGGCAAAATTTTTAGACCCTCTTAAAAGCTAATTTGGATTACTATGGCAAATTTGATGGATAACTACAGAATCAATGAATAGTAAGACCCCACAGCTTGGGCTGACCACAATTATGTATTGTATACACAGCTTCAATTTTATCTCTATATCATCCTGGTAATGTACTTTAATTTTTATTTCATTCTTTTCACATTGCCTGTTGAAAAAGAATTTCTAGAAAGTAACATATTAAAACCCTCTGAAAGTATTACTCATTTAAATAATTTACTTTTCAATTGGAGACATGAGTTTTATGATTAATACACTGCATTCATTTTCTCCTTTTAAGAAACCTGGAACAAACAGCCTTGCACGGTGTGTATATAATTCATTGAGGTGTTGAAGTCTGAATCTACATTTGTAAGAGAAAATTTCAAATGAGCCATAATTAATATGTCACTTTAGGAGAAGCGGTGGGATGAGAGGGTGGAAGTAAATGGATCTACCTGATGTTCTTGCAGTCTATGTGTGGAAAGGAGAAACTGAAGTTAATGCACAAAGAGAAGACCAGCTTTGCAAGCTTATTTCTTTGAGTTCATGCCAAAGTAAATAGGTGTATCTGTTGATACCTCCTTGTGGAAGTGTGGAAAGTGTAGGTTAAGTGTGATGGACTGCAGCACATTTCATGAGAGGAAGTTTGAAGAGTGCATTAAATCGGAAGGCCAATCTTTTTTTTCCTCCTCAGCTCCACTGCCACTTAATGGGTGAAATATAAAAAGCTATTTAGCATCTCTGGGTTCCAGTTTTTCTCTTGAATGAAGACGACAAACAGCTGCCCCCTTTCTACATCATCTGTTAATATAAAATGACATATTAAAGGTGGAAATACTATATGTGTTTGTACTATATGCTTATATCTATGTTCCATGAGATTTTGACTCTTCATTACTGTCATAGGATTTTAATATTTCAATGTGGGTCAAAAGGCTCTCTGAGGGTTTTTTCAGGTTGACCTTCAAGTATTCCCAGTTTAATTTGGTGAATTCAGTTTTTTCCACATACATAGGATCAGGAAAGGATTCTATTTTCTCACAGTGATAATAATTGTTTGGGTGACGTAAGAGAGAAGCACAAGATTTTGACTTCCAGTTGATTTCAGAACTATCATTAAAGGACTGTGAGGGTAGGATCTTCTTTCCCAGGCTTGGCTCTTTAGGGTTGCCTGATAGGTTTCTTTTCTATCCAAAGCTATTCCTGAATCATTGACCCAGTAAATCATACAAACAGGAGGGAAAAAGAAGTATGTGTCTTTTCAGGAATATTATATCTTTACCTTTGGTCAAATGATAGTCTTCTAGATAATCCTAGAATCTAACTGCCATACTTTACGCATAATGTTTGTGCACTGAGGTGAAAGAGATGGGGACTAAGAATTAGAAGGCTTACTATTTTAAGTGAACAAATACTTATGGAGGGTTGTGCTCAATTTTGGTGCCCCTTTTAAAGAAGAACTAAGAAGAACGGTGGCCCTAGGGGCAGAAGAGCAGGCAGGGAGGGAAATTGACAACATATCCTTTCAGAGGCCGGTAATGCACGTGAGGCCGGTAATTTAGTGTAAAAATAAGATGCTTTATGGGAACCATGGTAGCACACAGTGTAGTGTTTCAAAATAGAGAAACAAAACAAAGAAGATGAAGGAAAACCACACAAAACCAGTGGATATACATTGTTTTACTAGATGTTGGTTAAATATAATGGAAAGAAACCTTCTGATATGTGGCATTGCTAAACTATAGTAATGAGATCCACATCTCTGAAATTATTTTAGCTGATATTAGTAGTTAATTTATTAAATAAGTTTGAAAACATTAGGAAGAAAACTTAATTACTTGAATTTCAAGGTATAGAGTAAAATGAATGGTGTGGACTCTGGAATCGGAAGGACTGAAATTCCACTCTTGACTCTCATGAACTAGTTGGATGTCTGCTATTCAATATCTTTAAGCTTAACAGTCTCACCTGTAAAATGCAAAGGATCACAGTATTTACCAGATACGGTTGTGTATATTAAATAAGTAAAGTGCAAAGTGCATTGAGAGCATTTAGTATAGTCTTAAAATATAGGAGATTATTGATAAATAAATAGCCATTTATTTTTATTATCAATTACTACTATGTAACTTTCATCCTGAAGAATTATGACAATGTCCAAAAATATTGCAACAGAATATTTTAATATAGCTAATACTTTTATTCTTTCAATAACTAGATATGTTGCAAAAGTGGCCATAAATAAATCATTAAATTTTTTATCTTGTTTATAAGATTGCTATTAATAATGGGCTGAATTATTTGTGTAGAATGTCCCTTTAACCCTTCCTTAAAAAAAGGACATTTCCAAGGTACATGCTAAGGATGAGCAGAATGTGACTATCTGGGGGAAAATCAAATCACATTTCTTCCTTTTTATAATATGTCAGGGATTTGTCTGTAAATTGAGACTTCCTTTACCTGCACACCATGATTTTCTCTGTGAGAAAGTCTATTTTATGGCAGTGGATTGTTAGTAATTAATTATGTTGTCAGTTACTTGCTGAACATTAATGAGTCATTGAGAGTTTGAGGAAGAAATTAAATGAACACAGGTTTTTGTTGTTATCACTGATGTTATGAAGGTTTCAGATCCTACCTTGTCAAAAATTAGAACAAGTAGCTAAAGAGTTTAGACAAAAAAAAAAAAAAATCCAGGGGAAATTCACAGCAATAGCTTTAAGTTTCTCATAGATTTAATGCCCTTTAGCTTGCATTCACATAAACAGGTTTAATTTTATAGGAGTTTGCAATTTGTTATATAGTAGTTGCAATTTCTGTGAGCTTCTTGAAAACCCTTTCTATGTTCTGCTCGATTCTCTTCTCATTTCATAAATTTTTGTTTTACAAAACTGTTACTCATAAAAAGGCATTTATGGTTCAATATAATTTTCTTCTTTTCTTTTATTTTCTTTCAAAATGCAGTTTTAAAAGTAATAAAGCCTTCCCTTCTGTAAATCTTCAGTCTTTTTTTCCTAAGGGAAGATTAATTTGTAAATATGCTAATGGCTTGTATAATATTAAACTTTCCCAAGAAAAATTACATTACTTCCTATGAATGAACACATCTATCTTATTCAATTTATAAACTAATGGCTGAAAACACCAAAAGTGTTTCCTACTATGTGTCTTATAACTAAAATGACTGCAGGCGCAGCCACAAACTTGGCATTTCACAGCAAATTTATTGGATGAAATTTCTTTTCAGTTCCTTTATTGAGTTTTCCTCATTTAGTTGTATTTGAATTCTAGCTAATAAAAAGCAATTCCTCTTACAGAAAGGTGAAAAAGTAAACACACTGCTCAAAATAGAAGCAATTTCTAAACAGGAAGTAGACTAAACAAGAACAAATACTTGGTTTGAAAGTGATCAGTAGTAGGGATGTTGTGATAGAGATATTCCCACAACTAACTTTTATTAAAATAGCAATGTGACTTCTCAGGTTAGGCAATGAACTAAGGACTTGGTGGTTCAGTTAGGTAGCTATTATGAGCTATTATGGATTTACTCTGATATTATGTATGAGAAACCATCCCTCCTTATCTTGGCTCTTTATTACTTATTTTCACCAGCCACATAATCCCATTGCATAAATTACTGAAATCAGGCAAAAATACCTTAGTATCCTGCTAGTATCCTGGGATGACTTTAAGAGTGGTCACCAGCTGTTGTCTCTAGGGGACACCCTGAATTCTGAGGTAAAATTTGTATTGCTTGGGGATCTCCCTTTGAGGAACTCAGTGAGAGTTGGCTGGACTCATAGGGACAGTAAGCCGGAGGACAAGGGGCTCTAAATTGAGAATTAACACTAATCATCCCATAAGGGACCTAAAAATGAAGTTCTTGGAATTCTGATAATTCTTCCCAATAATTAGATACTATGTTTTCAAAAAAATTCTCTACTAGCAACTGAAAAGAATCTTAATTTAAATGGAGACGAGTAAAGGGGAATTTTGGCAGTCACCTTGTTTCCTAATATTTCCCAGAGGGGGTATTTAGGAGGGTCTTAAGCAATGTGAAGAGAAATGGGTAAGAAAATAGCTATAGAAAAGAGTTTATAATAATTTGGTGCTTCAACATATTTTGTTCTTAAAAGCTGGGACTTTACTTTTGTTGACCCGTGACCTAAGGAAAGTGATTTGAGTACTTTTTGCACGTGTTTTGCTGAATGGAACCAACTGACTGCTTAGCGCTGCCAGTGATGTGGATTGATTTTGCCAGGTTTTTTGATTGCTTGTGATAGAAATCCAATTTAAACTGGTTTAAGCTGGGTAGTAGGGGGAAGGTAGAATTTGTTAGTTTGGGTAACTGAAAAGTCCAGTAAAATAACTAGAATCAGACATTTCTATATTCTGCTGCTCATATTGTGCCACTAGAGATCGGTCTGCTTCTACCTCTCAGTTCTACTTTCCTTGTTTGGGCTTATTGATAGTTAATTGGAACCATGACCACCAGGTACACTGGTCAGGCATTCAGTTTCTCTTTCACCACAGTCCTAGCAAATGCTAGAGCTCACTGCCATTGTCCATTTTGGATCATGTGCCCATATTTGGAGATAGCACGTGAAAGTCAGCCACACCCAATCCATAAAGACTGAGAGTGGAAGAATGGTGATTCTTTAGAGGAACTTGGGCGACAGTTCTACAGGCAAGAGGTATGTATAATGTATATACAAAAAGAAAGTGTGGCTACCACCATTATGAAATGAAGAGGCATGACCCAATACATTGCTAGGAAAATAACACAAGTGGCAAAACCACAACAGGGGGCATTTTACTACTTCATAAAGAGTATTCTGAGCACTTGTTGTTGAAGCGTTGTGATTCAAAGTGATAGGATTGATTAAAATGTTGTCCATATGGGTATAGATGTAGCTGGGGGAAAAAAGAGTATCCTTGGCTTATGAGCAGTATTGTAGTATTATTTATAAGTTTTGGTTCTTCCAACTAGAATGTAATTTCCCCAAAAGCTGGCACTGTGTTATAGTCTTTTATTGTACTTCTCTAAGAATGTATCACAGCACTGGATGCAAAGCAAACACTGAATATATACTTTTGATGGATTCATTTCAGCTGTTTGCAATGCTTATCACATTGAAGGATTTCCCAGCAATTTTTCTCAAAAACCCATCCTCTCTGAGAACTACATTTGTTTCCCATCTTTTCATATCACTTGAGTCATCTGAATATGTCCAACATGCCTCCAGGTTTCTGTGCTTTCTATCACACCACCAACGCTCTGTCTGGCAGAAGCTGGGACCACGGCTGCTGTCTTTCTTCCATACCAAAGGGCTGTGTTGTGCAAAGTATTGCTTCATGCTGCTATCCTGATCCACTTTGCATAACCACTTGAAAGATACTACTTTTATGGATAATCCAAAAGAGAGAAATACATTGAACTTTTTTTTTTTTTTTACTTTAGCATGTTTTATGGTTGGAATCCATTTAAAATAGCACTACAGTGAAATTCTACATGGGACAAGCATTTCTCACACCCAAACTAATGGTCAATTATTTTTAGAGCATATTTGAGACATTAACATTAGAATACAACCAAATAATTAGGATGCATTCTTAAAAACATAGGATTTTAGTATTCTTTATAAGTTCTTGATTCAGTTTATGAAAGGGGCCTTAGAGATAATATAGACCAGGGATAGAAAATAGATGAATTTCCTGCGCCAAATTTGATCAGTTGGTGGTCGTTTCCTGGAGTGCTGTGTGAAGAAAGAATTTATGGCTAAGTTCAGGCTCAGAGGGAAAAAGTGCCAGGATAGAATTTTTATGCCTACTGTGGGTAAAGAAGGGGATGGTAGTGTCACATGTGCACCGCATTTGCTGACTCAGTCCAGTCTCCCATCTTACAAAATCAATTACTAGAGAAATTAGTCCAAGATCACATTCCTAGTTAGTAGCAGAACCTTTTTAGTTCAGTCTTTCAATATTGGCTCAAAGGCTATTGCCATATAGATGAAATGAGATAGGCCTGCAAATCAGTCAGAATAGAGCCTGATATATCATCTGACCTCAGTAGCCATTGGCTCAATGTGACATTTAATTAAATTATACTTTCCTACATTAACCAAGGAATCGGCAAATGTTTGTTGACCATGTTGTACTAGGCAAACATATGCTTGCCTCGGTTGATGAGTGTGACTTCTCAATTTATTCCTCAGGGGCTGATCATTTTTGTACCGGAAGGAAGGGTCTGGATTGTGTTATGATTTATTTCTGCCATGTTGTTTTCTGCTATCATTACCTACCAGCTAGGTTCCCTCTTTGAACTCTGAAGTCTATTGTCTATGCATAGAGGAGGAGAAGCACACTTATTTTCCATTGATATCATCCTGTGTATATTGTCCACTTCTCCAGAAAAGTACGACCTTTTGGAATTCATAATATTTTTCATGAAAATGGAATTATATTTAAGGGACTCAGTAGCTTATTATGAACCTGGTTTTTAATAACAGGTGTCAAATGTGTGCATGCGACATCCAAAATATGCTGATGCAAATGGATGATTGCATGTGCAAAAATATGCAGATTAATGTGCAAACAGATGTTCAAATAATTTCCAATTATTGTGTGCCTTTACCTCTTTTGAATGCACAACTGAATATTTTGTATATGGATATGTTTGCATTGTTTGTTTTTCATGTGTGCAGTTTAAACACATCTTTTCAAGGATTTATCTCCATCGTGTCTTTAATTGGGAAACCTTAATCTTCCAATGCATTTTCTGTTCCTGGAGACAGTTCTCTACAGGAATGGAAAATCCTATGACTTACCCTAGGAAAGCTCAATATCACCAGAAGATAAATGCTAATTTTTATCTGTCTCTCTTTGTTAGAAACACAGTCCTTTCCTATCAATACAGCTTTTGATGTCAGTGTAATAAAATGTAAAATCTGTGCAGATTCTCAAACTGTCAAAACAACAGTATGCACTTAACAAAACTTATCTAGTTCTTCATAAGTGTTTAATTTTTTTGTTTTGTTTTGCTGAGTTTTCTTGCAACTCCATTCCCGCAGGGTTATCAATGCTTACAGATAACCCACAAAATATAGTCTTGATTTTGAGGTAAAACAAGCCTTGGTTTATGGTATATTCCTTTAGAGATTTTTTTCTGGGCAATTTTATTTTATAATAAAAATAAAATATAGGTAGCAACTCATTTTTACACCAAGAATTTTAGATGATTTGCTCCACGTTGTTATATTTTATTACTAAGTTGATTTAGTTCATTTGTATCTATAAGAAATTCATATATATCATTAGAAAACTAAAATTGCAAAAGCTTGATGTAGTTCTCTAATAGTTGTTTTCTAATATAGCATTTCACTGTACTGCAAGTGCACATTTCTGAAGTAATATATCACCAAATCACCATTTTTCTCAAGCTGAGTCTGGCATTATTTGGTTCAAAATCTCCATATATTACTTTATTAAAATGTCCTTTTATTCTGATATCGTGATTTTCAGTTTAGGTCCTCTCAGACATAGAAATGTGTACTGAATCCCCCCTCCCCTCAGAAGCCAGAGGTGTCTATATATTTAAATATAATTTAAATGCCAAATAGCTGGGGGTGGGGAGAAGGATAGGGTGGTGGGGAAAAGCCAACACTGATGGAGAATTACTCCTGTAATTCAGTGTTTTTCTTTTAATTATAGTGAACCATCTATTTTTATTCAAATGATAAAGTCTTACAGATTGCTGCAATGAAAAAAAAGGGGGGGAGGGAAAGGGAACTTCAGAGAGGTCGTATACCTCCTAAGGTAGTTAAACAGAGAGGTTATATTGGAAAATCATATTTGAAATATAGTGTCTCATATGTAATCTCTAAAGAAAAAGTTGTACATGTCAATGCTGAAACCTGAGGCAGAGTGAAGAGTTAAATGTTTCTTCCCCTCTTTTGAGATCCCTTCCCTTCCAATGTTACTTATTATTAGGAGTTCAGAAGCATTAAATCTAAAAGTCCATCAGCTCACATCTTCCAGCTCTGACTGTCTGTGGAAGGACCCTGTCTGTCTGTTTCCTCTATTGCACTATTTTGTTTGTACTACTGTAATCATTTTGCTGGCCCAGATCTGTGTGGGTGTGCTGGCAGCTTTACAACAAAGTTACATGGGAACAGAGTTAAGGTTGAATATTTATTAGAAGAAGCCATCTGGCGTCAGGCTGTCTGTACAGGGGGGCTGGCTTCTTTAGTAGGCTCTCCTCTTTCTGTAGAGCTCTTCCTCCCTTTCTCCCTCCCGCTCTCTCTCCCCCTGCTCTTCATTTCACAGTTCTAAAAAAGTCGAATATGCCTCTTTAACCTATTTATTTTGCCCTTGGCATTTATGCTTATAAAAAAAATCTCCAGATCGCTCTGCTTTTTTTTTTTTTTTTTTTTTTTTAATATGCCTCTTTTCTTGGAAGCAGCTTGTTGCTTGTTTCCACAATGACAGTGCTCGCGGAGGGTCGTCAGGCGAAGGCGGCAGGACAGCCCCAATGAAACAGCCGCTTCCTATGCGCGCGTACAAGTAGTCTTAAACATCCACTTCCTGTTGCTGCCTTTTTTCCTTACTTCCAGTGGGCAAACTAATAGAAAACACCTCTCTTTGGAGCCAGGGTTGTTCCCACATAAGCAATGAGATGCCTTCTTGGAGAGTAAGTAGTGCCTTAGCCTTTTGCCATCCTGCTCCACCTCCGCTCACTTTAAATTGCTCACTAAACCTTCTTTGAGGTGTATAGCTTTTTCATTTCTAATTTTTTGGTGAGTCGGTTGTTTATTTTCCTCTTCTCTGATTGCCCCTCTTTTCTTCTTCTTTTTCATTGTTGTATAGCTGCAACTCTGTCTGCCTCTCTGTAGCCACCACCCCTCAAACACACGGCTTCTGCTGACAGCCTCCCCCATTTCATGTAGTTTGTCCTGTAACTACAAGGGTGCTGCTCAAAATGCTAATATTACCAACCTGGTCAGGTGGCACCCATTTACCATAGACATGGTTTGTAACCCATAAAGCCAGTGGGAAGGGGGCTCACCTTTGCACTTGAAAATCTGTTCAGTTGTGGCAACAAGTACTTTGTGAATGCAAAGGAGGCCTGTCATTCCTGCTTTGCTTCTTGTGGAGTGACAGTCAGTTTTGGATTAGCCTCAGTTAAGTCCCCACATGTTAACTCCCCTCTCTCCCACTCTGCATTGTGGGAAAACTGTCCAGAGGGAATACCATGGCAAGATTGTGCACTACAGAGGGGAGGCTTTCTGAAAGTATGATGGGTAAACCTGTAGCAATGCATTTGTCCTAGTATTGGAAGGGTGGCAATTTGTTTGCTCAGTTCCCTAATTATCCAGAGTACAGGACTTACCACAGGAATTAAGTAGGAGAAATTAAATGATCAGTGCAGCATTTAATACCTCCAGTGCAGATGGGCTGTTAGGAATCTAAAGAGTCAACAAGCCTGAATCAAAGTCAGCTTCATAATCACTGTCTCAGCTCCATTGTGGGGATGATTTTTTTTTTTCCTGAACGTGATTTTTCATCATTATCTCAGGTGGGATATGGACTAGCCAGCCCACTTTAGTAGAGAGCCCTTCTTTCAGGCAGCTTCAAATGCCTCATCATTTCTGAATGAGTTTCAGCTCCAGGAGATTTCAGTGCTGGAGGAATTGCAATAAGCTATGAAACTTTATCCCTTCTCAAGACTCTTCCGAGTCACTGGGGAGCTCTGGCTTCCACGGGTAATGGTAATTGTTCTACTCACTTATAGAAGGGAAGGTACCACCTCGGGGGTCACATGACAATACCAGAGAGGTTAAATCAACTTCCAGCTGAGGTTTTACAGATACGTTTGGGATCTTGGAATGATATTACCATATTACTGTGCTTTTACTCTTGTTTCTTTTGGCTCAGAGCTGAGGGAACAGTCTTGTGTAATAGATTTACTCAGGGAAGGCTTCACCTGATCTGAGCAAGGCTGGGCTGTAATGTCACCCTGTTTTGGTTTAGCATATAAGAAATGTCTCAGAGAGAAATGTTGTTGGTATTCTGAAACTTGTATTTATCTTTAATTTTTGAAAGACTTATTCAGGAAAAGAATCTAACTCAGTATCTCAGGGGAGATGAGCATGGAATGAGAGTAATAGCTGTTAAAATAAGAAGAGGCGCTCAGGGAAATGACCGGCCATTTGATGCTTTTTTTTTTTCCCTTCAAAAATCTGCCAAATAAAAGAGTTACCTGATTCATATACCACTGGGATATCTGATTGTGCCTATTTTTAAGAACTTATGCAGCCACCTATGTTCTCCTGCGAACATTTAATTGGATTAAGAAATAGATTTAACCCTAATAGTCAATCTAATAATCAAGATTTAATTATGGATTAATCACTGACGAATCATAATAAAAAACAGCATTTTAAGAATATTATATACCTCCTTCTAAAAAAGAAAGCAAGGGTAAGGAGTAAAATACCAAGCAAAATTGTTTTATATATAACAAGTTTCTGAGACTTTAATAAACAATTATCTGCTATTAAAGAATAGGTTTGATTCTTACTTATAAGGATTAAATGGTCTTGCAGAGGAGACTAACAAACCAACACACTAACAGAAATACGTGAATACAATAATGACCAAAAAGTGTTAGGTCATTTGCTGCCCATAAATTTATTGATTTGATCCTAAAATATCATGCCAAGCGCTGTGGTGTATTCTTAGCTAATTCGATGCAATTTTTGTCTTCAAGGACCTTACAATATAGGTTGAGGGGAAGGCATTTTTACAAATAATAACAAACAGCAGTCTGTAATTGCCATAAAGAGTAACTAAATTAAGGAGTCTGTGGGAATGGCCGGGGAGGGCTGCGCAGTAATGGTGATATTTATGCCGAGCCTTTAGGAAAGGTGTCAGCGGTTTCGGAAAGGGCAACTCATGTTAGAAAGTCGTCCTTTTAGAGCATAGGATATCTGTAGAATAGTAGTGAAAAAAAGCCTAGAACTGTATTGGAAAGGAGTTTATATGCCAAGGTAAAGAGCATTCACCTTGAGAGACAGCAAGGAGTCATTTGTGTAGTTAGCGATAAAACCAGTGGTGTTACTGTAGAAAGATAAATCTGGAAGATAAAGCAGGAGAGTGTGGAAGAAGTTAGACGAATGGCCAGAGAATTACTCCTATGGAAGCAGACCAAGTTATACTAAGGTAAGTATAGTTATATCAGTGTTGGAAAGAATGAGAAAGAAAATGAAAGCTACTACTACTACAAAAAAAAAAAAAAGATTAATAGACCTTGAATAACTAACTGGATAAAAAGAAACAGAACAAAGATGTCCAAGATTTTGAGTTTGGCATGCATAAATTATGGGGAAACAAATAGAAATGGAGAAGTCATGTGGGACAGTAAATTGTAAAATATAATGAATATTTTGATGTTAGACATGTTGACTTTGAAATGACTGAAGGACATTCAGGTAGCAACCTCTGGCCTCAGCTAAAACAAGGGAAGGGGGAGGATATGGTCCAAGGGAGAATCAGAAACTGGAGATTTGTCGGTTATATGCATAGAGGTGATAACTGGATAGGAAAGTGAATAACATTTTTCTAAAAGGGTATAGAGAAGCAGAAGAGAAGAACATGGCTCAGGATAGAATGTTAAGAAAAGCAACTATTTAAAGAGTTAGAGGAGAAAAAAGCAAAACAAAACAGTGAAGTATTGATTAGACACTCCCCAAATTTGACCAAAATTAAACAATGAAGACGAAGCAAGGAATATGACAAAGAAGGTGAACATTGAACTTGAAACGGACTTATCAGTGGTCTGAGATAGAGCTGGCTCAATAAATATATCAGAGTGGGAAGCATTTTGAAAAGGTTCTATGGATGGCAACAAAGTGAGAAAAGAAATATTGACTGCTTTTTAAAGAAATTTGGCAGCTATAACATGTGGGAAAAATATTGGCTAGCTCAAAGGAACAGGAGAAAGTAATTTTTAAATAGGAGAGACCTGAGTTTATTTGTGGGCCAAGAAAAGATTAAAAATGCCAGAGAGAAAAAGATAGCGATTGAGCAAAGTCTGGAATGTGCCTTTGAGGTCTTCTTACATTTTTAGGTAAAAATAATATCTTTTTTCCTATCATTCTATAGAATTTAAAACTGAGTAGTAATACTCCTGATGTGAAAAGAAAAAATGTGCTCATTAGAAGCAATGTAGAAAAGGATAAAAAGAATTTTTAAAAAACTATAATTTTCCGTCAAATGATAACCTCATTTAATTTTTGTTGTATGTGTATCACAATATTGTGTTTGTACTTTATGCAAATTTCACTCCTGTTAATTATCTTTGAGGCCCTTAATAGTCTTAAAATTTTCTATTTTGCCTGAAGAATATACAAGCAATTATATGGAGATAGCAGCATTCATTTAATCATTCTTACTGTTGGGTTTTTAGGTGTGTCTAAAATTTTGCTGTTAAAGCTATAACAAATATCCTACATGTATCTACTTGCTCATTAATGCTTATTTCTTTAGGATAGACTTGCTAGAAAAAAAATTTCCGTAATACAAAAGTAAACATTAAAAAACTTTTGATACTAACTTCCCAACTACTCAAAAACAATTCCTTACAAAGAGTAAATGCTCACACAATATTTGTTAAATGGATAAGACAGTTGAACAAATAAAATGGGACACATGCCAGTTACTCTCCCAGCAGCAGTGTTTGACTGCACGCTATAACAAACATGGGGTACTTTTTTAAAAAAATTAAAATTGTATCTATTGGGATGACATGGGTTTAGAAGATTATATAGCTATCAAGTGTACATTTCTATGATACATGATCTGTATATTGCACTGTGTGCCCACCATCCAAAGGCAAATCATCTTTTGTCACCATATGTTTGTCTCTCTTTACCTTTTGCTGTGCCCACACCCCCTTTGCTATGTGTCTATGAATTTTTGTTTGTTGCTTTTTCTTATTTGTTCATTTTTTACTTTCAGTTTTATATTGCACATATGAATGAAATCATATGATTCCTAACTTTTTCTGACTTATTTTCCTTAGCATGATATTCTCAAGGTCCATCCATGTTGTTGAAAATGGCAGTATTTCATCTTTTCTATGGCTGAGTACTATTCCACTGTATATATGTACCATATTATTTTTTATCTAATCATCTATTGAAGGACACTTCGGCTCTTTTCATGTCTTGGACACTGTGAATAATGCTGCAATGAACATAGGGGTGCATATATCTTTGCAAATAAATATTTTCAAAAATTTTGGGCAGAGGTTATTATATGGTAACTCTGTTCTTAATTTTTTGAGAAACTGCCAGACTGTTTTCCATAGCAGCTGTACCAGTTTACATTCCCACCAGCAGTGAATGAGGTTTCCTTTTTCCCCACGACCTCTCCAACACTTGTTGTTACTTGCTTTATTGATAACAGCCATTCTAACAGGAGTGAGGTTGAATCTCATTGCAGTTTTGGTTTGCATTGCCTTAATAGCTAGTGAAGTTGAACATCTTTTTATATATCTATGGGCCATTTGTACGTCTTCTTGGAGCGGTGTCTGTTCAGGTCCTCTGCCCATTTTTTAATTAGATCGTTTGAGTTTTTGGTTTTGAATTGTATGAATTCTTTATATATTTTGGATATTAACCCCATTCACAATATCGTTACTCTTGTTTCTTTCTAATTTTTACAGGCAGAAGGCGTGTTGTACAGCTCCTTTTCTCTGTACTAGGTAAAGTTGTAAATTATTTTTCACATTCTTATTAGCCTTCATACTACTTTTGTCACATGATTGTTCATGTATTTAGATTTTAGGTCCGACTAATTGATTTGCATGATGGATTCATATGTTAGGAAAATAATTGAGTTGCTTAATATATTTTCACAACCTATTGTTTACCTTTTAATTGTATTATTTTATATGAGAATTAAATATATTTTGTGGTCAGTTTTATTTATGGGATAAATATATAATATAAAGATTTTAAATAGTAAATTAATTATTAAACAGTTTTTTTTGCCACTGCAGGTCACCTTTCCTATATCTTATACTTCTACATATAAATTAGGGTTTACTCCTGAGCTCTCTGTTTGTATTACATTTTCTGTCTGCTGAGGTGGGGAATAGTTCCAAAGTTTTAAAATTATTATGCTTTTGTAATATCTCTTAATATCTAGTAAGAAAAGTGTCCTGTCATTTACCTACATTTTCCAAATTTTTAATTCCAGTTTCATCTATTTATCCTTTTGATGTATTTTAAAATCTTTTTTTCAAGAAACAAACAAATCCAATTGAAATTTCATTCTAAATTCAAGATATTCTGGCTATTACAATATACAGGAAAAGGGGTTATCTTTTAATTCATTCCTGCTATATCATTTGGCAAACCTTGGTTGCTTTCTTTATATAATTCTCATATTTTCATGTCAAGAGTTTTCCTATATATTTCCATAGTAATTATAAATAAAATCTTTTTTCTCTGTGTGGGCACTAAAAAGTATAGAAATACCATATATTTTTATGAATTTATTTGTACTTGGCCTCTCAGCTTAGATATTTCATTTTTTATAATTTAAAATTTATTCCTCAAATTTTCTAAGCTTACAATAATGATATCTACAAATAGGGGTAAATATTACCATTCAATTATAATATTACATCACTTAGTTCTATTCCATATTATTATATTGCACTACTTAAATATTCATGAGGTTATATATATATATGTTTGTATACATATATGTGTGTGTGTGTATATTTGTATACATTCATATATACACACATATATGTCATAAATACATATGGCTTCTTGAGGACTACATGTCTCAATTGTACACTCCCAGAACCTACCATTTCGATTTCCAGAAAGATTATTATGTACTAAGCACAGTAAATACTTAATCTGCCATTTCTCATTGCATTTTTATACCAGAACGTAAAAATGGCATTTCTCACTTTACAGCTGAGCAAATTGAATGCCAGAGAGATTAAGAAATTGCCTCTGCTGTTTAGCTAGAAAATGATGGAACAGGTATTAGAACCCACTTCTGGATTCAAAGTGTTATACTGCTGCATGTGTACCTAGTAAGAATTTGTTGACTGACCAAGTGAGCAACTGATTGGGTGAATGGAAGGTTGAGTGACTAGAAGATATGGAATCAGGTGGAATAAAGTGCTCAAGAAACAGAATTGAATTCTGGTAAATATTTGATGCTTCATCCCCTAAAGCTGAGGAGACGGATGCCAGAGAGAAAGGATGACCATGATAATTTTGTGACAGAGAAAATGATATTTAAGGACACATATCACATGGCTTAATTCTTCTTAGTAAATGAAGAAATGAAATCACAATAAAGAACATGCAAGTTGAAGGCTGAAGACAGAGGAGACGGTTTGGGACCCCTACTGTGAGACTGTCATTGGCAGTCCAGAAGAGATGAAGAGAGGAATTTCTGAGCAGTTGAGAGGATCCAGGGGAGACCTCAGTGTGTTGTTCAGTCAGTAGGATCAGTTGATGGAGCCTGTCATTGAACCAGAAATCATGTGTCGACCAAGAAGCCAGAAAAAAGCTCAAAGATAATGTAATATATGTAGTGCCCATGTTATACATCCCTGCTTCTAGCAACCTATCCTTTGCCTCATTTTAAGCACTGGATATTTCTCAATTTTTTAAAAAGGGGGAAAATCTCTTGACTGTATATAACATAAAGCTATATATATGTAGGCATTTAATATACATTTTTATAATATATATTTTATTTTTTAGTCTTTTCAGTTGAAAGTGATCCATAATTTTTTCTTAGAATCAATATGATAGCGCAGTCACTTTATTTCAATTATATTATTGTTTATATTGTCTGTCAGTCATTATTTCACATCTCTGTCAGTCATTTTGGTTATAGTCCAATAAACATGTAAACATGTTAAAATTGAAGAGTAATGTAAAATTTTATTATTGTTTACATTTTTATGGCAATGAGAGTTTAAAATACCTATTATCTCAATCATTAGTATAAATATATATATATAACTTTTTACTTAATCTTTCATACACACCCACACATTCATATGATTTGGTTTTTTCCTGTAATGGCAGGCTATTCTGTATCACAAACAATTGGTAGTGTAGTAGCAACCTCAAATTAGGAAAGGTCAGGGCGGAATGACTTAGGTTTTATGCAGCAGCCCTGCACAGATGGAAAGAACAGAAGCCTCATGGTCAGAGACAAAACATGCCAGGATAAAGAAGGCCAGGTCACAAGATATGGACACTGAATATTTAATTTCGATATGTCTGAGAACAGAGCATAGTGACTGCTTTAAGAACTCTGAGAACGTGATAATTGAGTGAATTAGTCATTTATTCAATTGCCTCACATCATGTGTGCCTAGAAACTTAGGAAAGATGGCTCAGAAACTGTAGGCATGATGACTAATGGTCAGTTGGATAAATTACCATGAAACTACTGTCGAAAGATCTATCAGTTGACTCTTGTTTCAGGAGGCTGAAATGTATGAGTCAAGGAGTGTAACCAAGGGTTTCTATGCACCTGTTGTGTTATTGTTTTCAGTCCTCAATTCAGAAACAAAGATTAACATTTGCTTCTTAGTTTCATTCGAATATTGTGCATATATTCACTTACAATGTATAACAAACCCATGTTTTAGATACTTTTTCCATTAACTAGCATTCTCTTTTACTGTAGTCCTTTTATGAAACATTCACTAGTGTTGCCCAAAAGGGCATGTCGATAATAATGTGATGCGTTCAATGGACTTACACTGGCTCCCTAGCTACTCTGGAAACAACGACGACCGCACACAATGGCAACAAACCCCAGCTGTTTAAATAAGGCAGAATCAGACCTCGTTTACAAATTATTGTGTCATTTAAACCAAACCATTGTTGGTCCTTTTTACTTGGTCAAACAAAATATTTTTGTTTTTCTTAACTTTTTCTTCTCAGCACTAATTTCTTCTTAGTCCTTTAGACTGTTCTTAGTTCACCAAGAGGAAAAACAACTTATTTTATCTGAGATTTTACTAAAGAATTAGCAGACACTTATTTAAATGTCTAATAATGAAAATATTCAAATATTTTATAATATATATATATAATTAAGATCATTTGTAAAACATCCTAAATAATACTTATGTAATGAAGCTTTTTAAAATGGGTTTAAACATTAATTTTTGGAAGCTAATCTGATATTTATATCAGTTCTGTAGGAATTAAATTTAAATTCATTTTATCACAGAATTTTATGGCTTTAATTTTAATAAAATATAGGAACCTTTCTATTTAGATTTATGCTCAGATATTATGAATTTTTACTATTTCCTTTGAGGCTATGTTCCTTTCACTTAGAAATATTATAAAGGACCAATTATTTGAAAGTAATGATTTAAGAAAAAGTCCTTTCATAGGAATTAACAGTTAATTAAATAAAACTTGTTATCTTTGTTTTGGGATAATAGTAAATTAAGTTAAAATTTTGATATTAAAGGCTGAATTTTGTAACATTTATGTATTGAAAGTATATTTATTTCATGCTGATGACCTTCTCTATCTTTGAAAATATGTGTTTACATTTTTAATAATGCTACAATTTAATTACTCTGCAATGAGAAAAAGTACCTCCTTTAATCTCTTTCAAGGTAGTGTGGGTTTTTATTTGTTTGGATCATATAAAGCAAAATTAAAAAAAGGTGGTAAGAGTTTTTTGACCTTAAATTTGAAAATAAATAAGGTGGCAGCTGAAGAAAGACAAAAATCTTGATGGTTCAAAATCTATCCCCCAAATTATACTATGACATGTTTGTGGACTTTAACATTTGGGTATAATGTATGCTCTGGTTGACTCTGCAGGCTGTTTTCACTTTTGGCTTTTACATTCTGAAGAACTGCTAAAAAATCAGCAGGGACAGCGCTAATTAATTTATAATATTGTTTTGTGTTTCTGAACTAGGTACCTCAGTAATTAAGTGAAATATTTATGATGAATATAAAACAATGCAAATTCATTTGTTTGCCTTAAAGCTAACTTGTTATTTATTTAGATTGATCCTTCAAAATATTTTTAAATTGAATCATAGTATGAGGAAGAGTGAAAGTTTAGGACAGCGATGGGCAAGATACTACGGACTGATGTATTAGAATACATTATGTTACATTATATCTCAGACAAAAAGTAATCATAAAAACTTTAACCAAATTGACAGAGAAGTTCTTAGTTTTCCCCAAGGAAGAAAATAAACTATAGTGAGAGTGGATCTATAATATATTGTGAAAGGAAGATGTTTAACTCAGCTATATTGTATAGTGCTCAACTGAGTTCCCAATTTAAAATTGTGTGTGTGTGTTGATGATAGAAATATAGAAAACCATAATCCTATGTGCTGTTTTTATAGCAAATACTTTAACCATTTTTCTTTATACAATATATACTTAATCTGAATTTATCTCAACCTATATTAAGTAAAAAGACTGCTTTACATTTTTAAAATTTTTAATCCTCACCTGAGGATATGTTTAGTGATTTTTAGAGAGGGAAGAAGGGAGGAAGGAAGGGAGGAAGGGAAGGAGGAAGAAAGAAAAAAGCAAGAGAGAGAGAAGAGAGAGAGAAAGAGAGAGAGAGAGAGAGAGAGAGAGGTGTTGGGACTGAAAGAGAGACAGAGAAACATTGATGTGGGGGAGAAGCATCAATGGGTTGCCTCTTGTACACACCCCACCCAACCAGGCATCAAACCCACAGCCAATGTATGTGCCCTTACTGGGGATTGAACCTGCAAACTTGCCATAAACTTTTAGTGAATTGGATGACACTCAACCAACTCAGTCACTTGGCCAGACAAGACTATCTTACTTTTTATTTAAATTTCTTTTTTTTTTTATCCTCACCTAAGGACATTTTATTTTCATTGCTTTTAGAGAGGAAGGAAGAAAGGAAGAGGGAGAGGGAGAGAGAGAAAATCAATGCCAAAGAGAAACATCAATTGGATGCCTCCTGTATGTACCCTGACTAGGGAGTCATAGGCGACTGGATGGGGGGTTGCACATTCCTGTGCCCCCATGGGTATCAAACCTGCAACCTAGGTATGTGCCCTGACCCAGACTTGAACATGCAATCTTTCAGTCACTGGATGGCTCTCAACCAACAGAGCCACACTGGCCTGGGCGAGACTGCTTTACATTTAACACCAGCAACTAAACTGCACTTCCTTCCCCAGAGGACGCTAATGGTTTATGGTGCAACTTGTATGAAAAAAAAATCTTCGTACTCACTTAGGGGATTTAAACATTTACTTTCCTTGGGAAAAAGGCCACATTATTATTATCTTTCAACTGACAATAACTTCAAATGAACACTAGCAAACTTAACAAAGTTAACACCACTCTCCTGGTCTTTTTCATGATAATAATCATCAAAGTTATGACTGAAATATTGCAAAAAAGCCCACAAAACTTTGATGTAAAACTGAAGGAAGAAAATCATGTTCCAGCTAATGGCTTGTCTATTTTCAAAGAAAAATCTTTTCTTTTTTCTGAAGTTGCCATGTAGGAAATGCACAAGTTACACTATTTTGTTCTTTGCTATAGGACTGTGAAGATAGATTTTATGCATTTATCCCATTAAACTAAGTAATACCTGGTACTGGGGACTCTACCTTCACCAATAATAATGTGAGATCAGAGACTATATGTTTACACATGATTATATATAATATTTATCACATTTATTATATGTTAAGCACTAATCCTATCCACAAGTTTTTATAGGTAAGTACCCCTATTTTTCCAATTGGGGACACTGAGGCAAAGAGAAATGTATAATTATCATGGTCAAATCCCTTGTAAATGAAGAATCTTCATTTTAAATCCAACTAATTCGATTCTAGAACTGTATTATTTATCCCAAGATATAATTTTAAAACACTGTGTTTCAGGTCTGCTCTGATCAGTGTGGCTCAGTTGGTTGGTGTCATTCCGTAAAGCAAAAGTTGCCGGTTTGATTCCTAGTCAGGACACATGCCTGAGTTGTGAGCTTGGTCCCTGGTCAGGACGTGTACAGGAGGCAACCAATTGATGTTTCTCTCTCACATCGATGTTTCTCTTCCTCTCTTTCTTTCTCCATTCTCCTGTCTCTAAAAATAAAATTTAAAAAATATTTTAAATAATCTATGTTTCAGGTCTCTATTAAAACACAATAAAAGTGCTAGCCTAGGCTTGCTCTTTCTAATATGATTGCTATTAGCCGTGCGTAGCTATTTAAACCTGAATTAATTAAAATGAAATAAAATGACAAATTTAGTTCCTCGATCACACTAGTCATATTTCAAGTGCTTGGTAGCTCCACGTGGCTAGTGACAATTCTTTTCGATAGCACAGATATAGGACATTTTGCTAATGCAGAATGTTCTATTGGATAGCTCTAGTCTGGGCAAAATTTTTGAAATTAACTTAAAAATATATGTTTTATTTTTTATTTTTATTTTTTATTTTTGAAATTATATTTTATTGATTATGCTATTACAGTTGTCCCAAGTTTTTCCTTTTGCCCTGCTCCATCCAGTACCACCTACTCCCTCAGGCATTCCCCATGCCATTGTTCATGGCCATTAGTCATGTGTGCATTTATTGGCTACTCCATTTCCTATACTCTATTTTATGTCCCCACGGCTATTCTGTAACTCCCTATTTGTACTTCTTAATATCCTGACCTCTTCACCCATTCCTCCATATTGCCCTCCATCTGACAACCATCAAAACACTTCCCATATCCATGATTCTGTCTCAGATCTTCTTGTTTGCTTAGTTTGTTTTTTAGGTTCAATTGTTGTTAGATATGTATTTATTGCCATTTTATTGTTCATGGTTTTGATCTTTCTTTTCTTAAATAAGTCCCTTTAACATTTCATATAATAATGGTTTGGTGATGATGTACTCCTTTAATCTTTTCTTGTCTGAGAAGATCTTTATCTGCCCTCTGATTCTAAATGATATTTTTTGCTGGATAGAGCAATCTTGGTTGTAGTTTCCTGCTTTTCATAACTGAATATTTTTTGCTAATCCCTTCTAGCCTGCAAAGTTTCTTTTGAGAAATCAGCTGAGGGTCTTCTGGGAACTCCCCTTTAGGTAACTAACTGCTTTTTTCTTGCTGCTTTTAAGATTCTCTTTATCTTTAAGCTTTGGCATTTTAATTATGGTGTGTCTTGGAGTGGGCCTCTTTGTATCCCACTCCAAGACACACCATAGGTGTTTAGGACTCTCTGTGCTTCCTGAACTTACACATCTATTTCCTTTGCCAAATTAGGGAAGTTTTCTTTCATTAATTTTTCAAGTAGATTTCCAATCTCTTGCTCTTTTTCTTCTCCTTCTGGCACCCCTATGGTACAAATGCTGGAATGCTTGAAGTTATCCCAGAAGCTGCCTACACTATCCTTGTTTTTTTGTATTCTTTTTTCCTCTTGTTCTGATTGGTTGTTTTTTGCTCCCTTATGTTCCAAATCATTGATTTTATTGTTGGCTTCATACACTTTACTGTTGTTTTCCTGTAAATTTTTCTTTATTTTAATTAGTATATCCTTCATTTGTGGCTGGATTTTTTTATGTTGTTAAGACCCTCACTAAGATCCTTGAGCAATCTTATAAAACATGCTTTAAGGTCTGCATCTGATAGATTGTTTATCTCCCTTTTATTAAGTTATTTTTTCCCAAAGTTCTGTTCTTTCATTTGACCACTGTTTCTTTGTCTCCTCACTTTGGCAGTCGCCTTGTGTTTA
This sequence comes from Mormoops blainvillei, assembly GCA_004026545.1. Classification (NCBI taxonomy): domain Eukaryota; kingdom Metazoa; phylum Chordata; class Mammalia; order Chiroptera; family Mormoopidae; genus Mormoops; species Mormoops blainvillei. Next base: position 307,498 of record PVJD01000601.1, on the reverse strand, counting down.
TTTCTGTGATTATTTCTATTAGATAGAGCTGCTATGACTCCTTGTCTTGGTAGCATGGCCTAATGTAGTGGGTGTGTCTTGTAGGGTCCAGTGGCACAGCCTCCCCTATCAAACAAGCTGCGTACTCAAAGTGCTCCCTTTGTGTGGGCTGAGTACACCCTCCTCTTGTAGTTGAGCCTTGATTATTGTTGGCAGGTCAATGGGAGGGATTTACCCAGGCCAGTCAGCTGCAAGGACTGGCTGTGACTGCTGACCACCAACCTTTACCTTCTGGAGGGGATTGGCTGTACAGGGGCAGGGTAGTGTGCTCTGATGTGGTTTGTAGTTATCCACTGGGTATGTGGGCTCTGGGGTTTCCTGGGTGGTGCAAGCCAAGGTCAGCCTCAACCTGTGTTTTGCCTGGAACCACCCTATGTGAGCTGTAAAGGAATCTGAGATGGCTGCTACTTGTGCTGGGTTTGGAGATTCCCAGGAGAAGCTAAGCTGTGAATCTAGGATGGTCTCTGCTAGTGCCAGGCCTGTGGCTCTTTAATCAAGGGGAATGGGAGCTGGGGGTTCACTGAGACTGGCTGTGGCTTGTTTGAGAGGATTTAGGAAGTTGTGAAGCATGAGCCAAGACCAGCCATTCATATGGAAAAAGCAGCTTGGGTGGGTCTGTAAGCTAGGTGAGTTGGAGTCTCTGGGAATCTCCAGGATGGGGCAAATAGTATTAGCCAGGTCCACGGAGTCTCAGATATAATACCCGCCTGCTGGCTCTGTGCCTCTGTGGGGGGATGACTCAGAAAAGGGACACCTGCTCACCTTTCCGTCTGGGAGAAAGCTGTCCTCCAGCTCTCACCTTGAGGCCAGACACCTCACTTTATCCCTGTATTCCTTTGGTGCTTTTTAAGCTATTGCTCCAGTGCTGGAGCTCAGAGGGAGTGAGTCTGATTAAATCCATGTATGGGTTCTTTAAAAGGATCTGCTTGGGACTCTAGAATTTTCTTCCACTGACTCAATCCCTGTTAGTTTTTGTAGCCAGAAGTTATGGTGGCTTATCTTCCTGGCACCGGAAAACTGGTCTGGAGGCCTAATGTGGGGCTGGGACTCCTTACTCCTAAGATATCCTTCCTGAACTTTTATCAACCACATGTGGATGTGGGACCAGCCCATTCTGTACCTCTGCCCATTCTACCAGTCTGGATGCATTTTCTTTAATTCCATAATTGTCAGATTTCCATTTGACTCAATTTCTGACAGTGCTGAGTGATAGTTATTCTATATTTTAGTTGTAATTTTGGCTGTAAGGAGGTGAGCTCTGTTTACCTATGCTGCCATCTTGACCAGAAGCCTATATGTTTTCTTTGACGAGATATAAAAAATTGTTTGTCTTACTCACTAGTAAGATTTATTGTGGAACAATTTATCACTCATATATATTGCAAGTTTTGTTTGTTAAATAATGAAATAATCCAAGTCATTAATTACTTCACATTAAAATTAGTTTTTAAAAGTCATTGTAAGAAAAATCTGATCCTGCTCACAAATAAGACCATTGACATCACACTAGTCAATGGTTGAATAGACCATTTTTACTGTATAATATGAAGGTACCTCTGGAAGCCAACTTCATGCCTTTATTCAGTCTGCTCCCACATTGTACCATGATCTGTCTGTGTGACTGAAAAAATACCACAGAAGTGGTGGTATTTGTTTTGAGAGTAAGTTATAAAAAGACATTGCAATTTCTGCCTTGGTCTTCCTCTCATTCTCTTTTCTCTCTTGGTTTACTCGCTCTTAACGATGTAAGTTTCTATGTCATGGTCAGCCCTATGGAGCAGCCCATGCAGCAAGTAACTGAGGCCTCCAACCAACAGCCAGTAAAACACTCAGGCTCAGCCAGTGGCCATGTGAGTCAACTTTGAAGCAGATCCTTGTGACCTCATCCTGTTTTCAAGTGACCCTAGTCCTGTCAGCGATCCTCATGAGAGACCCCAAGTCATAGCCACCAGTTAAGTTGGTTGCAAAATCCAGATCCTCAGAAATTGTGTGAGAGGATAAATCTTTGTGGTTTTAATCCTCTGAGTGTTGGAGTGATTAGTTACACATCAACAGATATCTAACACAGTGCCTGATCAGAATTATAACAGAATTTAATAAATTGTTATTATTTGTCAAATAAATTGATAAATTTTCAGAGGATATAGGAATGAAGAAAAAAATAACTCCTGTCATCAAGTTACTCACCAACGACTATAATACAAGTATAATAAGGTAAGTAAAGGAAGTGAAGGGTAAAGTTCTCTGAGATTTCCAGTGTGGGTATGTGGAGGGGACTACATCTAGATGGGTGGCTAAAGAAAGCCAGCCTTAGGGGAGTGGTACCTAATATGCCTTGAGGGAAGGGTAGGGTTTTTACAGCTGGGGTAAGAGTACAAGAATGTATGCATTCCTCACATTAGGCATAATGTATAAAAAGGTTCAACGCTGAGAAGTTATGGGTGTTCTGGTTACAACATATAGTTCAAATATATGAAAGAAAGGGGAAAAGGTACAAAGAAGATGGTTGAGGTTGTTTTAAAAAGGACTTAGGTTATTAGGAATTCCATATTCTTCTGGTAGGATTCTGGGCTTCTGGCTTTAGCAGTGAGCAGGTTCCTTTTACGGGCACCACATGATTGGAGCCTCATGCTGTGTGCACGCGCTCGTGTGTGTGTATTTATTTGGATAAGTATTGGGTTGGCCAAAAAGTCTGTTTAGTTTTTTTCTGTAAAATAAAAGACACATTTTTCATTTTCACCAAAACTCTATTGATTTGGATATTTTGAGAATGTCAGCTGTTTCCCACTATTGGCTTCTAGTAGGTCGAGGCCAGGGGGGCCACTAAACATCTTCCAATGCATAAGACAGCCCCATGGCAAAGAATTATTTGGCCAAAATATCAAATGTACTATCAAATGAAAAGAAACTTTTCAAATCACTTTTGATACATTTGATCAGTCACAGTATCTTCTCCATACACTGAACACATCTTTTTTTGTGTGTTTCAGTTGTTTTTACCTTTCTTGAAATAATAAAGCATAGTAACATTGAAAATGTGTATCTTCTTCCATCTTCACTATTAAAATGGCTGCACAAAAGTTCACCAATTTTGATAAGTTTTTAAAAATGTACACTGACATAAGAGCTGTCACAATACAATCTAACAAAATTGTTTTGAATGAAGTTAAAGACAACTAAGCACTATCAAAGCCTACAGGAACTTTTTGGCCAACCCAAAAAGTAAAGCTCTCATGAGATCAGTAAAGCTCTCATGACTATGGAAAAACTTGAAATTTAAAAATTTGGGAATCAGTCATTGAAGTTTCCCGGCACCTGTGCAAAGACTGGATTCAAGGAAGAGAGATGAGAGGTCAGGTAATCTAGTAGAAGGCTTTGCTAGATATTCAGAGATGTTGAGGGACTGAACTGATGTCAGTATTAGCAATGCCAAAAAATAGGGATTTAATAAGAAGGACATTGCTGAGAAAAAGGATGACCTGACATCATGATTATATTTAATGGTCAAAACATAGATATGGGCTTATAAGTTTTTTTACTTAAACAGTTGTCATCACCTTGAAAAGAGTCAAAATTCCTTTGCATTTCTTTTGACCGCTTTCACTCCTATCCTGTGTTTTTGGCCTTGTCCCCATTCTCTTTCTGCTCTGAATATAGCAGGATATTTTACAATTTCTGGAACTTGCCAACCTTTCTCAGGCTCTACTTTTATTTCTTCCACAAAGAATCCTTCTCCATTTTTGTCTGCTTGAAAAACCCCTCCTCTGTTTGAAGGCCCACCTCCAACATAACCTTCCTTCAGAGTCAGATTTGCATTTTCCTATGCTTTGCACTTTATCCATATCTTCGCTGTCAAATTTGCATCACTTTGCAATAATTATTTTATTAAAGTTTATATGTCTTCCCTGCCAGACTGTGCAGAGCTCAGGGATCTCAATGCCTAGCACAAAATAGATACTTTACTTAATTATTGTTCAATTGCACTGACATAGGAATAAAAATAGTGAACTGAGACTTGAAACCTGAAGATTGAAGATCAAGTTTGATGATGAATTCTATTGCTGGTATTACTCAATTCTTGTCTTCTCTTTCATTGTTTTTCTTTGACATAACCCTTCCTGAGGATTCTGTTCTTAGTATCACTCTACATTTTGTTCTTAAGTACCACACGAGATAATCCAGGGACCACAGGCTTGCCTGAGTTCAAAGCCAGCGTATGTAACCACTAAAGTCCTCTGCCATATCTCTAGCTGCCACCACTTGATTTAAACTTGGTTTGGAACTGACCTATTTTGAGTCTACTCACCAACCTATCAGTTATGCACATTGAGGGGTGAACACTTGTGATTAAAAATGAGGTTACATTGTGCATCTATAGCCACTGCTAATTTGTCTTCTACTTTCTCTCTTGAGATCTTGCATTACCAAAGTCATTTTGTTTAACTTGACAGTATCCCTTAGTCATAAAAATGACATTGTGCATCTAAAGCACTGTCCCACATAGGTGAGGCACTGGGCTGGGTTTGTTGCACTAAGAAAAGGAAAATTAAATAATGTATTAAAAAAATTACAAATAAATCTACTTAAAAAGATTATAGTTTACTTAAAAGACATTTTACAGGAAGGAATTTCTGGGAAAGTTTTAGAGTATCAGGAAAAAATAACTAGGAAGACTTTTTCTTTGAGCGATGGGTTTAAATTAATAACTTAAATACCTAGTCTAGTCAGTAACTTAAATTTGGTAGTGTAGTAGAGGTCTTTGCCTTTAGTTTCTTGTTGTTCTCATGTCTGATAAAGCTAAGAGAAAAACTGAGCACCTTGATGAAAATTTGAGAGTAGGATCACACTTCAACGTCTTTGAATATTAACCACTTACCAAACCTATTTTTGAAGTGCTCGTGGGAAGGGCTACAAAGGTGAATAAAATTTGATTCTTGCTCTGGCTAAACTTATAGCCCATGGAGGGGTACAGTTCTGCCCCTGAATTTTTTTTATTTTTAATTTTTAAAATTTTTATTGACTTTATTGGGGTGACATTCATTAATAAAATTATATAGATTTCAGGTGTACAATTTCATAATACATCATTTGAATACTGTATTGTGTGTTCACCACCCAAAGTCAACTCTCGTTCTGTCACCATTTATCCCCCACTTCAGACCCTCTCCTCTTCTACCCCCTTTCCCTCTGGTAGTCACTGTACTATTGTCTGTGCCTATGAAGGTGGGTTTTTTTTTTAATCCCTTTACCTTTTTCACTCGGCCCCCTAACTACCTTCCCTCTAACAGCTGTCCCTAAATCTTAAACAACAAAAATCGTGATGGCATGCATGTAGCTCATAAAAAATCAATATTTAGTCTTTAGTTCTTACCATATGCTAAAATTTTAAACAGGAGAACACACTGTGGGGGTGTGGCTAAAGTAATTAGAAACAGGATTTAATGCTTGCAGGGGCTTTCTCCAGAGAAGAAGTGAATGTTGACTTCGAGTGTCACAGACCATACCATTTTTATTTTTTTTTGTATAATATAACCTTGCCAGCACCCCACAGCTATAAAGATGACTGTCAGTTTGGAGATGGCAGTTTTATATGCACAATGCTCACCCCAAACTTTTATTCAGTTGCTTTATACTTACAGATATGAACATCTGTCACAGATTTCAATTGGTCAACATGCAACTCTCTGCCAAGGGATCCAAAGTTCAAGTGTGCTCTGATGTCGTCTCAGGCAGGCCAGCTTCTGTCTGCAGTGGGCAAAGGTGCCCGGCCAGAGCAACAATATCGCGCTGTGCGTTCTGGGAAAGGTGCATCCTGCTTTGCATTCAGTAAATGAAGCTTTGCATTTGGATTTAAAAAAAAAAAGACGTAAAGGAAACAAAACAGAATGAAATGGAAACAAAATGTTGGCAAATTAAAATTGCATTGGATTTATACTTATTGGATTTCTGAAGTAAGCTGACAAGAAAAATTACCTTCATTGCAAATCACTGAAGGGCTTTTCTGCAGAATAAACACACTCACAGAGAAGAGCTAATTCAAAGGAAGTTTCAATATGTTAATACAATAATTAAGCAGTAAGGCACAACAGGCAGCCCATTTCCACGTAGCTCAGCATGCCTCAGGTGGGGTATAAGGTACAAGGCTGAAGGCTAAATGACTTCAACCACCTGAGATGGGCTATAATCATCCTAAAATATGATATGAAATGAATATTGCCCTCATTGGAAAGTATTTACTCTTGCAAACAAGCAGAAAGAACCAAATTCTCTGTATTTTGTGGGCAGTCTTTAAGAGCTGAATTATTGGAATCAGCCTCAAAACTTGGAAACTTAAATGCTTCTAATTGGAGGCTGCATTTTCCCATGTTCTTGGTGGTCTTTTCCTTTGCCGAGTGTCTCATCTTCTCATCCTTTTATTTGAATCTCCCTGTAGCCAGATTCTTTCTGTGTGTGTGTGTGTGTGTGTGTGTGTGTGGGTGTGGGTGTGTGTGTGGGTCTGTGTATGTTTAAGGTGGTTTTGCTAAAGCAGCTAACCGGCATGCTACCTGGGTAGCTTTATTTCCCATGAAGCAGATTAAAACAGCTTCTCAAACTCTACTGTGTACAAAAAGCATCTGGGGGCCTGTGAAAATACAGATTCTGATTCAGTAGGTCTTGGGGTGGAACTTGTATTTTCTTTTTTTTCCTTTGTTTTTATCATTGACACTATTATAAATGTTCCCATTTTTACCCCTTTGCTCCCTTCTTCCCAGTCCCCACTCCCCCTTCCCTTTGGCCACTACTGCACTGTTGTCTTTGTCCATAGGTTATACCCATACATTCTTCGGCTAATCCCACCACCTTCTTTCATCCAGTGTCCCCTATCCCCCTTTCTCCTGACAGCTGTCAGTCTGTTCCATGCATCCATGCCTCTGTTTCTATTTTGTTCATCAGTTTACTTTGTTCATTAGATTCTACACCTAAGTGAGATCACATGGTATTTGTCTTTCTCCAACTTAGCATAATAATCTCCAGGTCCATCCATGCTGCTGCAAAAGGTAAGATTTCCTTCTTTTTTACGATTGAGTAGTATTCCATTGTGTAAATGTACCATGGCTTTTTTATCCACTCATCTCCTGATAGGCACTTGGGCTCTTTCCAGGTCTTGCCTATCATAAATAACACCGCTACGAATGTGGTGGTGCATAGATGCTTTTTGGTTGGTGTTTCGGGATTCTTAGGGTATATTCCCAGAAGTGGGATCACTGGCTCAAAAGCTTGTGTTGTCAAATTTACTCCAACCTCAAATGTATTTCATTGAAACATCAATAACTGTCTGAGGAACTGAAGAGAAATTCGGTCTCCCGTACTTGCTAATTGCCTCTCAGAAATATTTTTTTGGTTTTGGTAAATACTCCTCATGCTCTTTGCATCTGCTTGGTTCAGTTCCTCCTTATTCTTGATCTGGGTTACTGTTCTTACGAGTTGTGAAAACTCCAAGAGTTTTGTTCTTATTGTAGCCTATGTGACTAGCACTCCCATGAAGCTGTGCAGTGCATAGGCTATACAGCCTTACACAAGAGTAACCTCCCTGATGTTAGCCTTTACCCTTCTAGGAGTGAACCTTGCACAACTTCTCCCTGGCTGTTGTTACAAAGCTCATAAAAATCAATGCACAATGAGCTCCTCACTTCCCTCAGGCCAAATACCTTAACGTGGCAGAGAACTCCACCCCAAATTACTCTGCATTTTTATCTCCTGTCACCCTACCTTAGTCCAGGGTACTACTTGTCTCACCTGGTCCACACCTATTCATACATGTCTATCTAACTTTGCACATCATTTCCCCAGCTCGGATTTTACTTCAGTGTCTGTTCCTCAATGAGTGTTCTCTAACATTACTGGATGAAATTAATTGCCTACATTTTTGTTGGTACTTTCATAGCTACTGATGTATACATTTTTGGTGATTATATTATATTGTGATTATATTTGTAGTTATTACTTCTACAGAAAGATTCTACCTTCAATTTCTTGTTTTTGTAGCCCCTGAAGGCAATTTTGACAGCTTTGATATCTGACTTCTGTGGGCTGACTCTGCTAATCAGGCCAGTAGGGCTGGGGTCCCTTTTCTCACTTAAAACTAGTGCATATGCCATCTCTCTCTACTGTGTGCTGGGCTGTGGGAGGGCAGCTTTCTCAGTGAGAGGACAAAGAAGAGAATGTAAGGAGGCTGTCATCCATCACCACAACCTCTCCCCAAATCTCTCATGTCTTCAAGTGTCATGTGACTTAGTACGTGTTAACTACTATTGTTTATTATTTTGACAATTTGCTGAAGGTAAGTCTTCTTTTTTTTTAAATTTCTTTTTTATTAATTAATTTTAGGGTGGCGGGGAGAGAAGTATGTTGTTCCATTTATTTATATTTTCATTGGTTGATTCTTGGATGTGCCTTGACTGAGGATTAAACAGACAACCTTGGCGTATCAGGACCATGCTGTAACCAACGGAGCGATCTGGCCAGAGCTTGAAGGTAAGTTCTTAATGTCAGGCATTAGGTATTTCCATGCATGATCTTTCCTAATCCTCATCTACTCCTAGAAGTAGATGTACTGTGGAGCTAATGAAGTTTAAGTTTTCAGGGCTATTTACTTATGAGGACTCCTTCCAAAGCCCTCTTTTAAAGTTTATCAATAAAAAATATATATAATTCTTTTTTATATTTTTAAGTCACTATTCTTTCATACTAATAATTTTGTATATTTTTTTCTTTAAAAAGGCCAGTCAAATTCTACAAGCCTTAGGCCCCACAGAACCCAGCTCTGCCTTGCCTAACTCTATGAAGTAGAAACTGTAAAACACTGAGATAACACCAAGAGTGTGTCCAGAAAACTTAATCACCAAAATATACAGTGTTGTATTATTGCAAAACTAATGAAAAATGATACTTTTCAGTTGGTCTGTTCTGTCACACACAAAAAAGCACAGAACTAAAAACACTGAGATATATACTGTGAACGACTGACAAAACACTGACCTGAGAGAGTCCCAAATGACCACAAACAATCATTTATGAAATGCCAATCCTATGCAGCCTCTTTCCTTTGAGAACAGGGATTTGGTGCAGACCGGCAGCCAGTTACCGATAGTGTGATCAAATGTGTTTATTTCATTAGGGGTTTACTTAGCCTGTGTATCTGAGAGCTAAGGATCAGAGAGGTTAACTAATTGCCAAAAATTACATAGTTAATAAATAATTGAGATGGGTTCCAAAATTAAATCTGTCTCTCTGAATGTTTGCTGGTTGATTTTATATCAAACACAAGTGAACAGAGAATATAATTATTGACTTCCTTTCCATCCCTTTTGCTGCTATCTCTGGAATTCCCTTATCCCAAGCCTTCTTCGTGGCCCCAGGCACAAATGAGGCCTCCAGGATATCATCACTGAAAGGCTGACATTGTCCCAGCTCTTTTCTTACTCCCATACCATAATCCTCTTTCACATTGCTATTCAAACTACAATTGGGCTAGCACATTTACTTAATTGTTTATTCTAATGGGCATGTCAGATTTCTAAAACTTCTTGCAAAATAAGATTTTGACCTATGCATACACATTTGGTCTCTGACCTACCCCGTCCTGACTCTTGTCACAATTTCTTTCCCATCACTTTGTTTTGGGTGCTTGGTTCCTCTCTTCTTTTCTGTTTTTCCCTCTTGTTCGCTGCATAATCATGCAGAGCTTTGTGATAGTTAATTTTACGTGAAACAGTACTAGGCTATGGAGTGCACAGATATGGTTAAACATTATTCTGGGTGTGTCTGTGAGAGTGTTTCCGGTTAAGATTAACATTTGAATTTGTAGAATGAGTAAAGCAGATTGTTCTGCCCAATGCGGGTGAGCCTCATCCTATGTGTTGAAGGCCTGAAAAGGAAAAAAAAGCTGAGTAAAAGAGAACTTGCCCTTCTCTATCTGACTGTCTTCCAGTTGGAATGTCAGTTTCTTCCTCTTTTAAGACTTGGACTGAACCTGGAAGCTACCCCATGAGCTTTCCTGAGTCTTTAGGGTCTCTGACTACAGACTTTGGGATTGCTCAGCCTCCATAATCATGTGGGCCAATTCCTTATAATGAATCTATTTATCTGTCTATCTATCTATCATCTATCTATCTATTATCTATGGACTTATCTAAGTATCTATTTACCTATTATCTATCTATCTACGAAATGGACCCCCCCCAAAAAAAAACCAAAACCCAGAATAATCTTCTTGAGGGCAGATCCCTTGTAGTCCAGGCTTCCCCTGCTAGGTGAGTGTTTTAGGAACCTGTCTGTATCAGGGTACCAACTGGTGGTGTTGTGAGGGACTGTGTTCAGCTTCAGTGAAGTTTTTCCTTGAAGACTCTTTTAACATATTTGCCCATTTCCTGATGGGTGATTTACGAGTGTGCCTGCCCACACTGTGCTGAGTGTTCAGCAGTTTTTGACCCAAAACAGCATAACCTCCATACCCCGTCCCCCCATTCACCAGATCTCACTGAAACAATTTGTTTTTGTTTATTTGTTTGTTTCCCCAATGAGAAAATTCCTCAAAGAAAATGTTTTGCTGATGTGGAAGAGGTGAAACAAAAAACAGCGAAAGCACTAAAAGGCATTAAACTCAACAAGTCAAAAACTGTTTTGAGCAGTGGAAAATAGTTCTTGATAGTTGTGTTTCATCAAATGGAGAGGACTTTGAAGGTGACTGAAGTTTAAACATGTAAGAATAAATACACATTTTTTTGTGTAAGTAAATTCTGTTTTTGGGGGGGCTCCCCTTCCTATCTATCTGTCTATCATCATCTGTCTAGCTCTGTCCCTCTCTATCTATCCATCTATCATCCATCCTATTGGATCTGTTTCTCTGGAGAGCACAGATTTCTTTCACCTGGACATTGAAAGCGGTCCAGATCTCGCCCAACATACATCTCTCTCTAGCATCTTCGTGGGCAGCCCTGACCAGGCAGGAGCTGACCATGTTCATATTTGGCAATATCTGTGGACCAAACTAGGTACAAAACACAATACAGTGGGACTTTAAGAAAGGATAAGGTGCCCCTTTGATGGGTGATGTCTCTTTTCGGAACAGCTACCAATGAAAGAATGAAATGTTCTAAAGCTACATTGCCTTGGGAAATCTAAAATACACATCAACAAAGAAACATTTTTTTCTGATAAACATAAATTGGCCTGAATTTAGAAAAGTTCAATCTTTTGATGGAAATATGACTCAAATGTATTATATCTCTCCTCTTTCCTTTGTTGGGGTATACTGAAGAAACTAACAATTTCTTAATGACTTGGGATCACCTCAGTGAACATAAATTATCTTATTTAGCACTGACTTAGGGATGCTGTCACCTAAGGCACCTCTATGTTAATGAAGAATAAAATAATTGCTATTCATAGTTATTGTAGTGATGTTCATACTTCGTGTAGTGATTGAAGTCCCTGCCCCATTGTTATTCAACCAATTGTAATTGTTTTGTCTTATTTCTCAATCTTTTTCCCTTACTGCAGAGCTCTCAGCTAATAGCTCTTACTCTCTTCAGTGAACCTGTCTTTAACCAAGATGATTCCTCTCCCTCAAGAGCAGCAGGTCTCACTGGGGAGATTTCCCCTCCTCAGAGTACTCTTGGTAACGTATAGTGACAATTTTAATTGTTATGACTTAGAAGGGGGATGCTACTGGCATCTGGTGTGTAGAGGTCACGTCACTAAACCTCTAACAGTGTACAGGACAGACCTTCACAACACAGAATTACATGGGGCAAAATGTTGAGAGCCCAGGTTTGTAAACACTGTTTTTAGAATTGTGGAAAAGTGAATAGGCTCTACTAAGGGAGGATCTAGAAGCGTTGTCTAAGGTTGAAAAAGAAGTGTGTATTGGTTCACGGTCATTGGTAAGGTCAGAGGCCAGTTTCATTTACTTTTTAAGAAGAGCAATATTCTCATGGATTGAGATCCTTTGACCTCCAGCAGAATGAGGTATTAGTATCAGACGTTAACTTAAGGCCTTTAACACATGTGTGTACAAACTACTTTCCTTTAATGAAGATTAGCTTGCAGTTTTTTTCATAGTTATTTGCCTTAAATGCTATAGCTACATTTAAAAAATCAGTCAGATGTAAATATCATAGTATATAATATGTTTCTAAGGGATTTTCAAATTTCTATTTAAAACCACTTGTATGCCAATAGCGACCTAATTGTATAAACCATAAGACATGTTTTTCTGCTGTAATTTGATAGCGTTAGAAAGATTGGTGGCCGACTGAACCCCTTCCCTACCTTTTAAAATCACGTTCTTTGGAGAAACATGATTTTGACCAACAAAAGGGTAAAATGTCTATAGTGACATAGCTATTTTTAAAGGAGATTCTATTGAAAGTTGATTGTTTGACTGTGATCTTGATCTTCTTTACTACTTCTCATAAGTTTTTTAGTATGCAGTTAGAGGGCACTGGCCCCACAGGGAATCATGCTGTATGAGGTTTGCGGCTGCCTCAACTCTACAAAGCATGTAAGTTCTGATCTGCTCGCTTAATGGTCTTGACGTAGAAAATCATTCCTTTTATTTTTAGATGAAGGACAATTCCTATTTTCTAAGCTCCAATCTAAACTCAGTGAAAGTTTATTCTGATTCTAGGTGAGAGGGAATATTTGTTTAAATTATTTTACAGATGTGCACATCATTTTTTATAATGACATAAAGCATATATCTTATTATATACCTCATTATGTAGCAATAAAGAAGATGGGGAAATGTCTTTTTTAAATGTGTGTTTGGCTAATTTGACTTAATTCCCATACATTTTACCAATTATGTACATTTATTTAGTGCATAAAAAGTGTAACAATTAATATTGAAGTGTAAATGAGTATGCAATGTTCTATCACTGTTTTATTCAAATGTGATGTGTCAAAATCAATTTGATATAAAATGCAGAGTAAGAATGCATTTTAGAGATAGAATGCATTCTATCGTAGATAAGAATGATAGATCTATACTCTGGTTTCTCTTCAGATCATATAAATCTTTCGCCTTTTACTAAGGATTTCCATGAAGAATGATAGACCTCAGGTATGTACAGTACAGTTTGGAATTCTGTCAATCTCTGAGCAGCATTTCAAAAAAAAGTATAATATGATCTTTAATACGGGACATTCTTGATACCAATTAGATCAATCAGACACTGTAAATCAGGGCAATACACACATTTAGAGAGGAAAGTTGACCCGTGACTTTTGTGGATATATTTTATAACTTTTCTTGTTTATATAAAAATCAATTTCTGAAAGCAAAAATGATTCAATAAAACTTCAAATAATTTTTCAGTACTCTTGCTAGCATTTTCAATTTGATATTTTACAATTATGTTTTCTAGTTTTTATTTTCCTTTGGAAAGTTACTATTTAGTTTTTTTCATTTTTAAGATTTTTAACGGTTGTCCTCAGTATTTTTATGTATTTCTTACTGTCACTTTTAATTGAAAAGTGTTCTTTTTATGTGTTTATTGTTGTGACATTTTAAATTCTAAAATAACAAAAGTTATTTTTGTTTCTCAAGGTCTTAGAAATCATACTATTTAATATAATGATTTCATGTTGAGTTCTTTAAGAAATAAGCAAAGTTATGTGGAGACAGGTTAGAAAGAATTTTAGTATGCTAGACCAAATTTTGATTGCATAATAATAGAATATTTTTAACTTATAAATTATAAAGTTTTTATTTGAAAACTATTAATTTTGCCATTGAAAGAATTTCTGAAAGTGAACTTGGAGAAAAAGATTAAAGGAGGGTGAAAATAATTGATTTTTCTCTTATAAGTTTATAGAGAAAAAACACACATATTATCTTACAAAAAAGACTTTTTTTAGAAAACTGCTCTTATTATATCTGAAAAATATTATTGTCCCATGAAAACGTTAGTCCTATTGAAGCATTCAGACATATAAATGTATATGTCTCCTATAGCTAGAAAAACATCTATTTTGAATAGCTTTTTAGCACTCTTCCCATCTTTATATAAAATTTCTTAGAAGTCATAAATGACACAGTTTTTCCTGGAACAAATCTCTACTAGAACTAGCTAAATAAAGCTTATTTCATGAATTAAATCTCTAAAGTGCCAAAGTACAAAAATGCTGATATTTTAATGTGAGAGTCAAAGTCTGCAGTGATCATTTTGATTTTATATTCCCTTTTCCTGATACATGTCTTTTTAACCACAAATTTTACCAATTTTTACACAGAAACAGCTGTCATTTTCACCAACTCTCCACTCTCACCAATAAATATGCGCCTAAGTTTAACATAGCTAGAAAGTACTGATATAGAATTAAAATGTTTTCTCTGACTGAATCCCTTCCTCTAGTCATTCAAGCGATTCAGAGTTTACCCTTTTCCTTGTTACATTTAGATTTCACAACAGATACATAGGGAGAAAGAGCCAATCTCTTGTAATTGCTCCCCTCAGTGCTGAAGAGATTCAGATTCTCTTCGACAAGTTCTGAGCCTGGATTTCCACCCAGGACTTATCAAAAGTTTAAGGTTCAGCTTCAAAAGTACAAATTTAGGTGTCCCTATTCACGATAGCTGCCAACCCCACTGTAAAGAGAGTGCCTTGCACATCTAGAAAAATCTGCTCTGAGCTTCCCTAAGAGGATGGTGAAATGCTGCATTATAATTTCCAAAATGAATTAATGAAGAACAACACTGGAGATGAAATGTATATGTGTGTGTATCACAGCTAACATGGTAACTGAAATACAAAGCCCTTTTTCTCACATTTTGCCAGCCATAGCATAAGCTTCCCACAGAGGATGGGGATTAACAGCCTGTCTCCTCCGCGGTGGGGGGAGTATGAGTCGAATAAAATGTAGAATCTGCAAATGGAACTCTGAAATGATGTAGTTAACGTTACATATGTAGTCTATTACGCTAACTGGGAACATGTGTGTCATAATATTGGGCAAACTGATTCTAAAAATGGGAGAGAGTAAAACAAAAACTGACCCCCAAATTCTGCTCAAATTGCATGATCCAAACAAGATGCACTGTCAGGAAAGGCTTGACAATACCATTCTCTCCTGTCCTCCACACCCTTTTCTAGCCCTCCACACTTTCTCCCCCTTAATTTTTTTAGATATATTTTTCATCTTTTAATTTGGATGACTAATTTTCCCTATCATGCTGGAGTGCCAGTATGTCTTTCAGACTTACTCAGGCTGCTCTGAACCCATGGATAGCTCTAAATATCATGAACTTGAAATGTTTCCCAAGGAAAAGTAAAGAAAATCCTCTGACATAAGGAACTGAAGGAATACAGGAGACTGGAAGACATCAAGGCTGTTAGACCCAAGGAGACACTGACCATTCATTTGGCACCTTGATCACTTACATCACTGGTTTTAGCCGCCTCTGCTGTTTATGTTCAGGTGTTTCGAACCCTATCTGGAATGTCATTCAAAAAGGAAAATAATGGGGGAAAAGGGAATAAGCACAAATGTGGAAATGATGGCTCAATCTCAGTCTACGGAATTAATAAGTACAGAGTAAGAAACAAGTTGTAGAAAATTAGAGCACATAGAGGAATTAGACGGAGTATGAAGAGAAAAAAGGAAACAAAAATTTAGAATGTGAATTGGAGAAAACGTGGCAGTGCCCATTTAGGATGCAGATGTGCAGACTCACTGCCTTAATGAAGTTCATTTGAAACTTATCCAAATGTTTTTACTCTTGTGGGGTCTCATATTACTTTTTCTTTCCCTTTCATTGATTTGATGACTTCTTTTTGGTTTAGCCTTTTATTATCTTCAACGTATCATTCAGTTTTAGGATGTGAACATGTCCTGATATAACATACTTTAAAAATTTGTCATTTACGTCTCATTGGTACTATTGCAGACTGCTGTGTTTTAACCTCAGCTAGCGGGAACCCCACTTCTATTCATTGCTTAGGGGTTCTAGGACCCTCGCTCACCAGCAGAGATGTTTTTAAATCCAGGAAGCAGGGGAGACTATAGAAAGTAGTCAGTTTATAAATGAAAAATTAAATCAAGCGTGAGCACCTGATATTGTTCACCCTCTCAATTACCGCTGAAAAAGATGGAGACGAATAGGTAAATCATCCTTCCTTTCTTTCTTCCTCCTTTTATTGTTACCTCAATAGCTCTAGCAGACATGGAAATTCACAGGATAAATGCCAGATAATGCTTGCCAAAGGGAAAAAATATATAATCTCTAACTCTAAATCCAAATGGTTACTACTGCTTGCCAATCGTCTCTCTAAAATGTCTTTACAACATTTTTTTTTTCCTTTCTCTTTCATTCTTGTAGCTAAGTACAGGCCTCCTTAACTTCCCACTTGCATTTGCATTGTATTCTGCTGCTACAGTAGTCCTTGTTCTTCCCTTCTTTTGCCTCATTTTAATTTCTTTTATGAACATTTGCCCACTTAATATTCCCGTGAAACCTTTCCTATAACGTTCAATGGCTTGCATACCCCTTCTTGAAAGTTTCAAAAAGTTTACCAGATAGTAACCAAATATTTTTAACTTGACACTCAATATCCTCCCATAACACTGCTCCACCTTATTTTGTTCCTTTACTCTAGTCAAATGGCCTCATTATTGTCCTAACTCAATTCCGAGTTTCCCACTCTCCAGTCTTGTGCTCACGGTCCTTAGGCCTAACAAGCCTGTCTCGCACATTGTTATGTCCAAGACCCTATATATTCCAAGAAGTTTCTCCCAATCCTTCCACTTAGGTCATCACCTCTGATATTTTTATATTTGTACACATTTTGTGGCACACCAATTTCTACCTTATAATATAGTTTTCAGACACAGCTGTATTGGAATCTGTATTTTTGTCTGCATCTATGTTTAATTTGTCTTTCTCAGCTCCATTACTCAGGCGAAACCCTTCTGTGCATGGCCTGGGTAATATCTACCTTTATTTTCCTGCTGCTCCTAGCTCCTAGCTGGATGCATAAAACCCCTCAAATATCTGTTGAGTGAATTAATAAATACACTTAAAAGTTTAACACTTGTGTATCTTAAATGCAAACACAGAAGGTTTCCAGATGATTCTAGTTGCTTATGCTTTCTTTGTAAACACTATAATTTGCCCAAAGTTCTTGGTCATTTATACCTCCTTTTCAAAAGGCCATATCTGGAAAGTTACTTGGCAATTTTATGGTTTAATTATTCCCAAGATTGAGTCATCTTATATGTATCTTAATAATTCTACAGGAAAGTTTTTGTTTTTGTTTTTTTCATAGAAAATAAGAAACTGAGGAGAGCCCTGGAGAAGATTTACAACTCTGTTTAGAAATCCAGAATTGTAGAGACTCATAAAAATTATGCCATCAATTGCCAGAGAGGAAATTAATTTATTATTTCTAGTTGTATGTAATAAGAGTAACAATCGATCATTTTGATATCATGTAGACAAAGAAAATTGAAAAAGTTAAGAAAATATCCATATCGTTGTAGACATACAAGATATCGGTACTGATAGATACCCGAAACACATTTGGACTGACAAATTTGCTTCGAATTAGCTGATTCAAAGCTACTCCTCTACTTATATGAATTTAGACCATAGATTTGTTAATAATTTTTATAAATAGAAATAATTTCATCTATTGAAAACATATTTGAGTGTATGCTTACCAAAATGAATGTTTAAAAGAGGTTTTGAAAATTAGGCAATGATGTATTTCATGTAAATAAGTAACAATTAACAGATTGGACCAATTTGTGATTTATTTTATAGTTTATAAAATATTCTTACTTACATTTCTCAGTTAATATAATATTTGAAATAACCCTATGAGATGGGTGGAATTAATTTATTCTACACATGAGAAAACCAAGTCTTGAATATCCAGAACTAACTAGGTGTAGAGATAGAACTTTGGATTTTAGGCCAGTGGCTTTCAAAACACCATTCGCTTCTATATATACTCAATAAATACTTGTCAATCAAGGAACATAATTTAAGGTTGAATACAGGCTTATAGAATGTGAGTATACCTGGCATAAAATTATGTTTGATGAGTGAATATCAGCATATTAAATTTATGTAATAATATTTAGGTAGGTTATGGTTATTAAAATATAAAATACAGAATTACCTAAAATTTTATCTCTACACCAGTTTTATGCTCTGAGTGACACACCTTTAAATGATTCAGATACTGGTGTTCTCTGGACCCAGTCATCTCTCTTCACTTCTAATATCGAGAATGTACTGTTGTGATGATGAACAGTATTCTTATATGCGTATGATTAATAAACTCATGAGTTTTCAAGAGATATTTTTACATTTGATTTTGAATGTTGTATAACACTGGATTAATAAGTGATTCCTTATTTACTGCTTATTATGTGATAATTATATTAATGGTCATATCTGAGTGATTCCCTTGCTCTTATGTACATATTTCCTTTTATAATAGCAGTGAAAACACTCCAGGCCACACATTTCCGCACGGTTATTGTACCTCACAGGTGGTTAAATCTATTTAACTGCCTTCTTCTATGGATTCCGCAGCTCACTTACAGTTTTGACCACAATAACTTTTAAATTGAGGGATTTTAATTAAGGACAATGATAAGACTGCTGCTGTAAAATTAGCAAACATGAAAGACATTTCAGTTTTAGCAAAATTAAGAAAAGGCGCCTGGAGGGTGGTACAGAGTACAGGTCACACATGAAACATTTATGTTAAAACATTGGTTAAATTTCTAGTATGTTGCCAGAACTGGGGCCTGAGTGAATAGTCAAAATACAGTTATTTGTTACGACAATGATTCCTTATTTGTGTTAACAAGAAAACTATTCTTTTAGTATTTTAGGTTCATATTTACAAAATAGAGATAATGAAGTGATATTTAAGCACTTGCTGTATGTGCTAAAATAACTATTTTATAGTTATTTCATAACTATAGTTATGTTATTTAGTATTTATAATTTAGTATTAATTGCAATATATAGCCACTTCTTTATGCTTAGAAGCACATTTTGTCATTAAGGTTATGAACACCCTTTATGTCTATAGGTATTAAGCATTTTCAAATACAAAGCTCCCTTTTCAATATAATATAATTTTTCAGATTTAACATGTTGTTAGTTATATTTTCATTATCTGTTGATTGAAATGTTAGGCAGTAGCCATAAGGTTAGCATAAATTATTATTTGTGAGTTTGTATTCTATCAAAAGTCAAATATTCTACTTATTTTTGGAAAACAGTTAATATGCATAAGAGGTACAACATTTATGAAACTATAGGCAGTATTTTGTTTCCAATGACCCACTAAAATAATAGGCTTTACATTGCAGCTGTGGAAAATACATTTCAGAACCATCTTCCTTTTCGGAGGAGCAGTTAATGCTCTTTTGGCCAGATATAGCATGGACTGGAAGTGACACTGGACTCAGACACACCTGGCTTCCGGTCGTGGCCCAGCATCACTCACAGCGTAGCACACAATGAGTAATTTAATTTCCCAGTCTCAGTTTTCTCATCTGCAAATGGGAGAGATTGATGACACTTGCTTTAGTGGATTGCTGTGAAGATTAAGTAACATTATATATGTGAAATAATTAGTGTATATCTTAATTCAAAGTATGGTTTAGGGGTGTTATTTTATCATCATCATTATAATTGTTGTTCTTGTGCAATTAGCTTCGCTATAAAATAGAGTATTCCACTATGGTAAGGCCTGATGTATATATACACATATACATATATACATATGTATATATGTAATTATTCAGTGAGATTGTGTGTCTATAGTATGCTAAATGCATGAAAAGTGAACAGTTCAGTTACTTAAATTTATTGACCTTCATTAGTATTTCTCTTATTACGCTATCTTCAAGGTTGTTTTGGATATAGCAAAACAATTTGGGACGTTTACATAGTCCAGCTATTTAAAATTTTGAAACATGTGCCAAATGATGGTTTTAGGAAAGAACAGCAGTGCACCTAAAATTACTCCAGCAGTGAAAGCCTGAGGTCCCTTCTGAGAACATTAGAGGATAATTAATCAAAAGAATCTAAAAAAACCTATAGGATTATCTTCCCTCAGTGAATTGATATATTCCTCAAGTTGCTATTGTTTAAACAGATTTAAGATTTGTATTTTAAAAATACATTAAGTTGATCTGAAATAGTATCTGTATCTCCTTACATACTTGGCTCGCTGATGGAGCTGGATGTGTCAAATAGGTTTCAAGTGGCAGAGTTCTCTCTGGACCGGTCTCTCATATTTCAGTTGATAAAATGTCAGTGTATATGGTGTTCTTGAGAAAACATGCCTGGTGTGCTCGAAGAAGGGCTGGTGTTTCTGGGCCTGTAGGATGCTGTTGCTAAGCATATGAGAGTAGAAAATCAGGGAGGTCATATCTTATCTGTGTGGCTGTATCACAGAAGAGGACAGAGCCCAGCATTTAGGGAACACATTGATTTGATACATTAGGCAGAATGACCTAGGACTTCAAAGTGAGTTATTCATGGAAAAATTGAAATCCTCATACATTGCTGGTAGAAATGTAAAATCAGGCAGCCACTTTGGAAAAACAGTCTAGTAGTTCCTCAAAAAGCTTAAACATAGAGTTATTATACGGTCCAGCAATTGGGTATGCGCCACTCCTTGCTGTGTACCCAGAAGAAATCAATACATGTCCATGCAAACACTTACACACAGATATTCACAGCAGCATCATTCCTGAGAGCCAAAAAGTACCCAAAACACAAATGTCCGTCAACAGGTGACTTAAATGTGATATATCTGTAGAGTGGAATATTATTCGGCAGTAAAAATGAAGTACAGATACAAGCCACCCCGTGGATAAAGGTTAATCACAGTGTTCTGGATGAAAGAAGCCAGTAAGAAAAGAACACATACTGTATTGTTCTGGTTGTATGACATGTCCAGAACAGAGGCAGAAAGTAAACCAGAGGCTGCCTGTGACTGGAGGTGCAGTGAGGTGGGAGGGATGGTAAGTGACGTCTGATGTACACTGGACTTTTTCTGGGGAGTGATGAAAATATTCAAAAAAGCAGTTGTCGTACTGGTTGCTCAAGTCTGTTAATAGTATGAAAAACATTCAATGGTACACTTTTAATGGGTAAATTGTATATGTGAATTATATCTCAATAAAGCTATTATATAAAAAGAATGAGTTGCTCCTCTAGCCTGTGTATCCCAAAGATATTCATGACTATTTTCATAAACCAGACTATCATGGGGATTTTCAGGTTTCAAGTTTAAAGTAGTTGAAACAGGCATTTTCAAGAACAGTATTCATTGAAATGCATCAAAGCATAAGTGCAGTCCCTGAAGAAACACTTTAACTCATGAGCTTAAATAATAACCAAATTTAATTCATTCCAGGTACATTCTCATTAAAGAAACTGCTGGCCAAAATGTTGAAATAAACATTTAGCTACTAAGCGAACAAATTAAACTCCTTTATGATTTAATTGCACCAGCGAGTATTTCTTTCTGGAATGTGTTTCTGCTTTGATGCATTTCAATACACATCATGAATTATGTTGAATGATAGCATTTCAGAATATGTGTGAGTATGTATATACATATGTATTTCCAAATTGCATTTAAAATGTTATTTAAAATATGTATGCATGTGTACATGTGAACATTCCAACTCCGATGTTTATGTGTATGTATACAATGCAGAAAGACATATTCCCATAAGTCCCATGCCGTGTAGTCATATTGTGCGGTATATATTTTGCCAAATAGTTGCAAGCATTAACAGAAATATTCTCTCTCTGCCTTCTCTCCTTTCCACTCCATATATATACATATGTGAATGTAAAAATATTTGATAATGTTTATATATCACATGATAGATCGACAGTATTTATAGATGGCTATTTTGATCATCATGCACATTTTGAACCACTGGAACTATTTTAAGGAATTTTTACTGCTTTGAAAATATACAACATTTCACTTCTAGATGCAAGCAGATTCATGGCAGTGATTATAGAAAAGGAATGACTGTAAAAAATAAAGCAAAACAGAATTCAGCTCGAATCTTTTCATATTGTTTCAAACCTCAGTGCACTACTTTTCAGTTAGTTTCTTTATCATTGAATTCTTTTATAATGTTGACATAAAAATTAAAACTTATTTCTCTTACCCTATTGATAACCTAATAAAAAGTGAGAATTTCCCTTCCAAAAGGCAAATTATTCTAAAATTCCCTAAAATTAAAAAGAAAATTCTTTTCTTTGTGAACTCACACAAAAAAGCATGCCTCTACATTTTTGTCTTAAACCTTTTTAGCTCTAGTAAACTCTGGTTGTATGTTTGTTGAGTGCATTAAAGATGGTCTGAATTCTCATCTCAACATTGCTTTCTTCTATAGTTGAAAAAGTACCATTTACATCCTTTACTCTCTTGCCCTTTCTGGTACATCTCTCTTCCTCTGTTACAACCACTCAGAGAAAATTATAATTATTTACTTTCCTCCAAAACATACATGTGTATTACTTTTTATACCTTCAAGTAAGACGCGTGACTATGATAGCGAGATGGCAAAACACGCTGCTTAAATATAGCATCCATGTACAATTTTTAATAGCATTTAACCAGAAATATGGTGGCAGCCCCATTTCTGCCTTATGGAGTTTTGTTTTCATTTTGAGGACTCATTGCCACAATGAGCACAAAAGGATACAATGCAGCTAGGAACAATCAAGTCTGCCTTCTCAGGGTGGGCTGCAGAACGCCGGCCTAAGCAAAGGGTTACAACACAGCCGAAAGCTGAGGAGCCATGGGCTGTCCAAAAGGGGAACACCCCGTCCTTATTGTTTGTAGAATATATTTGAGGAAACTATGGTAGACTTGATATTGGATGAAATGTGAGCACCCCAAAGAATAAGAATTTTCTATAGATAACAACAAATGATAACAAGACCAGTGCATACTAGTGAGGGTCAAGAATGGTGGGAGGCTCACACAGAAGGGTCAACAGCAGTTGCATAGGTGGACACAGAGAAGTTCAGACCGTCACTTAAAGATTGCTGTATAGAATTATGATTCAGAGAATGTATATGTATTTTCTGGTTCCATGGAGTTGTTTTAAACATTTTTATCGATTGCTTCTTGTGCTCATAAGGTGCCAGCAGCTCTGGTGGGTTGATAATTTGGCCTTAAGTGAGACAGATTTAATTACCCCTTATCAACTTTCTGGGCCCCAGAGTGAACAAAACTAGAAAATATGATATTGTCCAATATTATTTGTGTTGAACCATTTGCATAGAGTATCTTCCCTACACTTTAAGAAAATATTTTTATTTATGTATTTTTTAGAGAGGGGGAAGGGACAGAAATGGAGAGGGGTAGAAATGTCAATGTGTGGCTGCCTCTTGTGCATCCCCTACTAGGGACCTGACCCGCAACCCAGTCATGTGCCTTGACTGGGAATCGAACCGGTAGCTTTTTGATTCTCAGGCTGGCACTCAATCCACTGAGCCACACCAGCCAGGGCTCCTACACTTTCTTTACTTGATGAACTCCTACTCATGTGCAAAGGCACAAGTGAAATGCAACTTCCCTTATGAAGTCTTCTTTGATGGTCTAGCTGAATTAACTCACCTTCCATCACGAACCCATAACTTTCTATAGGCAATTCTCTTATAGTGTTAATATTGTCTCATGGATATTTACTTGAAAGTGAAATTATTTAGGGAAAGGACCTTATATTGTTCAATTAGGTATCCATAGTCATGAGCACAGTGCCCAAACATGGTGTATAAAGGTGGAATCAAAAAATGGTACCTGTTAATTGTCCAGTTTGAGTTAATTGTACATGAGAGATTCCCTATATTTACCATAGGTTTTTCATTTAGCTCTAGCTAACATTGATTTCTCTATCATTTCTGGGCTTCACTTGGAATAAAATAGGAGATGAGGATCTAGAACCTAAAAATCTATTGACACATCCAATAACAATCTTTGATATCTTAGCCGACGATGTCAACCTCCCCTTCACTTTCCACATGGGCAAAGAGAATTACTGGTTTCCCTGTGACCTTTCCTGTTTCCTCTTCCTCTCTATTTACAGGGAGAATTCCATCATGTCTTTGAAGTCCGAGGTTTTGATTTTGGAGGCATATTTAACTCATTCTTACCCTTTTGTAGTATGCTCTTCATAAGATTTTCTGCCGGGTAGCACACATATGGTGCCTTTTCCTCCACTCACTCACCCTCTCCCACGTGGCTGCAGCTTAATAGTGAACTTGTCTAGGGATAAGAACTTGAATTAACACATCCCTTTCCAGAAATTTGGATTTGGAACCTTAAGTGTTTGGACCAGGTTCTGTACTGCCATTTAAAAAGGCCATACGGTCTAAGAAACTGAGAAAAGCTGAGAAACAGAAGAACTGAACACGTGTGTAGAGAACAAAGATGAGAGAGAAAGACAGAAAGACTTCGCTAATACTTATGAGTGCTTGATTGCATCTTTTCCCTGAGACCGAGCCCAGTTCTGAGCCTTGGGTTTCACAAGGCAGTCTAATATCTTTATAATTCCTTTTTTGGTACAAGGTAACTAAATTCGGATATCTGACAATTGACCATAAGTGTCCTAACTAATTTCCCTTCATATCATGTAATCGGTTGGCTAATGACAGTATTTTTCTTTTACCATCCTGCATTTGTATCCCTATACTTCTTGGATTGCTTTCTTAGTGTAGACACTCATGAGCTCCCAAGTAATCTGGTCACCATTTTTTGGTATTCTGATCACCCTTCATATCACAGGAAACTTAGACTTTGTGGCCAATGTTCAGAAACAGACGAATCTAATTGAAATGTATCATGCGGTCTCTAAGAAAACTGGCACTTAGGACAACTAGTGATATCTTCACTGCTGTCATATACCAGGAGAGTGTGACTTCAGGGAGCTGGAGATATTATTTAAGCCTACAAGAGGTATGGAAGTACCTCAATATGGAGGGAGAAAAAAAGAAGCCAGTGAGGTAAGATGAACTCAGTAAAGAAAAAAGAATATGATGTAAGTGGAGCAGAAGATCAAAATCACATGAGGGACTAGTTGGGTAGAAGCTGACACACGTGTGTGCTAGAGAAGAGCAGGCCTTAAACTGAAGCAGAGACATTCCTTGAGTGTTCTACCTGGCACTGTGGTTTGCGTAGGATTGGAGGTGGCTTTTTCTTTCCTGTTGTAAGTAAACAACTAGGTTCATTTGTCAGCTAGCTTCAGATCACTTTAATCACTTATGTATTCAATACATTTTAATTGAGTACTTTGTTGTACCTCGGGCCCTGTTTATACAATTGTAGAAGCAGACAGAGTCCCCACGACGTTGGAGCTCACAGTCGTAAAGGGTGATGATGCAAAAGTATTTTGACAAATAAATCTATGATCTATGGTGATAATTCAGAGCCCTTGTCTCGAATCCCCCATTATCACAATGCCATCCGCCATTTCCTCTTGGAGTCAAGTATTTTCAAGCCAGAGAGGAGATTAAATACTATATTTTGTAAACAGAATCAGATACCAGTTTATAAAGTTCAAAGAACAAACTCTAAAATAAGGCATGTCACTTTTCCTGATTTGTAAACCAAGTAACTATTCGTGTAGTCTCTTGCTTTTGACTGATTTGGTTTGGAGAGAAGTGATGACATGTGAGCACATAGGGTTGACCTGGCCTGGCTAATAGGGAGAGGGCCGGGGACTTAACTGTCTCCTAGAAGTTCAGGCATCTCAGCAACATCAAAAGAGAAGCGTGTTATTTCTGTCAGGACTGGCCATTTTAAGAAATCCCTATTAAAAAGTGATGGAATGCATTACTGTGAAGCCTTATTGCTTAACATTCTTAGTAGGAGTTAATGGGTCTGAGGCATGGATTCATCCTCGTGAGGTTAGGGATTCCAGGAGGCAGGCAAGGACAAGCCACGCCCGCTTCTACCACTGGCCCAGCCTCACCCTCACCTTGGCACTAGCACAGCTCTGCAATTACTGCCCTAGATCCACGTGGATGGGCTCTGTCTTGCAAGATGTTTTCTTCTCACAAGCTAAAATTACTCTAAATCCTAAAGCAGTACTGTGCAAAATGCCAGAGCACAACAATGCAATTACATGCGAAGGATATCAGATCTGCTCAAAGAATCACCTACGAGAATTTTGAAAGCAAGGCAGTTGGAGTGCTCCCATAATTAAATAATTACTCTGAGCCTGGATGAGGAGCACAGAATGGCAGCCAGACAGGAGCATAGATGTTTCCTGATTTTCCAAAACAGATCAAATAGGATGCTGAGCAAGATATCACAGAAGCAGCTAAAAAAGATACCAAATCCCTTGCCTGTTGGTGAGGACGGACTGCAACGGTTTTATGTTATGTCGGTCAATATACAACCTGCATTTTCCCAGAAATCTTTAGTTTGATATTATGTGGACCTACATCATTTTGGCCTTGCCTACTAATTACTACCTCAGAAGTACTTTTTCTATCCTTTACCATTACTTCTAAATCCAAAATTGAATATCATGACACAGTTTCATGTATTATATCTATAGCCTCAGTTCATTCAGTGTAAACAGAGACTAATTTTTCACAATCACCTAGCCATTCAGCCAGTCAACACATGCTTTTTGATTGCCTAGAGTAGGAGTCAGCAAAGTATGGCCTTTGGGACAATTCTGATCCTCTGGCTGTTTTGTAAGTCCCATGAGCCACATATAGATTTTACATTTTAAAATGATTCAGAAAATCAAAAGATGAATCCTATTTTGTGTCCCATAAAAATTATGTGAAATTCAAATTTCAGTGTCCATGAATAAAACTTTATTGGAACACAGCCTCACTCATTTACTTATGTGTTGTCCATCACTGCTCTGGCACACAGTAGCAGAGATACAGCAGCCACTGATGTTGCATGGCCCTAAAGGCCTAAAATAATTATTATCTGAACCTTCACAGAAAAAAAAATTGTTGACCAAGCACTGAAGTATGCCCAGAACAATATGCCTGCAGATCTGAGGACAGAGAGACAAACATCAGAAACCCTACCCCTCAGGAGCTCACAGACTAAGTGCTCTGACAGGATGGAGCCCCGAGTGCTGAGAGGGACCAAGGGCAGATATTTAACCCAGACTGGAAGCATCATGGGAAACTGCCAGGATCGAAGGACATCTCTCAAAGATGCAAAATACACTGATATTCATTTGGAAGTGAATTTCTTGGTTTCTCAGAAACAAGTATTTTTAACTTCTTTGCCAGCAACTTTGGTCATGTTTTGGTAGTTTTTTCATGCAGTTGTGGATTAGTGAGTTAATAGGTGGCAGTATATACATGGATTGAATATACTTTTGTTTCCACTGAGCTACTGTTTAAACCATTTAATATTGATATGGGTAGAAAGTGGTAGCAATGGAAAGCTTATTCCCATGCTTATTCTCAGTTTTGGGTGGTTGATTCTGAATTAAAATGGAATCAAACCAATGACAATAATAATGACAGGGATATCAATAAGTTTGGGTTCCATCAGCCCTAGTGGCATTAATGTTTTATGTGGACAGCCAATATGAAGAGGTTTTCAAAACACCTATCCTGTGTATGTTTGAATCTCCTAGTCTAGAACAGTGGTTAGAAAAGTGACCTTTTAGAGGGCACAGACGTGGATTCTGGTTCTTACTTGTCCTTTACCTGCTATGTGACTGTGTCGATTACTCCCTAACAAAGAATTTCTTCATTTCTAAAGAGGACAGAATTACCTCTATTCATAGCACTGTTGGGATACAGGCATATAAGGTGGTTAACATAGTGCCTGGCATTCGGTAACACTCAGTATATGTTAGCCTTTGTTATCAATAAATATTGCCAACATAAAACAAAAGTCAAAGGTGTAAATAAGATATAAAGACTACTACTCTAACCTTCAGTTACCTAACAGGGCCCTCTGCATTAAGACCATATATTTTCAGTGTTTCTCAAAACTGGCTGATGAGAGAAATCATCTAGATATTTTTTTAAAAAGGTATTCTTTATCTTTATTATGATCTGTTGAATAAGAAGTCTTGGCTATAGCGCTGGTAATCTGTGTTCAAACAACAAAAACAAACACCTTCTCAGGTGTAAAAGCCTTGCAAGTCCTTAGAAATGCTAAGATTGTGAAATCTCTCAATAAATAGATAAAACTGAAGTCCTTCAGAATGATATCTAATCTTGAAAAATGTGGAAAATATATACTATGAACAGAATAAATAAAAGTATTCATGGTAAGCCAACATTTCAGAAAAATAGAAAGTTTTGTGGTTCATCTATAGTAAACCTGCTAGTGTATATTGTATATTGTCTTTCTTCTGATTAAAACTAGAATTAACCTTTCAATATTACAATATGGTCTATTTTAAATTAAAATTATTATTTCTTTTTACTTTTCTCACAAGCACTGTGTTTTTCCCTCATCAAAGCATCCGCTTTTATTCCACTTTAGATATAAGCCCCAATGTTTCGTAGGCATGAGCTGAGAACAGTCTTATTGAGAAGAGAGAAACATTTAGAATAATAGGAGTTGTTCCACGCACAGTAACAAATGAAATACATCTTTTGTAAATAACTCCCACCAGAAATCTTATATTTCCAGACATCTATGCATATACCTTCATATAACAACTTTTGTGTTCGTAAAACATTCATTGAAGGCAGCTCTGCAGTTTTATAGAAAAACAATGTGCCAGGGATGCAAGAATCTTGCCAGTTCTGTGAAAAATGACACCAATTAAAGCTTAAATTGCTTGTTTTCTCATAAGGTACATATTTTCATAACTTTGAAATCAAATAATTGCTGCTTTTATATTAAATACAATAAAACAAAAAGGATGCTAGTTTAGAGGAACTGCTACAAGCATTTTAATATAATTTTCCCACCATTTAAAGTCACAAAATATGGAAAACAAGTCAAGTATGCAAAGTTCCAAGGAGATAGAGAAACTCCTTCAGATTATTACATCATTTGTCTTTTGTGTCAGGAAATGTGTATATGATTTCATTGTTTGATTAAATGCCAAAAAAAGGCACATTGCTCTTATCTAACTGATTACAGATTTTATTCATATGAAAAAGTATTTGTTAATGCTTTACCATTAGGAGATTTTTTCTTTTTTTTTTAAACTCTAAACAAGCATTTCCAAAAAAAATAATCTTCTAACTTCCCAGCCTTTATTTCTTTATTTTACATTAACAATACATGGTACTCAAATTTCCCAAAGTAAAACCCAGTCCCTAATGATTTCATATCTGCAAACTGAGCAAACAGTTCCTTTCTGACTGGGCAGAGTAAGTGTGTGTGTGTGTGTGTGTGTGTGTGTGTGCGTGCAAAGTTCTAAAATATACCATACCAATTTTGAGAAACATTAGGGGGAAATAGTTATAACATGTTGAGATATCTAAAATAAGAGGTTTTGATATGTGTCTCTGGGGCATTACAAATCAGAGAGGAAAATAGAATTTAAAATCTAATTCAAGTATTGTAAAGTAATATCCTTTATTTAAATACCTTTATATGATAGTTCTTTGCTATATATGTAAAGCTGCTATTAAGCAGATAGTAATTTTCTTAGGCAACATAAAATACTGATTAATGAATTTTTCATATGTAAAAGTGCTGTCACATTGGTGGTTATGTTTGTGTATGGGGGTGCCTGAGTGACAGTTATGGTTTCAGAGAGAGATACCATGTGCTTTTCATGGTATAAACTAGCTGTCTGCATTAATAATAAGCTTGTGCTGAAGCCAATTTGAGGCTACATCTAGGGATTTCAAGGTCATTTGCCAATGGCCTGGCCTCCATTAACTTCTTTAGTAAAAGTCCCAATGATCCTTATTTTGGCCTTGAGTGTGGGTTATAAGAATCATCCCTCTTAATATTTCCACATAAATAGCTTGTTTCCTTAAATAGTCATTATATTCAGTGGAGAGAGTTTCTGAAAGCCTCTCAGTTTAATAGAAAAATACATTTGGAAAAGTCTGTTATTTTAAAATATATCTATATTTGGAAAAAGAATTGAGAATGCTTTGAGAATTTAATTAGAAGGCATTAAAGACAGCTAAATGTTCCCCTTGCCATGAGAAGCCTGAAGTGATATAAAACAGTGAGATTTCCAAAATATTTGGACTGTCAGTTTGCTAAAAGACAAATAAATAAAGTTGGGTAAGTAGTTATGCTATGTTCATATATATGAGCTGAAGTTTAAAAAAAAGCATTTTAATTACCGAACATATTAAATAAAAAAAATATTTGTTAATAACATCTTTAGCTTCTTCCTTTACCATGCTGTTTTGGAAAACTCTCCTCCCCCACCCCAAGAAGTTGTTATTTACATTACCGTGTGTAAACATTGAAGCACTTTAACAAACAGGGCTTGGAAGAGATTGGTGAGAAAGACCAAAGAGAAACGACCGTATTTATTGTGTTAGTTAAACCTGAGTTACATTACACCATCTTACATTTAAGAGGCAGCCTGCTAATGCAAGCAAGGGTGTCTCCTGCAACGAGACAAAGATTAATGCCATGTGTACTGATGATGCTCCACCACAATTCAGAATTCTGTGGCGCCATGACGCCCCTGTTTTATATGGTGGTTTGCCAAGAGAAAATTACTTAAACCAATTGTGAATGCATTCCTCTTTTACTTTTTATACAACCACATTTATGTAAGTAAATAGTATAATGAATATTTTTGAAATGATCCATCATTTTGAATTCACCTAGTTTGTATAAAATGCAATATACAGTTTTTTTTTCTCTTGCAAGAAAGACTTTCACATGGGAATGTTCAATTTTTTCCCTCTATGAAAAAGATTTCTCATAGACAACCAACCACAACTGGAATAGATTCTTTTAAACATATTGTAATGTGAGAATTTTCTTCAGCTGGAGGGTGTTTTATTCTTTAAATTGAAAGCCGTTGTTCCTCAGAGCTAGTATGACATTGTAAATCACGATGTGCTAGTCACTCTTTATATGGAGAAATTGATATGCTTAAAATACCCATTAAATATTGAAATTTTCTGTGATATCTAAAACTCCTTCGGTGTTCCAGTTTGTGTAATTGATACTGAAGTTACCTGTTGAAGACACACATGGGAATGTTGGAGTTTAGGGGACTCCACAATGAGAATCATCTCTTCTTCTAAGGTGTGGCCTAGCTTGTTAGCTAAAGATGACAAATTTAGCAACCAATATTTTGGGGGCAGTCATATATATCATAAAACTGTCACTTATTACATTCAACAATTAGTCCAATTTATTCATAAATGTCACAAAAAGGAAGTGGCTGTTGAAACTAAAACTTAGCTTATTTCTGCCTGGAGAGCAGTTTCTTCCAAAACAGAACTGGAATCAGTTATAGCGGGGTTTGGTAAAACAGTTTTTTGGGTTTGTTCATTATATTTTTCCAAGGGGTACTTTTATTTTATCATCAAATGGAAATGTGCATGTGCGTGCAAGTACACACATAGATTTCTTAGTAAACATTTTGCTCACTATTATTTTTAGTAGTAGTGTTAAATTACATGTCAACATTCTGAAGGGTAATTTGTTTTCTGATGTTTTATATCTCTGAACTGAACAACACTACAATGCTATTTCACTTTTTCCTATTTCATTTCAATGACCCTGCTTATTATACTTATTACTCTCATTTTTAACCTGTAGAATGAATAATAATATCTAATTTATAGAGATGTTTAAGAATCAAATGAGACCTTTTGTATAAAGGACCCAGCACAATGCTTAACATGTAATAAGTCCTCCACGAAATATATTCTTTTCCCTCATTTGCTTCCCCTCAGCAGTCACCCTCTGTTCTATACCTGTGAATTGATGGCTGGATGACTTTAACATTTCAGCCAAACAGATCATTCGATTTCTCTTATGGTACATGGTCGAGCTACTTGATATCTGAGGACCTTTGTGCTCACCACTTTGTCACAGAGGGAGACTAATGATTGATTCATTAATTCATTTAATAAATACTTAAAGGGTATCACACTTCTAGGTGCTGGGGACTCAGTGATATGTATACAGACATTGTGTGTTCTGGATTTTTACCCTTTTGATTTTTAATTTCTAATCAATTTGCCCATCCATATTCATTAAACTGCTTTGACTTACTTTTACACTTTCTCTTACTTTCCCCTTAATCAGAGATTGCACTGATGGATGTGGGCTCACATGAGAAACCAACACTGCAGAAAAGTTTTCTGGGCATCCAGTGTTTTTAATTTCCAGAGATAGGTGCTCTTAACCCATTAGTATAAATCTCAGAATTCTGTCTCCTAAGAACTTATAGTATAGTTGGGGATATAAGTCGAAAAAGAACAAAATTCTAAGTGCCATGCCATGATAACAATTGACGAGGCAGCAGAGGTGTTACCAAACAAAGTGGGATTTGGCCACCAGGTGCTGAACACAAGCATAATGCAAAAATGGGTGGGAAGGAAAAAAGTTTTTGTTAACAGGTTGCTCAGTTTGAGGGAGCTAGGGGCTTTCCAGCTCCAGGCCAATCTCTTCCACAAAATATAGAAAGAAGCCAGCCACCCCCAGAACCAGAGTCAGTGCCCAGACATCCTACTCCATTCTTACTTTTCCTCCTGGAGCCCAAGACTGCTACATGGATGGGTACTGCTTTTTGGCTTCGGGCTTTCTCCTTAGAGTGTGCATGTGTGGACTGGGCATTGTCATTGCCTTGCTGCAGCTTCCTTCACCTGGGACCTGGGGGCACTGCTAGATCACTGCAGCTGGTTGTGCAGGTATCTCTGCCAGTGAGTGGGGGCCCAGTGCCCATTGCTGCTTGCACTCCAGGAGCGGATGAACACCCTGCTGTGTGTCTGTGCTCTGCTCTCATAGTGAGAGAAGAGGACAGCCCAGGATGCATGCGGCATGGAGCTCCAGTGTCAAGCAGGCCACTACCTGTGAGGCATGTGGCCCAGTCCCTGACTGGACAAGTGAGGGCAAGGAGAGTGTGAGTTTCCATGTGCCTTCTGTTTTAAAGTACTGATCCAAAAATCCTATGTGCAGCAGAAGCCATTAGTAGGGCCTTTTTCTCTGTCCAAACATTTCACTAGCTGGGTTCTTGTGTCTCCGCAAGCTTCCTTCTGCTGTGTCATGCAAAGCTGCTCATTTGCCAGGGAAATGCATGCTGGGCTGGTTCATATGCCACGCTAGCTTATTTACCTGTTGCCTCAGGCAGTTTCCTCTTATGACCCCTCCTTCTTCTCCTGGGGAAGGCAAGCTCTTTTGCACTGCCTTGAGGTTTCCTTCCCCACTCTGGGGAGGGCAGTCTTTTACACTGACTCAGAGGTCTCTCCTTGCCCTCCGCAGTGATCTAGTTAGGCCTCTCTGTTACAATTCCCCCTTTAACACTACTGGACTTTTCTAATCTTACAAAGACAAATGGGTGAAGGCCTTGTTCTTTAATAACTACTTCCTGCTGGTCAAGCATGTAGTCTACCTATCCCTGGCTCCAGAGAATCCCTAATAGAAAAGGGACCTATAGTAGATGTAGGTTTTCATGCAAGGGAGAAGGATTTTGCAAAGTCCAGGTCCCTGGGAAGAGTATGCGTGGTGTCCGAAAGATGGCATTGTTGGACAGATTGGCATCCTTGTTGTATTCTGGATGTGATAAATTTGGCAAAAGGGTTAGAAAGCATAGTCAAAACCATAACAACCAAGTAACAAAGATAGGGACTACCCTACTCTGTCCCGCATTAGGAAAGGAGTGGCTTCCTTGGAGGAAGGTGTGCAAGGCATGTCACACCTGTCTGAAGTGCTTTTATCAGCTATTCTTAACTTAGGCCAAGGGGAGTGTTCTAAGAATTCCCCCTTTAACACTTCTGGACCTTTTCTGTCTAAACCGTTAGGACAGAAAAGAGAAGCAGTTTTAAGCGAAGCTGACAGAACATCCCATACTTTACCAACTCAACTACACAGACCAGCCAAACAGCTGAGTCTCAGGAGGGCTTCCTAAGTGAGACCTCTACTGTATAAACAATTACCCAGGTAAATGAACTCATAAGCATCCACCTAAGAAGACAGGAGGAAGAACACAGTTTAATTCACACAACAAATCATAAACCAGTCTCTGATCTGCAAGACTGTCTTTGAGAAGACATCCCGTGTGAGGCTTTTGCTGGAATACTATTAAGTAGTGACCATTTGACAAATTCTTCCGGCCTATAAGTTTAACTTCTCTGGTGATGTCATCAGGTGCTGAGGTAAGGTCTATATGCATAAACCAGTTCAGCTTCCAAGTGAAAACAAAGACTGAGGATAGTTAGCTGCAGAGTCCAATATCTACAACTAAGCATTACGATTTTCCTTGAAACACGATTTTTCTCCTTAAGATCACCATCACTGTCATCAAAGAGACTGCCAGTCTTTAATTTTGCCTGATTATTTGCGTAAACACAACAAGAACAGCAATTAATCACATAGGTTCTTTAAATCTGCTTTGCTGGAATTCACACAAGGAACATTTGGATTGAGCTTCGGTCGGCCCTTTAACACATGGAAGCCAAGCCACACACCAGCCATCAGGCTTTGACTGCAGTACCTATTTTCCTCAAGTCTTTGAGGTTCCCAAACTGTCATAAGGTTCCTCCTTGCCATCTTTCAGGAAAGCAACCTTTGTTCCTTCCCTGGAACGACTGCCATAAACAATATGACCAAACAAGTTACAAGGCCATTTTTCCAGTGGGCTTTTGTTAGCTTCAAAATTCAATCTCAGTTCCTCAAGGCTTTCTGGTAACAACCAAAGTCCAGGCATGCCTTCTTCAGGCACGACATCCCAGTCAAAATCTTGGTTAATAAAACTACTAATTGAAAATTGGTCTTGTTTGCCCTGGCTGGTGTGGCTCAGTGGATTGAGTGCCGGCCTATGATCCAAGGGGTCACTGATTTGATTCCCAGTCAGGGCACATGCCTGGTTTGTGGGCCGGGTCCCCAGTAAGGGGTGTGCAAGAGGCAACCACACATTGATGTTTGTCTCCCTCTCTTCCTCTCTCCCTCTCTCCTTCTCTCTAAAAATAAATAAATAAAATCATTTTTAAAAAAGAAAGAAAATTCATCTTATTTGTTTTATGCAAAGAAACTTTATGCCCTCACTGATTAAGCCTAACAAATTCTAGAAGGATCAGATAGAGAGAAAAATACAAAGCAAAAAGGAAAATCCTTATCCTTCCAGTATCTACCAGAATTGCATCCCCATGCCTTACATTTGCCTCCTGTTACTTATTTTCCAACTTAAGGGGAAGTTTTAACTATCAGAAACCTCAATTTTCTTTCAAAACAGAAACAAAACAAAATCTAAAGCAAAGATAGAGTTTCTACTTAAAGGGGTTTAAGTATACCCCTTGACCAGTATTCCAAGTGGCCTCTGCTAGGTCCAAATGGCCCAAAGCCCCAAACAACAAAAACATTATCTTTCCTACCAATATACCAACCAGTCTCCCAGCAGAGACAGGCTCTCTCACCCCAGCTGGTATGGCAACTGGTACCATGGCATGAAGACCTAAACAGCAGAGAATTCCCAGTATGGCCCAAACAGCAAAGATCAGATCAAATCCCCACAAGATAAGAACACAAGCATAGATAGCTCCAGCCAAGAACTGAGGTTTCTTACTTCCCAAGTTTAAAACTTTCACAACCTCCTGCATACCTTTTATACTCACTCGGAAATAATCTTTTTGACATAACTCTCTTTCAATCCTTGTCCTTTTTAATTATAGAAAGGACCATATTCTAACTCTGTACCAGGCAACTAAAAGTCCTTAGGTCTGCAAGCACATCCTATTCCTTGTTGAAACTCAGGTTCTGCAAAAACTCTGTTGTGCAATACCCTGTATGCCTGGACATATAGGATTTCATCCCACTTCCCCAACTATTGGTAAGAACACTTCAACCCCATGATGGTATAGCAGTTGAAGGAACCATTTATGGGCCATTTTCCCCCATAGTCCAAAATGTACACAGGCCAAACAGTGTTGCAAGAGAAATCTGATTCCTCCTTACACATTGGTTAATGGCTGTACACAGTGCAGTCTGTTAAAATTCAGACATAGTACAGTCTGTTAAAATTCATAGTAAGGGGGCTTACTCCAGTAGTCAACAGAGAACAGCCCTTGACAACCCAGACATATAGACCCATAATTTTGAGCATAATGAGACCCCAGGCAAACTGGGAACCTATAAACAAAACTTGCATCCATAACTCCATCTCACAGTTGGTTTTGTGGTCTCATCTTTTGCCAACTGGTGCTGCAAATTGTGGCCCCCAAACCATGGTCCCTGAAAACTCTGGCGATCCTCACTCATAGTCACGTGGCCTTCCTGGGGACCTGCCTGTGGGGCTGGAGGACCAAATAATGGCCCTTGAACAGTGGCCTCCCAAAACTCAGGTTATCCTCGCTTCACCCCCTCCATTGATCTAGCCAGACCCCACTGTTACAGAGGTGTGCTGTTTGCTACACAATTTCAATGATTTTTTATTTGCTCCAGAAATATGGAAATCCAAGAATTACATTTGTATAAAGATAAAAACTGTGCCCTCCCCAAAGAGTTGCCTATGTGAACAATCAATAAATACAAATCAAGAGTAAAAAACCAAATAAGATTGTAGCCTTTCACGAGTTAAACAAAGGGATTTTGGATATACAGAGCCTCTGTTTTCAATCAGTTTTAAAACTTGTTGACTCCTTACATAGTTAATCCTAATGTTTTCTACAACCTAGGTATTAATTTATGCTACTATTACTGAACTAGAATCATTATTTCACAATGAATTTCTTTTCCTTGTTTAATAGTTTATTTTTTATTGTATTTTTTTCCATTACCATTTATCTCCCTTGGAATTTCTTATTCATCTTGGTATCTCCCATCTTCTGCAAAATGACTCGTACATGGTAGTAAATGAAATTGAATGAGGGAACTGAAAAAAAGAACTCAAGTGTTCTGGATTTCAGAGTTCAAAATGGACCCAGCCTAGATTTCCATGCTGTTGAATTTCAGGCCTTTGCCATAGTTATTAATTGTTCATTTATTATTTATCTTCATCAATTTAGCATTGCAAAATAAGGTTTTCATAGATCAAGCAATAATAGTTGTTACCATGCAGATTATCTCAGAACTTCCAGAGGAGTCATGCAGATAGGATGGTCTCAGCCATTCCCAACCAGACTTCCTAAATGCCACACAGTTTATTGGGTGTGAGAGACTTTTGAGTGAGCTCATAATCAATGTGCACTCCCTGTTCTTCATGAACGGTAAACATCCCATAGCATGGACCCCCAGAACATGAATCAAATCTCTCTCAGCTCTAATGCTGTGCTTTGTTCTCAGTGTTTGTCTTTATCTTTCAGCTGCCTAGTGTTTGGCTACATTTGTGTAAAGAAAAGGTATGCACAGTTGATTTAGGACAAAGGTTTCTCTATAACTGAAATCTGCATATATAAGCATGTTTGCTTTCAAAGTCTTTGAAACATTAACATTTTATTCATTGTGATATACAATTTAGCAGTTTGGAATATATGACTGTTTGGAGAATATCTTTAGAAGTTTCATGATTGTTCCATGTATTTTGTAAACATAAATTTCCCAAGATTTGCACTAAGGTCATGGATTTGATCTATGACCCTGATGTCATGATAATTTTGGCACCTTTCCATGCCCATTCCTTGGATCTCTCCCTCTGCTCATGTATAACCACTTCAGTGTTGGCTCATCAACTGTGCACAACCCTGCCTCTTTCCTGTGAGAGTAAACATTTCGTCAAATAAAAACAGTTTCATGACTAGGGTTTCCTTGGCCAGAGTTAAAATAAAAGCCTTCCCCTTATGTAATTAAGGCAGGGACAACCGTAGACATGTTTTAAATCCTTAAAATGTTCAATCCTTCTACAGTCCCAATGTGTTCCATTAGAGCCCAAGTCATCTTAATTATGTATTCTAGGTAGAAGGCAAAGACCAAATCTCTCCTCATGTGGACTTTAAAGTCTTTCAAATCTTGTCCACATCTCCTTGGTTTTCTTTCTTTTAAAAAAAAATGTATTTTTCCATTACCACTTATCCCCGTTACACTCCCCAAAGTCCCCAGTTACCACACTGCTATCCCTGTCCATAAGTCCTTTTTCCTTTTACTCAATCCCAGTGGAGGATTTTTCTTTTATTTAATATTAAGTGTCCCATCATTATCCTTGTACTTTCTATTGATATATAACTTTTTATTTAAAGAAATAGAAATTGGGTGGATGAATCAATGATTGAGACCATTTCTCCCCAGTGTTCAAACCCTTCCCTGGGAGTGAAGCATGCCATGTAATACTTTATTTCCTCATTGCCTTAGTCAAAAGATCTTTTTTAAGGGAGCCTGAATGACCTGGGTTTTAGGGTAATCAGGTGGTATGACTGCTGTCCCCATTTCTCAACAATTCTAATATGTAATCACCTTAGAATAACATGCACAGGAGCCTGTAGAAATTAGTTATTAAATATGGGTTATGAATAATCTTAATGGTGTATGTATATGCACGGTGGAGAGAGCATGCATGGGTGTGTGTATTTGTATGCATGCAGAGTGAGATGGGGTGGAGTGATTGATAAATAGATATATGAACTCTGTCCGGAAAAAGTCCAGCCATTATTAATATAACAAGAATGGTTTATGTCGCATTGATGTAACTTGTCAGCCAAGGAGAATGGACTGGGATGTGCATGTGTAAATAATGATGACTTCACTGTACTAGTCAGTGGGGGAGTAGACACTATTGAGTGAGCATGTGTACTGTCTGGCCATCTTATTAAAAATAACTGAGTGAGTAGAGCAATGAATCTGTGTCAAATTTTGCATCAAGCTTGAACATTCCTACATGGAAACTATTTGGGTGATTCAGAAAGACACTGTTCTGGTCAACTGGTGATTGGCAGCTTCATCATGACAACACATCTAGCTCATGCCTCACTTCTTGTGCAGAGTTTTTTGGCAAGACACCAAATCACCCAGGTGACTCATCTCCCCTATAGCTCAGATTTGGTGCCCTGCAATGCCTGGTTTTTCCCAAAACTAAAATCACCTTTGAAAAGGAAGGGATTTCAGACAGTAGATGAGTTTCAGGAAAATATGTTGGGGTAGCTGATGGCGATTGGTGGAACTGTGTGAGTTCCCAAGGTTCTTACTTTTAAGGAGAGTGAAGCATCATTGTCCTATTTACAATGTTTCTTGTATCTTGTATCTACTTCAATAAATGTCTCTATTTTTCATATTACATGGCTGGATACCTTCTGAACAGACCTTGTATATAATTCTTGAGAGCCTACTATATCCCAGACCTAGTTGGGCACCAGAGATGTTGTAAGACAACCATGATTCCTAATGTGTTGGAAACTGTAGAATAGAAGTAGGTAACAGACAATAAAGATACAGCTGAATAAAGATACATTCAAATTTTGATAAATATTAGAGAAAAATGAAATGGAACAGTGGCAAGGAAAGAGAGGAGCCACTTTTATACAGAAAAGGACTCTTTGAAAAGGTACTCGCTGAAATTATGAGGTGAAACCAATCATGTGAAGAAAAATAGAAAAGAAAAGCTTAGAAGAGATAACACAATGCACAAAGATCCTGAGGCAGAAATGTATTAGAGCATAGTCACTCATGGAGATGGAGTGGTGGAGGGTGGTGGTGTGCAGAAGAGTTGGGGTAGTTTTTTTTTTTTTTCTATCCTCATTGGCTCTTGTATCTGTTAGAGTCCTGACA
Organism: Mormoops blainvillei; assembly: GCA_004026545.1. Lineage (NCBI taxonomy): Eukaryota > Metazoa > Chordata > Mammalia > Chiroptera > Mormoopidae > Mormoops > Mormoops blainvillei. The sequence continues at coordinate 267,608 of PVJD01000601.1, read as the reverse complement.
AAAAAAATATGGCTCATTCAAATTAATTAATTCAGGAGAATATCATAACAGAATTGTTAACAAAGTTATGAGAAGTATTTAAGAACATGAATGAGGATAGATATAGAAACTAGTCACTAGGAAGAAGAGAGAGGTTTTATCACCTTGGCCCAAAGGGTCAAGAAGAAAGGGAGTTCACAGGAGCTTACAAATTTTTTTAATGGAGAGAGCTGTTGACTGGAGCCATGGAGAAACACAACCAATCTTCAGCAATCTTGAAGGGAGGAAGAAAGCCAGGAGATAAATATACTAACTCACTCTTCTAAAGTCCTCTGCTGGTAATCCCAGCTAGAAGCTGGAGTGTAAAGATAACCTAGTCTGTTGATGCCATTGCCACAACTCACTTCCCAATGTACAGAAGAGGATTAAGTAAAGATGGAGGGTAGATTTGGACTGTCTAAGAAGAAATATCCAGCACATCTCTGAGCACCAGGTGCTAATTCGGTCAGGGGTCTTCCAGAGTGCAGAGTCTGAGGGGGCTGTCACAGGAACTCATCATATGTTTGAATGACTCTGACATTGGTAAACCTAGTGCTCAGGAAGTTTCCTTGTTTCCTCCTGAATAACTATGTTGCTGGGTGACTTAAGCGAAGAATTATTCTTCATGAGCAGAATAGGTAGTCTTTTTTAGGGCCACTGTCTACTAGTAACTAAATGTCTCCAATCTTTATATTTCTAATTTTTGCAATGAAGCCTTTGGAAGCCAAGACCACAGGGTAGTAAAGTATTATATGTAAAATTTTCTTATTCATTTCTCATTTGCAATACACTTGAAGTTTTGGAAAAAACAAATTGGCATTATTTTCTTCTCAGATTCCATTTTGGACTTTGCCTCAGAGGTAACTGAATTCAATGAATAATTTTTTGATATCAACAGCTGTAAATACACAAAGGAAGGATGTATTAGTGTGCTCAGGCTGCTGTAACAACATACTACCCACTGGGTAACTTAAACCACAAAAAATTATTTTCTCATAGTTCTGGAGGCTGGAAGTCGAAGATCAAGGTACTGGAAAAATGCTGGTGAGACCTGTTTCTTCCTGGCTTGTAGACAGCACCTTCTTGCAGTATCCTCACATGGTTTTTACTCTGGGCATTCATAGAGAGAGAGAAATTGCTGGTGATAAGCAATTTCTCTTCATCTTCTTATGACACCAGGTCTATCAGATTAGAGCCCCATTCTGATGACCTTGTTTAAACATAATAATCTCCCTAAAGGCCCTACCTCTAAATATATTCACTATAAGGATTAAGACTTAAATATATAAATAGTGATAAGACAAAATTCAGCCGACAACACAGAGGAATGCTGTATTAACTTGTTAAGGTTGCCATAAAAAAAGTACCATAGACTAGATGGTTTAAACAATGGAAATTTATTTTCTCATAGTTCTAAAGGCTAGAAGCCCAAGATCAAAGTGTCAGCAAGGCTGTGTATCCTGAGGCATCTCTCCTTGGCTTGCAGATGGCTGTCTTCTTCTGCTGTCTTCACACGGTTCCTCTGCGTGCTGTTACCTATATCCTAATCTCTTGTTCTTATCAGGTCCCCAGCCATACTGGAGGGGGGCATATTCTAATGACCCCATTTTTACTTAAATGTCTCTTTAAAGGTCCTTATTCCCCTCCCTCCCAAAGAGTCACATTCTGAAGTACTGGGGGTTAGGGGTTCAACATATGAATTTTTCGGGGTGTGGTGGTGACACAATTCAGCCTACAAAAAATGCTATAGGACAGCTGTTGAAAGCAGATTTCAAATTGTCTGGCATCCAGGAAGGAAGGTATTTTGTATCATCCCACCGTGATATTTGTTGAAGGCCAGGCAGGGAAAGGAGCTAAGCTATGGAAAAAAGTATCCTCTTTGCACCAACATTTACCCTATATTGTTGGCCCAGGGCAATCTTTCTTAATTCATGAGTTGATCACCGAGTAGTTGCTGTCCTGACCCTCCATCTCCTCACCCTCCACAGTCTAAATTTTACAACTTATCATTTGAATTTTTGCTTGGCTGCAAATAATAGGGCATGGAAAATAGTTACCCTATGATACTTTCTCATATTGGTCGGTGCTGAATCAGCCAATCAACTTCAGCCTCAGCAAAAAACCCACTAAATCCTAGTGATCTTAGTGCACTGGGAGAAGTTAACAAAAACTGAATCACTCACTGCAAAACAGACAGAGTCCATTTGTGCCAGAAAGAAAAATGATTGCGTTTCAAGATTAGGTTCCTAGTAGTGCCATAAAGTGATAATATAGGTAACAGCTTTTGGAGAATGTCAAATGGTATTATACCTGTTTTAACATGGTTTTTATATTTTGGTATGAGGTGGCACTCGTTTTCAGTTTATATTGCAAGTAAGATGCAAATCTTCTTACCAAAATATGTTTAAGGTGCCACTTTCATCACACTGGTCAAAGAACACTAGTTCTCAGGAGAAAACATTACTGTAGTTGGGTGTGCCGAAAAATAACTGACTGACATTTTTTGGGTGGGGGTGGATTTTAGCTTTCACTAGTTTCCATGGTGTAAATATTCCTGCCATGGAGAATTTCAAACTACCATCATGGTGTCCCTGATTTCAGGGAGGGAAAGTGTGTATACAACAAATTAGGCAAGTGGTGCAAGCCAGCTCCAGCATACCACTGGCAGCCCCAGGTTAAAATGACGCTAGATCATTTTAGGTGAAAACACAGACATGAACAGGCCACAAAGCATACTCAGGGAAGTTTAGCCCGATATAGAATTTTGCCGATGACTACTCAATAATGCAATCAATAAAAGCCATCCTTTGGAAAAGTAAGTAAACGCAGGAGAAGAATCTCTGAAAATTAGTAATATGGACCTTAAAGAAAGGAGCAAACTGTAGTGTGAAAACTGTGTATCATAGTGAAAGGATTTAGACTAATTTGGTCAAAAAAATTTCTTGAGCACAAAGATTATCCTCTCTTTTTTGGGAGGTGGGTGGGAAAAAGAGTTTGTTTTTCGTATGTTTTGTTCGATTGGAGAATACTCTCTGTCCTTTAAAGTATGTAAATATATATCAGAAACTATGTACCTTTTGTTCCCTCAGTTGGTGAAACTAATCATTCTCAGTGAATCATTTTTTTCCAAAAAATAGAATTCATCTTGGTATTGTTACATAAGGCTTCTGGGATTGAACTGGCTCTGCCTGCTTATTAGACTGATGGTTCCAAAAGAAAACCAAAACCAGTCCCCCTTCCCAGTATCCTGATCTGAAAATGCTTTTTTGTTAGGATGTGTCACACATTGTACCTGAAAATTTAATTCTCTGTGTTATTAAAACTCAGAGGGGAGAAGACACCATCATTTCCCATTTTTTTCATTTGCAGGACCCTTCCAAAAGTATTAATAGATTCAGACACAGCGGAGGTGGTTCAAAATGAGGAGAAAGATGGCTGCCTTCTTTGCTTCTACAGCTCAGCTGCTGCAGCCAGGACTCTCTGGTTTGTTCTGCTGTGTGGGCTGAATTCAGTGATGGGCACCAGGTATCTGCCTCTGTCTCAGTTCCTCATAGAACTACTGCCACTGACCGCTGGCAGATAACAATTTGCATTTAGAATAATGACTTTTCTACATATTCATCCACTTTAGTTTTAAATAATAAGATTCAAATCAATAAAATGGGGCTCCAGAGGTAGTAATAAGATTGTTACTCTAGCTTCTACTCTCTAAGTTCCAAGTATTCCCATATGCTTGATTAATCTAAATTTTTTTGTTTTTGTTTTTTGTATGTTTTATTGAGTATACTATTACAGTTGTTCCATTTTTTCCCCCTTTATCCCATCCACCCTGCACCCCATCCCATCATTCCCACACCTCTTAGTCCTTGTCCATGGGCTGTGCACACCTGTTCTTTGGTTTCTTAATTTCCCATACTACTCCCAGTCTCCCCCTGTCCACTTTTTTTTTGGTCAACATTTTCCAGCCACCATTTTCCCCAGCCCCCACCCACCCCCACCTCCCACCCTCAATCCCTCCCCCATTTGACTTTGTCGATGGGTCCTTTACGCATCTTCCTTGATGACCCTTCCCCTTTCTTTCCCCTGTCAATATTATATTAGTTTCAGGTGTCCAACATAGTGATTAGACATTTGTGTAATTTATGAAGTGATCCCTGGGATAAGTCTAGGCCATAGTGACACCATACATAGTTATTAATAACTTGGTGATTTTGACAGGAATTATCTCATTAATCTCATTTGTTAATTAGAAGATTAAATTTCAGAAAGATTAAGCAATTTTCATAAGGGCACATGGTTTGTAAGAGAAAGGAACTTGAACCTTTACCTTCTGACTGTAAATTGCTATAATCCATGTTCTTTCAGAAATGTACAAGGACTAAATGCTTAACTTGAAAGATCAATCTGAATCTTTTGGTTTGTTTCATATTTCAATCAGAAGACTTTAAAAATCTCATTCCTTCTCAATGTTTATAGTCCTCTGATATTCTGGTATATATTTTTCTGCTTAAAAGAAAAAAAATATTATTTATTTATGTTCTCAAAAAAAAAGTACCTGCTTATGGTTTGACAGTGGCCAATATTTTATTATCCAAAAATAATTCTTCTTAAGCTTTTAAAACTGTACACATTAATTTTTAAAATGCCAAACATATATTTCTTCATAGTTAGAAGTCTTCCCCATAGTAAGGCTATAAATGAACTCAGTGCATTTTTAGTGCTTTAGTCTTCCCTGCCTTCCTCTCTCTGTCCCTCTTTTGTTTCTTTCTTCCTTTAATGTATTTTTTTGAAATTTTGATTAATTTTGAATATATCTGGTAGTTGGAATGTATGAAGTATAGAGCCATTGTTTTGTTCTGGGTGATAATAAATTGTCCCAGCAGCATTTATGGAATAGTTCACCTTTATCCACTGATTTGGGATGCCATCTTTATTGTAGTGAAACTAAATTTCTGTACCTATATTGGATCTATTTTTGGATTTATTATAATATTTTCTAGTAAGTTAGTATTTGTATGATACTTAATACTATTTTAATTATTGAGGATTTAAAATATATTTTAATATATTGAACAGCTAATTTAAAACAATGAAAAAAGTAAAATGAAACAGATAGAAAATGTGTTGTTATTGGGAGGGTTGTACATAAAATATATGTGTTAACTTAAGGCAATTGGCATCTTTATGATGAGGGATCTTCTAGTCCCAGGAAATGATATGCCTTTCCATTAGTGCAAGTCTTCTTATTTGTCATTCAGTAGCATTTACAAAATTTCTTCATATGAGTCCTGCAATTTTTTTTAGCTATGCCTATCTTTAACTTCCATTTTATTTTCTTTTTTATTTCACTGGTCATTGCCTTTCACACAATGTTAATCATAGCAGTAATATTGGACATTCTTGTTTTATTACTGTGTTATTATATTCTAAATAAGTATAATGCTAGATTGGGAGAAGAAGTAGATATATTTTTATTATGTTGAGGTATCCATGTATTTTGATTTATAGAAGCCAAAAAACAGATTAATAAATTTAACACATAAAACATTTTTAAAATTTATGCCTGGCGAAAATCAATATATATAGATCAAAAGATAACACAGCTCTGGGAAAACAACTTACAACTCATTGTAGAAAAATAGCTAATGTCATAAATATATTATAAATACCAAAAGCTCTCATCAAAAGAAAAAATCATGTTTATGTATAGTAATGATTGTTAACTGGACTTACTGTGGTAATCATTTAATATATATTAATTGAATTATTATGTTGTACACCCAAAACTAATATAATGTTATATGTCGATTGTATCTCAATTAAAGAAATGGTATTCCAGAAATGAAGGATAAAAATATGTGCAAATGTTGTGAAAAGAAAACTTATCTTTGTCTCTTAAATATGTGAAAAGATGCTCAGTAACACCTACACTAAGAGAAAAATTACAAGGACCTTAGTTTTTCACTTAATGTGGGGAAGCAGAAATTAGTAGGTTCATAGCTATATCTATTAAAATTATAAAGGGAAATATCTCCTAATTCATTTATTTCACTTCCAGCAATTTTTTCTACACATATATTTGCATATAAGCAAAATGATGTATGAAAGGATTATTCATTGCTACATTATAATGGTAAAAGCCTGGAAATTAAGTGTCTGTGTTAATTGTTTGGATTAGGTGACCGAATAAATTGTAGGACACATGCGATAGAATACTACACAACTCTAAAAATAACTGAGAAATCTCTGCAATTATAAATGTGGAAAAAGCAAGGTTCAGGGCAATGTGCTTAGCGTGCTACATTTTGCTTAGAAGGAAAGAAATGAGAACACATTTCTCATGTTAGTGCTTATGTGTGCATAACAAATCTCTGAAGGGATAACTAGAAATTAATGACAGTGTTCACCTTTGTGGATGGTGGTGTGCCACTAAACAGAGAAGATGAATGGGAAATTAAAGTTTCACCGTATACTTATTAAATGTACTTTTAAAATGGTGGAGACCAATGAATGTTTATGTATTCAAAATTATATTTTAATAGACAAATCCATTTTGCTAAATTTATTTCTGAGAATACAGTTTTAGTAAAAGATTAGTTTTCAAATCTGATTAGATCTTAGAGACTTTTGGCTACATCGAAGCTGGGAAAGAGAAATGAATTGAGAGATTATGGCTGAAGTTCCTCAGAAGAGGGTGAATGAGCAAAGACCTATCGTAACGTCTCATAGGAAAGTGTTCAAAACAGAACATGAGATTTTCTATTTTTAAGATTCTTTGAAAGAAATAGATTTGATTTCGGAATCATTATATTTTTTCCCATTGATTTTGATTCAGTGTAAAATAATGTGCTGTTTACACTCAAGAATTTGGATAAATTTATAAATAATACTCAAAATTATTTATATTAAACAACCTTACCTGTCTTTTAAAAAGTACAGAAAGTAGTGAAGATGCTTAGGTGAGATTTTGGGTGTGTCCCTCAAAGCTAAGTTCCCACAAAGGCAGGGAAACCCTCTGATGCTTCCTTCCTACCTCATGGATGGCATTCCTCTGAGAGTGCCAGTCCCTGGAGAGAGAATGCCTCCAAAGGACACAGGGCCTGAGGGAGGACAATGGGTTCAACAGCAGTGCTGGGGCTTGTTCTGATGTGCTAATCCTGTGACTGCTTCTTGGCTTTGCCCATGGCTTTGGCTCTGACTCTTGGCTCGGAGCTTGGGCCTTGGCTTGGTTAACTCTGTGACTTCTGGTTCTGAACACTGGCTGTGACCCCAGAATAAATACTTGCAGCAACCTCATTAGAACTCCTGGTCTGTTGTTCTATCCTGATTTCCTGGCCCTAGGCTGTTTCTTGAATGCCAGCTCACAGACTTGAAACGTGGTCCAGAGCTGTATGGGAAAGAACTTGAGTAAACTGTGAAGGGCTACGCAAATGTAAGAGATTAATAAAATGATCTTGAGTCAACCTTTCTGACAAAGACACTAATAAGAAATGTATGTGTATGATGATAAGTGGGAAATGTCCAAAGCCTTTGATGACACATATCAAGGACTGGACTAGAGATCCTTTACTTTCGGATCTATATTGGGAAAAAAATTAGCTTAATATACACGCAGTGAGTTCATTTCATTAAGAAAAAAAAATGCTTATCTTCAAAGTTTGTCTACTGTATTTGCTTCCTCCTGTGGTTCAGATTCATCTATTCAACTCTTCCCTGAGCTCCTCCTTGAGGATGCCTTCTAATAGCTCAAAGAGAATGTGGTTAAAGCTGAGCTCATCCTATTCCTTCTCCAGTTCCTGCCGCTCAAACTTCTGTGCTCTGGCTTCTTCTTTGTTCTACAGGTCAAGAAACTGTACCACCATCTACTAATTGACCAAGACAGGGACCTTGCATTAGCCTTAGCTCTCCCTCTCTCATCCACGACTAACAATAATTACATTCGTGTCTTTCAAATTTCCTCTGCCTCTCCTTTGCAAGCTAACATCAACTTTTGAAGGGACAAATGAAATAGTCTCATGACTGGTCTCCTTGCTTTCAGCCCTGCCCCACTGTAGTCCTGTATAGAAAAGAAAGTGATATTTTGAAACTATAGTTCTGAGGATGTGGAGAAAAGGGAATCCTTTTGCACGGTTGGTGGGAAAGCAGACTGGTGCAACCACTGTGGAAAGCAGTATAGAGATACCTCAAAAAATAAAAAGTAGATCTGCCTTTTGACCCAGTGATCTCACTTCTGGGGATATATCTGAAGGAACCCAAAACACTAATTCAAAAGAATATAAGCACCCCTATGTTCATTGCAGCATTATTTACAATCACCAAGATATGGAAGCAACCCAAGTGTCCATCAGCAGATGAGTGGGTAAAACAACTGTGGGACATTTACACAGTGGAATACTACTTGGCCATAAAAAAGAAGAAAATTTCACCCTTGGTGACAACATGGATGGACCTGGAGTACATTAGGCTAAGTGAAATAAGCCAGTCACTGAAAGATAAATACCATATACTTTCACTTTTATGTGGAAACTAAAGGACAGACTTAATTAACAAGCAAGATAGATGCAAGCTCATACATAGTGAGCAGGATGACACGTATTGGGAGAGAAGGTTAGGGGTTGGAGGGATCAAGCAAAAAGGAAAAAGGACTCATGGACATGGACAACAGTGTGGTCATTGTGGGGGGTGGGGATATAAGGAGGTTAAATGGTAATGGAAACAGTACAACAAAATATTTAAAAAAAAAAAGAAAATGCACTGCTGAGTGTGTCACTATTTGGATGCTATTTTTACCACTTGGAATAACCATTCTCCATTGCCCAGTAGGATAATTTCACCCAGTTCCCCACATTTAAGCTGAGATGTCAAAATCTCTGGCAATTTTTCCTCAAGACTTAACTCCTTTATGACTAACTTAGTTGCTTCTTCTATGTGTTTATATAGAACTCCACCTCTGCTATGAAAGACATTTTCACTGATCTGTGACATTGCCAGGTTAATTGGCTATCTTTTCCAAAGACTCTAATACATAGTGAGGGTAGCGGCAACATATATTTTGTTAATTGTCATATTCATAGTTCCTAACATAAGCCAGGAATACCACAATTACATGTTAAATAAGCTTGTGAATGAATGCATGAACATTTGAAATGAAATGTAAAATAATTGAATTGCTAAAATAAGGAAAACATCTGTTTAGTTCTTAGGAATAGTGGAGTGAAGGAGATACATAGGTAAAGAAAAAAAGTCTCAGGGTAAAAGGTGATAACATATTAGCAAATATAAAGACAGAGAAATGAGGAGTTTGCTAATTCTATTCTTGGTAAGGAAGAAAAGAAAAAGAAAGACGCATATGCCTTGTGTCTATATACTCTAAAACATGAGAAAAAAGTGAGAGAAAGGGACCAAATCACAAAGATAGGTAGGATTCTTAAACTTAACAGCAAAGAAGGCGGGATAGCATAGAAACTTTTTATTACTATATTTTTGGAAGCTCTGATAGATATAAGGAGTTAACATTGAACTTGAAGTTTTGCAATAATAGATATAAATAGAGTATTACCTTTTGATACTTTCCCCTTGGGTTAGACATAGTTAGGTCTTGCCCAGGAGGATCTCCAACTTTAGGAAAGCCTTGGAGTAGTGGAGATTTTACTGTCAAACAAATGTGAGTTTGTATTAAACTACTGAGCACAGCATTTGAAACCGAGTTTTGTAGTACTGGCAAGAGGCTTAGGCTGCAAAATTCCAACAGTTTTGACTTATTATAATTTATCTTTATTTGGTTAAAAATTTTCTATACATGAGTTAGGTATTGTTTATTCATTTGAAATATTATTATTTTTATTGTTTTTTCATTACCATTTAGTCTCCTTACACTGCCCTGCTCCCCACAGTCACCACACTTGCCCATTTCCATGAGTCCTTTCACCTTTTTGCTCAAACCCTCCACCCCCTAATATCCCCCCATAGCTGCCATCATTTGAAATATTATTGTTGTAGTATGTATTTTTTTCACAGATGAAATTATTGGGTTTTATTTTTCTACTCAAGACCTTGAGCAAAAAAGGATTTGAGCCTTTGCCAACCTTAACTAAATCTCAGCTGTGGGTTAGTCCCAGGAGTTACTGGGATTTTGGAAATACAATTGTGGTATAAATATACCTTTTCTAAACTTAACCTTGCCTACCATTATCTTCTTTATTTCTGTTAACGAGGAAGAAGCCAGTTCTATTCTAAGGAAATAATGGAAACAACTGTTTGTATCCCCATCCGCAAAAATCTCCTCAGTAACAAGACTTCTCACTAACTCCTTGTTTTGATTTTTGTCATGTGTCTGCATCTAAAGTTGTCAATATCAGTGTTACATTGTCTAATGAAATATAAATATTGATATAAAGGCATTTAATAACAGTAGGAAAAGAAGATACTGTTATTAGTAAGTTTGTATTAAAATTGTTTTTTAATTTCTGACTCCCCGCCCCCCTTCCGCCCCACACGCACACATTGTAGGCCAGAGTCTCTCAACTTGGGTGATACTGATATTTTGGGGCTGGGTAATTCTTTGTTGAAAGTCTGTTTTGTGCATTATGTTTAAAAACATTTTTGCCTCTACCCACTAAATGCCAACTGCACCCCCACATCAATTGTGATAACCCAAACTATGTGTAGATATTGTCAAATGCCCCTACAAGAGAAAATTGACCCTGACTGACAACCATTGTTTTATGGATTGGAGCTAGATTTCTTTTATTACCCAAATTTTGTATAGTCCGGGCTCTGTAGTAGCTACTCAAAATTATTATTTTTTGAATGATAATATTTCAGGGGACTTACAATGTACTCAACACTGCATTAAGTATTGTGGTTGACACCAAAGAAGTGCACAGTTTGATTTCAATGCTAAAGAAGTTTTTAATCAGGCTGGAAAGAGAAGCTCAATACTGAAAATTAAGAGACTAACAGAAGACAGAATATATTGGCAATGGACCAAAAAGAGAGAAAAAAAAAAAGGCAGAGTGGTCACATACCAAAGCATATGGCACAAGCTATGGCGGTGTTACCTAACTTTTGATTTGATGTTCCTTTGAAGGTTCTGTGACCTATTTTGACATGTGGGCAGTGGTTAAATGCTGGTTTATTAACTCAAAGCTCTCTGCTATGATATATAATAGCAAAGAGAACAGTAAGAAAATATTCTGTTTAAACAAAACAGATCACTTTTACATGTGACAACCAAGCCTTGCTGGGGAGGAGGTGCTGAGTTTGGGATGTTAGTAACTGAGTGGTAACTGAAGAAGACAAATCTAACCAGGCTTGGCAAGCCCATGGCTGACATGTGAGTCTGTACATTTAGAACAAGGGCACATTAATGGGACTCATACCGTGTTTTTCTGCTAACATCAGACCTTAGCTATTTCATGATTATAAAACTTTTCTAACATCTACGAGTTCCTAAACAAATTTATTTTCTTTTATTTTGCACAATTCCTACTACCATTGAAAAGATTTAGGTCATGTGTTTTTGTGTTCTCCAACACAAAATAACATTCAAAACAAAACAAGAAATCCTTTCTTCACTTTTAACCATTAAAATCCTGGTTCGACAGTTTATTTCAAATTTTACTTTCCTCAAATTTTTACTGTGATTAATAATGGGTCTTCAAAGGATAAGATATAATTCATTTCTATAATATCTATCTCATATGAGAAACACATCCAAAAATTGTCTGACAAACTTCCAAAAGTCTCATACATTAAATGCAAAGTGCCCCTTTCTTATAACCATAAAATTTAATAAACACAAAGGACTTCAGAGAAGATTAAGTGCTGGACATTATCATCACCATTCACAAATGTGTTGGCACTCCCACTTTCTCAGCCCATGGCAGAGGAGCAAATTCCCTACCAACTTGGAGCACGGTGTGGCCACGTGACATGCTTTTGCCAATGAAACATAAGCAGAGTAATGAGTGTTATTCCTAGGCAAAATCTTTGAGTGACTGTGTGTGATATTCCTTTGTCTGTGTGACCAACCATATTTCAGATATTGGTAGCTCTGTTATCTTCGTCTTTGAGTGAGGATGACGACACAGCAGAGAAGTGACTCCAGCTGACCTGCACAGAACTTATGGAAGAAAAGGGAACAAAACTATTGTTCAAGCAACAACTACAAATACAGACAACAAAAACCAAGGCAGCTAACTAAATAATTAACTAAAATAGGTAATATAAAAGGAGGACCAGGTTTTGAAACAATATATTGACTGTGATTTTGGACAGGGATCTGTATTTTGGAGGTATGCAATAAAGGGTTAATTTTTGTGCAGTCCACTGCTGCAGATCTGTTTCTGAATAACCAAAATGGGAAACTATATATGCAGCCATTTAACATATAGCAAGTAGAGAATCAAAAATACTGGGCTATATTAATCAACTTTCAAGAGGACCTCAACATTAAGATTTAGTAAATTTCAATGTTATGTAGGGTCTTGGGAATTTAACATCACTTTTTTTTTATTAGATGTGTAGCTGTGGTGTAATTTATTAGATGCATATGTATGCATATCAATTTTGAGGCCTCAGGAGCCAAACTCCATTTAAAACCACAATGACCTTACAATGCCTTTGCTTTATACTGTAATTTCTACACTTTACCCCTGCTACCTTAGCAGTTAAAGACTACATAATTGGAGTGGTATATTGTAATAATTCTTCTGACCTTTTTAACAAGCAATATTTATTGAATCTTATTATATTAAAAATATTTGGAGAAAGTACTCCTGGATAAGCTATTGAATATCTGTTGCTTTTAAGAAGTTTAAAATGTAGATAAAACAGGTCTTTATTTAAGATAGAAGAGTCAAATGCAAATTGTGCTAGGACAATGCTGTATTGGTGGGGCTGCAATTTGTGTCCTCGTTGCTTTTTTATTCTGTTGGAAGGTGATAAAGACAGTTCTGCTATAGCATTTGTTTTGAAAACATGTATTTGTTCCAATGTGATTAAAATATTAGGAAACAATTTGCACAATGCAACTTTGCACTTGCTTATGCACAATTTTGTCTGTGAGGAACACAAGGTAAACATAGAAAACTGGATGCAGTAGAATAGAGCCACTTCGAGGTCACTTAAATGCCTCTTAAAATGCCCCTATGTACATACCTCAAATGTCTACCAGTTACTTTGTTGCCACATGTGGTATGACACACAACTTCCACACCTAGTTTACAACTTCCTGTCAAATTTCACCTGGCCTTCCTTTTACCCCTTCACCATGACACCTTAGCTAAACCCCCTGAGACTCACTTCTATAAGCAAACTTCACTTGTTTTTCAAGGTAATGTGATATTTACTGTAGTATTTATGTATTTTTAAACTATTTATCATGTGTAAAATTATGCTACAATTTTATTAAGTTTCTAACTCTTTTAATGAATTACTGACAAAGTTTTTGAGTGTTATGCTCAACAGTATTTTCCCCATAAGCTCTATTGTTTTTAGTGAATGATTTTGCATGAATCCTATTCTAGCAGAAGTGGTGGCACATATGTACGCTTATTTTGGTCCAATATCAAAATCATTAGTAGTGATTGTGCTAAACCCATGATACTATGGAGGCTGTATGGAAGCTTAAGATGACAGCACTATCCAGCATTTCACTTTAGAGAAATCTTTAGACTATTTGGAACATTGCATTTATCTCCTCTGAAAAGAATTCAGGCATGTCTGTAACCATGATAAATTTTCAAGAAGAAATTGTTTCCTAAATACGTAGTCAATCATTTCATCTGGGAAGGGTAACAGCTTCTTGGATAATCAGCAAGTTCTCAGTTTAACCGGGACAATTATTGTCATTTTGTGTATTTCACTTTCAGCAATAAAAAGAATAAAGAAGGAGGTCCCGAGTCCCAACTCATTCATTTATTTTTACTTTTGGCGAACATATATTAATTACTGTACATTATGCATTGTTCTAAACATGCTGGATATTGCGGTAAAGAAACCAAATTCCTGCCCTGATAGAACTTATATTTACCATAAAAATGATATATACACACTCACTTGAGTAATTAAAGAGAATTAGTGGTAGATTTCTTTTATGTCTTTGATTTTGAAATGGGTTTGTGGTGGCAATCCTTCACGATTAACTTTTAGTTTTAAATGAACCCTGACAAACTAGATTTAGGTATCTGCTCTTTTAGAGGAGAAAGCCAAGACAAGTCTTCTGGAGAAAATGTTTTCAGAAAGAATCGCTTGTTCCGGAATGATCAACAGACCTAACTAGGCCAAGTTGTAGATGTGTGGCCTGGTGCTGTGTACCCCGGGCCTGTGGTAGAAAACTTCAAGAAAAGACTCGTTTGGCTTCCAGTGGTTTCTAAATTGAATTAACCAAGCAAATATTTCAACTATTCACCACCAGTTGGAAACGTTAGCTATTCACATTAACTTTTAAAATCTTTGACAGTGTTTGAGTTCCCAGTACAAATTAAGTCGAACTCGTTTTGTCTTAGAAGAAGAGGGTTAACTTTGTTTGTTTCTTCTAAATATAAACTTGCTTTTTGAGTCAGATTATCCAGGACCTTCCCCAGTCCTCCTGACTCTCCTTTGTCTCCCTGATTTCCTTTTGTTCTGCAGAGGGCTCCGTGCCTTGGGTGAGGTTCTGAACTACAGTAGAGGAAGAGGGGGCCTTTGTGGTCTGTTTTGAGCACTATGAATCCGACAAGTTTTACTTTCTTAGAGTGCTATATAGTGATTTTTTTATGTGTCTAAGAAATGGAAACATTTTGTCTCATATAAAAAAGAAATATTTTTATACTGTGCTCCACTCACAGACCACATCAGAGGTATTCTAAGAATAGAATAGATCAAATATATTTTATGGAAATATAATGAGAAAAGGATGTGTTCCCAAAACTCGCTCTGAACAAAGGAATGCAGCATAGTCAGAAATACTTTAATGCTCCTAACAATTTTCTCATGTGAAAGGCTGAGGAACAGCCCTGGTTTGAAGAAATCTCCCCCTTCTCCCCAGGCTCCCCGAATTCGAGATCAGAACTAGGAAATCTATACATTGTGAAAAAGAAAACGTATGGAAACAGTGACTTGGGGCATTAACCAAAAAGGCATTTTTTTGAAAGAAGAAAACATCAATATGAAACGTTTTGTCATATTTCATTTCATTGATCATATATTTATTTTATGTATTCCAGAGTACTGAAGCTTGGAAGTAACTGAATTTCTGGGGATTCATATTAGATTTGTCAGTCTGTGTTTGAGGGAACTTACTGGGAAACCAAATAGATTACCATCATTGGCTTTTATCATCCTGTTCTATCATGTATACAAAGAAGAGTAAGACTAAGTACATTGAACATCCATCTTTTCTGAAAAACAAAATACGTCAAGGACTGAATTTACATTCAAATAATAACATTCTTTTTACAATAATAACCTACAGGTGTTCAAGAAACTACACTTACTGGTTTTATTAAAGTCACCTGATCAGAGGTTAGATTTCCTTCTAATCATATTACATAATGCATTTTAACAGTATGTTAGTTTGCTTTTTTAACTTTTCTAGCTGTTACACTGGTGCATAAGTGCGATTTTCTTGCTTTTCCAAGATTCTGTGTTCCAGTTTATAAATTCATATTGATTTTCCTGCTGGAGTCAGTGTTGCCACCAAATGTCTGTATTGTCTTGCTGAGTTTATTTTGCTTCATGATTTTTTACTTCTGAGATATTCTAAATTGGGCAATAATATTCAGCCCCCTTTCAACCTTATTCTGTTTTCTCAGAAAATATATGCATTCTCAATAGATTTCTGTTTATTTTCTGTATCGACCATAAGCACAGTCTGACGGGACTACAGAGTCCCATGAAGGAAAAGTCATCATAATATTTATGCATTAAACAAAAATATTCAGGTACATATATCTATTTTTTGAAAAACCCAAAATGCATATGCTATCATGGCCCCCAAGGTAGCAATAACATATGCAGAGAAAATTTATGCAGTTCCAGGCTGTGAACAGGATTTCTAAGAGCTACTTCCAGAAAACATTACCCCCCTCCTTGTTCTTCAATCTGTCTACTTACTTCACTCTGAAGACCTCCTTCTCTTTCTAAATTGACTAATGAACTGGGTGAGTTGTCTAATTTAGGTTTGCTGCTTGGTGACTTCTCAGGAGCAATGAAAACATTTTTAGGGAGGTGTCTGTATGTCTCTGTGTGTGTTTCTTTGTACATTTTTTTTCTCTCATGAAGAATTTGCAGGATGGATACACTGCTTAAATATAAAGAGTAGCTTTATTTTTAAAAGAATTGAATAGTGAATTGAGGTGAATTTTTGTCAACTGAAGTTGTTCTAATTATTTTCAACTGTGAAAACAAATGAAAACTATGTAGCACTTAAAATAATTTAAAAGTTTTTCATAAAGATAAATTTAAAAAATTCTTACTTTGTAAAATCTCCTGAATGAAGAAAAAATACATATCCTGGAAATCTCACTGCTTTCATTATGTAATAGGCAATACTACAGGAGGATAAAAATGATAAGAAGCAAATCATACTCAGTTTTGAATGATACACTTTCACAATAATGATATTATTTAAAATATTATTTGTTAATATGATTTTATATTGAATATGTATTAATATATTTATATGTACATATATAATATATCTGTGTGTTATAGGCATATGCTAATTGTAAATTTTAACAGAATATTACAAAGATATTATATAATTATTTAAAACATGCTGAGACTTCAGGTCAAGGTGGAGGTGGAGGTAGACATGCTTTGCCTCCGTGCACAACCACAGAAAGAATTACAACTAAACGTCTAAACAAGTAACACCCAGAACTCTCAGAAAATCGATCTGTTTGGCAGTCTGGCTCCCAGGGATTCAAAGAAGCCACTTTCATCCAGACGGGTGGGAGAGGTAGAGTGATGGAGATGGATGGAGAGGTGAGGGGACATGGAGTGGCTCAGAGAGGCAGCAACAGTGGAAAGGGTGGTCCCACATTCATATATGGAGGATAAAAATTGGGATAGATATGTTAGGAGCAAGTGGTCCCAGCTCTAGGCCAGACTGTACTGCCCAGGGTTCCAGCACTAGGAAGATAAATCCCCATGACTTCTGGCTGTAAAAACCAGTGGAAGTTTGATCCAAAGATGACCACACCAAAATACATAGTTAAAATGCCAAAGGTTAAAGATAAAGAGGGAATCTTAAAAGGAGCAAGGGAAAAGTAGAGTTAGCTACAAAGGAGTTCCCATAAGACTATCAGCTGATTTCTCAAAAGAAGTTTTCCAGGCAAGAAGAGACAGGCAAGAAGTATTCAAAGTGATGAAAGGAAAGACCTACAACCTAGGCTACTCTATCCAGCAAAGCTATCATTTAGAATTGAAGAGTAGATAAAGTGCTTCCCAGACAAATTATTGTTAAAGGAGTTCATTATGTCCAAGCCATTATTACATGAAATGTAAAAGGGACTTACTGAAGAAAAGGAATATCAAAACTATGAACATTAAAAGGGCAATAAATTCACAAGTATCAACAACTGAATTTAAAAAAATAAAAAAAACAAAGCAAACAACCAGAATAGGAATAGAATCATAGATACGGAGATCAATTGGAAGGTTATCAGCTAGAAGGGGGAAGGGGGAGGACGGGGGAAATGGTGCAGGGATTAAGAATCATAATTAGTAGGTACAAAATAGACAGGGGGATGTTAAAAAATACTATAGGAAATGGAGAAACCAAAGAATTTATATGCACCACCCACTGACATGGGCTAAGGTGGTGGGTACCAGGCAGAGGGCTGTAAAGGGGGAAAAACTGGGACAACTGTAATAGCATAATCAATACAATATATTTAAAAAATAAAATGAAATAAATAAATAATTTCCTGCATTTGTTTTCCACACACAAAAAAAAAAAGAAAAGAAAAGAAAAAGAAAAAAACATGCTAACTGCACTAAAATCCTGTTATTTGGGGTGTTTCCCCTCAATTCTGATGAACCATGAGGGAGTATTAGCATTAAAATATGACAAAATGGAAAAGTAAGTAAGATTTATGTGTTCTTGAAATTTCACTTCACTTCTAATTTTTGCCTTTTGCATTAGTTTTTCCATACATAAAATGGATATGAATTAAAGAATGTGCACTTAAGTTTCTTTTTTAAAGTTATTAATTAAAAAATAATTTGGTCCATAATAAGATAGCCCATTTATAATGTTAATTCTTAGTAATAATATTAAAATAGAGTTGAATTTTGCCATTTTAGAATCTCCACACTTTGGTTTATTTTAACATAAATTTTTACCCAGTTTCATTTCTTTACTCATCTTTGAGTAAACAACACCTGCGAACTTCCCTGCAAGGCCTTCCATGACCTGGCCACCTGCTACTTCTCAGACAGCCTCTCCTGTGTTTTTAGCACTGACCAGCTCTGTCTCAGCCTCACTGGGCTTGTCATTGCCCCTCCCATATGTAAGGCCATCTCCATCTCCATCCCTGGAAGTAGGGAATTCACTCACATGTTTTCTCTGCCTAAAACAACATTCCCCAGGTCTCCCTTCGGCTGACTCCCTCATTTCCCTCCATTCTTTGATTAAATATCACCTCTTGATAAAGCCAATCATCATCGCGGTATTAATGCTTTAACCTGTCATCCCACCCTCTTCCCAGCCTAGCTCCCCAGATCCTCTTTCATTGTTCATTTTTTTGCCCATTGTGTTTTTTACCTTTTAATAGACGGTAATTTGCTTGTTTGTCATTCTTAAAAAAAAAAAGAAAAGCAAGCTATGTGAGGCAGGGATCATTGTCGATTTTGCTTGTTGATATATCCAGTTGCCCAGAATTGTGACTGGTATGATACAATCAATTACATTCATTGAATGAATTAAATGAGTAAATGAATGAATAAACAAATACAAGATAGATCTTTTCAGTGGTTATAAATGACTCCCAAACTCTTTTTGTGACAACTTCTTTGCTCTGAATATGCTCCATTTTATTGGCATTCCTATAAAAATAGCATTCCACAGTTTTCTTAATGAAGTCTGATCAATTTGGAGTATAAAGGGTAAATCTCTTCTATGATTTTGGACATTATACTCCTAGTGATTCTGTTGTGAGGCTGTCATATCGTATTATTGATTCACTGTGTAATTACAATTAATTAGAACACTGAAATATACTTTTATATGAGCTGCCCTTAAGTTTTATATTCCCCATTCTGTACTTGTGTAGTTAGTTTTATAGATGTAAATGTTGGAATTAGCATTTATTCATTTTACATTAGTTTTGTTAGAGCTGACATAATTATTACAGGTTATTGAGATCTTTATCTCCTCCATTCATTGTCATTGAGTAAATATTAATTTGATACTTACCTTGTATTAGGCATAGATATACAACAAAGAACAAGAAACAAGGATGCTAGCAGCTCTATAAAACTTACAAACTTTGGGGAGAGGCAGGTATTAAAATATAAACACAGTGCAAAATAGGAACTGTGCCAAGAGCTTGTCCCACCTTGAAATGTATACAGGGGTTTTTATCTCTGAGAATTTACAATTGGCTTCAGATCTGAAAGATGAGTTAACTAATGAAAAGGTATAATAAGAAGTTTCCTTGCAGAGGTGACTGAGTGGAGAAAAATGTTATAGCATAAAGCAGTATGATGCATATAAGGGCCTGAAAGAAGACCAAGTATCTAAAGTAAAGGATGTGCAGGAAAATGAAGTGAGATGAGGTTCAGGTGAGAAGGGACCTAATATTGCAGAAGCGTGAAGGTTGGGTTAATGTGTTTGTTATCTTAGATGCTCTTACCTGCCTGACATTTAGAGGTCCTCAGAGGCAAAAGTTATTTTGTTCACTGTATCAGAAAGTGGTCTGGTTGTGTTTTAGCTTCCTTATAGAACTTAGTTATTCCATATAAGATTTATTTCAGTTAAGACACTATCACAGTCTTCAAGTATATGGAGCCAAGGGAATAAGAAGATGGAGGCTGGGAACAGTCTGGTAATAAACAGTTCGTCTTTATCGCCTCTGAGGGTAGTGCAGTGGGGAGTAGTTGTAAAATGCAGCAGAAAGTTGAGTCGCGCCTGGAAGCAGCACTTTTTTTTTCCTGTCTTGGCTTATATTTATGGGGTCAGGAAGAAGAGTTGTTACAAAACTTCTTTCACTTAAAATCAGATGTTCCCTTGAAATTCAAAGTTTAAGCATTTTTTTTTTTGGTATATTTGATTGATTATGCCATTACAGTTGTCCCATTTTTCTCTCCCCTTTATCCCCTCTACTCTTTACCCTGTCCCATCATCCCTCCAACTCATAGGTCATGTCTATGGGTTGTACATGTCAGTTCTTTGGCTTCTCAATTTGCTATACTGTTCTTAGCCTCCCATTCTATTTATTTTGTTTTGTTCTGTCAAGATTTTCCTGCCACAACTTTCCCCAGCCCCACCCAACCCCATCTCCCACCCTCAATGCTTCCCCCATTTTGGTTTTGTCCATGAGTTCTTTGTGCATGCTCCCTGATGACCCTTCTCCTTCTTTTTCCCCATTATCCACGTCCCCCCTACCCTCTGGTTACTGTCTGTTTTTTATTTCAGTGCTGCTGGTTATATTTTGGTTGCTCGTTTGTTTTATTGATTATGTTCCACTTACAGGTGAGAGCACACGGTATCTGTCTTTCACCACCTGGCTTATTTTACTTAGCATAATGCTCTCCAGTTCCATCCATGCTGTTGCGAAGGGTAGTAGCTCTTTCTTTCTTCCTGCTGTGTAGTATTCCATTATGTAAACATATCACAGTTTTTAAATCCATTCATCTACTGATGGGCACTTAGGTTGCTTCCAGCACTTGGCTATTGTAAATTGTGCTGCCATGAACATCAGGGTGCATGGTTCTTTTGAATTGGTGTTTCAGGGTTCTCAGGGTATAATCTCAGCAGTGGATTTGCTGGGTCAAAAGGCAGTTCCATTTTTAGTTTTTTGAGGAAATTCCAAACAGTTTTCCACAGTGGCTGTACCAGTCTGCATTCCCACCAACAATGCATTAGGGTTCCCTTTTCCCCACATCCTCACCAGCACTTGTTGTTTGTTGGTTTGTTTATGATGGCCATTCTGACTGGAATCTCTTTGTATTTTAAATTTGCATCTGTCTGATGGTTAGTGATGCTGAGCATCCTTTCATATGTCTCTGGGCCCTCCCTATGTCCTCCTTGGAGAAGTGTCTGTTCAGGTCCTTTGACCACTTTTTAATTGGGTTGTTTGTCTTCCTGGAGTGGAGTCATGTGAGTTCTTTATTTATTTTGGAGCTCAAACACTTGTCCGAGGTATCATTGGCAAATATATTTTCCCATATGGTTGGTTCCCTTTTCATTTTACTGATGTTTTCTTTAGACATGAAGAAGCTTCTTATTTTGATGAAGTCCCATTTGTTCACTCTTTCCTTTATGTCCCTTGCCCTAGGGGACATATTGGTGAAAATATTGCTGTGTAGAATATCTGAGATTTTCCTACCTATGCTGTCCTCTAGGACTTTTATGGTGTTGCGGCTTAAATTTAAGCCTTTTATCCATCTTGAGTTTATTTTTGTGTGTGGTGTAATTTGGTGGTCGAATTTCATTTTTTTTTTTGTAGTATGTAGCTATCCAGATCTCCTAACACCATTTGTTGAAGAGGTTATTTTTACTCTATTTTATGCTTCTGCCCTCTTTGCCAAGTATTAATTGACCATAGAGACATGGGTTTACTGCTGGGCTCTCTATTCTGTTCCATTGATCTATGTGTCTGTTCTTATGCCAGTACCAGACTATTTTGATTACAGTGGCCTTGTAATATAGTTTGATGTCAGGTATTGTGATCCCTCTTACTTTGTTCTTCTTTCTCAAAATTGCTGCAGCTATTTGGGGTCATTTATGGTGTCATAAACATTTTTCAAATGTTTTTTCTATATCTATGAAATATGTCATTGGCATTTTAATAGTGATGGTGTTGAATCTATAAACTGCTTTGGGTAGTAGGGACATTTAGATGATGTTAATTCTCCAAACCATGAACATGATATATTTATTTGTGTCTTCTTTAATTTATTTCTTCAGTGTTGTATAGTTTTCTGAGTATATGTCGTTTACCTCCTTAGTTAAGTTTATTCCTAGGTACTTTATTTTTCTTGTTGCTATCGTCAGTGGGATTTTTTCCCAGTTTCTGATTCTTATATTTCATTGTTGGTGTACAAAAATGCCTTCAGCTTCTCAATATTGACTTTATATCCTACTGTTGTGCCAAATTCACTCATTAGGTCTAGTTTTTTGGTGGAGTCTGTAGGATTTTCTATGCATACTATCATGTTATCTGCAAGCAATGACAATTTTATTTCCTCCTTTCCCATTTGGATGCCTTTTATTTCTTTTTCTTGTCTGATGGCTGTTACCAGGACTTCCAATACTATGTTGAACAGAAGTGGTGAAGGTGGACATCTTTGTTTTTGTTCCTAATCTTAGCGGGAAAGCTTTCAGTTTTTGCCTGTTGAGTACAATGTTGGATGTAAGTTTCTTGTATATAACCTTTATTATGTTGAGGTATGCCCACTTTATTTCCAGTTCGCTGAGTGTTTTTATCATGAATGGGTAAGCACCTTACAGATGCTTTTTCCACATCTATTGATATGATCATGTGATTTTTGTCTTTTGTTTATGTGATGTATTACATTTATTGACTTGTGAATATTATACCATCCTTGCATCCCTTGGATGAATACAGTTCATCATGATGTATGATCTTTTTAATGTATTGTTAGATGTGGTTTGCCAGTATTTTGTTGAGGATTTTAGCACCTATGATCATCAGCGATATTGGTTGTAGTTTTCATTCTTTTGTGTCTTTATCGGGTTTTGGGATTAGGGTGATTCTGGCCTCATAAAAGGAATTTTGGGGTTTCCCCACTTCCTGGATTTTTTGGGATAGTCTGAGAAGGACAGGGGTTAGCTCTTCTTTAAATGTTTTATAAAATTCTCCTGTGAAGCTGTCTGGCCTAGGGCTTTGGTGTACTGGGAGTTCTTTTATTACTGCTTTAATTTCACCAGCTGTTATCATTCTGTTCAGGCTTTCTACTTCTTCTTCATTCAGTTTTGGAAGATTATATTTTTCTAGAAATTTGCCCATTTCACCCAGGTTTTTAAACTTCTTGTCATATAGTTGTTTATAGTAATTTCGTACAATCCTTTGTATTTCTGTGGTATCAGTTGTAATTCTCCCCTTTCATTTCTGATTTTATTTATTTGAGTCCTATCCCTTTTTTTCTTGATGAGTCTGCTTAAAGGCTGGTTGATTTTGTGTATCTTTTCAAAGAACCAGATCCTGGATTTATTGATCCTTTGAATTGTTCTTTTAGTCTCTATGTCATTCGATTCTGCTCTGATCTTATTTCCTTCTTTCTGCTCATTGTGAGCTTTGTTTGTTGTTGTTTCTCTCGTTCTTGTAGATATTGTGTTAGGTTGTTTCTTTGAAATGTTTCAGTCTTTTTAGGTAGACCTGTACTGCTATGTACTTTCCACTCAGGACTGACTTCTCTGTGCCCCATAGGTTTTGGACTGTTGTATATTCATTTTCATTTGTTCCCAGAAACTTTTTGATTTCTTCTTTCATCTCATTATTGACCCATTCATTGTTTAATAGCATGCTATTCAGCCTCCATGAGTTTGAATGTTTTTGAGTTTTTTCCTTGAGGTTGGTTTCTAGTTTTAAGCCCTTGTGGTCTGAGAAAATGCTTGATATGATTTCAGTTTTCTCAAAGTTATTGAGGCTTGTTTTGTGTCCTATCACATAGCCCATCTTTGAAAATATTCCATGTGCATTTGAAAAGAATGTGTAGTTTTCTTCTTTGGGATGAAAGGTTGTGTATATATCATTTAAATCCATTTAATCTAATGCGTCATTCAGTTCCACAATATCCTCCTTGATATTTTGTTTGGAAGATCTATCCATTGTTGATTGTAGGGTGTTAAAATCCCCTACTGTAAGTGTGTTGCTGTCTATATCTTTCTTGAGGTCCTTCAGGATTTTCCTTATATATTTGGGTGCTCCTATGTTGGGTGCGTATAGGTTTACAATGTTTATGTCTTCTTGATGGATTCTCCCTTTGAGTATTATGAAGTATCTTTCTGTGTCACTTTTTATGGCCTTTGTTTTGAAATCTGTTTTGTCTGATATAAGTATTACTACCCCAGCCTTTTTTTTCCTATCCATTTGCTTGCAACATTTTTTTCCAATCCTTTACTTTCAGTCTGTGTAGGTCTTTTGTTCTCAGGTGGGCTTCTTGTAGGCAGCATATGTGGGAGTCATGTTTTCTTATCCATTCTGCTACTCTATGTCTTTTAATTGGAGCATTTAATCTATTTATATTTAAAGTTATTATTGATAGGTACTTATTCATTTTTTCCCTTTGTACTTGGGTTCCTTTCTCTCTCACTCTTTTTCTTCCTCTTCTTAAAGTGTCCCTTTAGCATATCTTTCAATGCTGGTTTGGTATTAGGTGTATTATTTTAGCCTTTTTTTTGTCTGAGAAACTCCTTATTTTGTCTTCCATTTTAATTGAGGGCCTTGCTGGGTAGAGTAGTTTGGTCGTAGGCCTTTGCTTTTCATTACTCGGAATATTTCTCACTATTCCCTTCTGGCTTGCAGTGTTTTGGTGGAGAAGTCTCCTGCTAGCCTTATCAGGGCTCCCTTGTATGTTACTTCCTGTTTCTCCCTTACTGCCTTTAAGATTCTCTCTTTGATACCTGCCATTTTAATTATGATGTGTCTTGGAGTGGGCCTCTTTGGGTTCCTCCTGATTGGGACTCTCTATGTTTCCTTGACTTGTATGACTTTTTCTCTCCTCAAACTAGGGAAGTTTTCCATCATTACTTTTTCAAACAGGTTTTCTATCCCTTGCTCCTCTTCTTCCCCTTCTGATATTCCTATTATACAGATATTAGTACATTTCATGTTGTCCTGAAATTCCGTTAACCCCTCTTCATTCTTGTTGAGCCTTTTTCATTTTCTTGCTCTTTCTGGGAGTTTTTTTCTACCATGTCTCCCAGCTTGCTGATTCGATTCTCCGCTTCTTCTAGCCTGATTTTGATTCCTTCTACTGTGTTCTTCAATTCAGAAATTATATTCTTCATTTCCTCTTGGCTCTTGTTGATAGTTTCTATGTCCTTTTTCATGCTGATGTGGTTTGCAGTAAGCTTCTAATAGTTTTCATGTAGTTTTTGGTAATTGTCATTGAGCTCACTGAGTTCATTGAGTTTCCTTATAACCATTATTTTGAACTCGATATCTGATAGTTTACTTGCCAATATTTCATTTAATAGTCTTTCTGGTCCTTTTGATTGGGGCTTGTTTCTTTGTCCTCCCATTATTTGGTTGTCAGAGAAAAACCACAAAGTCCAGGAAATAAACCCATGACTGCAAAAATAACTGCTCACTGCACTCCTACTATCAACAGCAAATGAACCAGTATTAATAAGGCTGTAAAGAGATTAAGACTGTTACAAGAAAGGAGAGAAATAAAAACTATAGTATAAAATCTGCTGGTTTAATATGTGCCATCTTGATGGACAAGAAGTGAATGTAAAAAGTTATGTAGTAAAGAAAATATCGCAAAACATGGAGAAGAGCACAGCGAATTTCAGCTTGGTAGCCTCTAGTATTTACTGCTATGTTTTTTTTCTGGGTCCGCCTCTGGTTATGTCAGATGTTGACCCCATCTGAATTTAGGCAGCCTGTTTGAGACTTCCCAGGATCTACTGTCTGTGGCTGTCTCCTTCAGTTGTTAATCTAGTCACTCTGGGCTCATCAGTCAGGCTTAAGCACCATAGGGCGGGGCAGAGTCCCTCCTGGGGTTGGGGCTAACGTTTCCCCTCAGGCTACTGCTGCTCAGAGGGAAGAGCTCTGAGCTCCTTGGCTGTTGCCGTGTGGGGGATGAGATTCCGGGCAGCTACTCTTTCAGTTCTCTCCCCAAAGCCTCCATTCCCAGTCTTTCCTGAGTCATCTCTAGCCCACGCTGCCAGCCGCCTTTGCTAGAGTCCAGGGTAAGTGGCTGCAAATGAAAAGTTATGCTTTGGCCCTTTAAATGGCTCTTCACATCTGTGGCTGCCCATTCCTGGCAGAGAGCAACCCTGCCGCTTTTCGCAGCTGGCTGTTATCTGCATAGTTTTTCGGCTCTCGTGCTGTAGGCTGGGGATCCCCACTTATGGTTTAGACCTCACTCTTCTCAAGGACATCCAACTGTCCACTTAACTATCCCTCCGGCGCGGCCACCTGTGGGTGCCCAGCCAGCCTTCTCAAGTCTCCGCCGCACTCCTTACCAGCCAGGTTGCTGGAGCTGATTCTTCTGTCTCTCGGAGGTTACAAGGCTTCTCTCTCGCTATTGTTCAGTTGTTTGTTCCGCATGATTTCTCCACGATTTAGTTGTAATTCCAGATTTGTCCTGGGAGGAGGTCAGTGTGACTTCCATTCAACCCCTGCCATCTTGCCCTCTGAAGTATCTTTTTTGTTGTTGTTTTTCTTTTCTCATCATCATGAATATAAAGGGAAATATAAAAAGTCAAATGAAAAATACTAATTAGATATTAATTTAATTCAACCTGAATGTACTGTTTCAGTATCCCAGGGTACAAATCTGGTAATAATTTTCTTATTTCAGCATATCACTCCACCCACATTTGTTTATTAGCAGGAAGTCTGCTGTAGAGAGAGGCCTCCTTGTACTTCCTGAATTGTTCAAGAACCCCAGGGGCTTGGCTGATATCAAAGTGATACGGTTTAGGTGTCCTGCTTCCCAAAGTTTTATTATGAGAAAAGTGGAAAGTCTGAGGTCTACCTGCCATTTGGTTAGTCCCCATTTGTCATGGACCCTCCCACCTCACAGTGGTGCCTCATACTGGGGTTTCAGAGCTATAGTTGTCACACTTTATAAGCTTATGTAGCCTCAGTCATTCTTTCTTAAGCCAAAACTCCATACTACAAGGGCCGGGAAATGAAGTATTTTCAGTCGTCTCTCCACACTTAATTAGAGTCAGGTAATCCCATAGCCCAGGGGCTTCTCATAGAGCTAGAACCACCAACCCAAACTTCTGTTTTCTTCCTGGAGACATCTCCATTGTGGTTATTAGCATGACTCGCTGTCTGTAAGCTTTGGTCCCAACTACTTTGTTCTCTGCTGCTGAATTTCTGTGCCTGTGAGTCCCCAGTAACTGGGGTCAGGCTCTCCCAGGTGGCTGCTCCATGAGCCGCTTCTGCTAATCACTCCGCTACCATCCCAAGCAGATGCTGTCTCTAGGCTGCTCAAAGAGGGGGCAAATGTTTTCTTAAGCCTTTCTCTTATACTTTCAGCATGAAGGGAAGCTCTTCAAATGACTTTGAAAAGTTTGAAATCTACTTTATGTTGCTGTGTGACTGGCTTGGTTGCTGGTAATGAGGATTCAGGTTTGGCTAGCTTATTCTACTAACTGAAAGGAAACAATTGCTAATTAGAAATCAGAATACCTGAGGGCAAGGATATTTATGTTCGGTATACAGTGCTGCGTCTCCAGAACCTAGAACAAAGTCCAGAGTCTGATATAGAGTAGGTATGCATTCATTTCTGGGATTAATAACTGAATCAATTATTGCTTATGGTTAAATTGGTTAGTTTGTGACAGCCTTGTGGGCACAAAATACCTCACCAAGAAGAACAATAGTTGATGTGATTGGCTCAAAGTTTTAATGTAAGCTTGTTACGAATTTGGAGTAGGAAATAAATGGAGAAGGTATGTTGACAAAAGTGGGGTGAGAGACCGAGACAAAGAACTAAACTTTTTATCAGAAGCAGATTGCAATAAAAGTTTTACCATTATAAAATATATAATTCTGTATTTCCGATAAATGAAGAAACTTTTCATGTTAACATGAACTGAAGAAAATCATTTGTTTCCAATTCTTCATACCCATATAAACATTCTTATCACATTCTTTATACCCATATGAATATTCTCAAAACATTCTTTTATATAACATTGAATATATAAATATACATATATACATATACATATATAATGTGCAAGTCTTTGATATAAAATGTATATTTTAAAAGTAATTAGGTTAAAATTAAGAGTAAAAAGCAAAATTTGGTAGATTAACCATCAAAATATCATTTTATTGTAACTTCTAAAAAAAGCCATGGGATATTTGGGATAACCATCTATGTACTGCATAAATCACATATATGTTATTTTATTTTACAGAGTATAACACATAATTAGATCATTTGTATCTTAACCTCCAAAGAAGGTGTCCTGGTCTCTTGGGTACATAAAAGAGGATTTAAAAAACACCTACCTAATAATGTGATTATATATCATACTAACATGTTGGTAACCTAATATAGATCACTACAGTTTCTCATTTAATGGAGTACATCCTCCAATATTATTTTCTAGGACCTTTGTTCCTTCAAGTGAAAACTATATTTACTTATGGAATAAAGTGGAAAGGTACAAAAATTTAAATTTGTTTTTGTTTGTCACATAAATTTGAATCCCCATGAAAGTAAATTTGGTACAGACTAAATAAGGGCATTATTTGTTTTTAAATTCAATAAAAGCTGATACTCTTTCATCTCAGATCATTTGGCCTTTGTATTATTCCTGAAGTAATACTTAATGTGTACATTAACTTTGAATTTCCTGTGTTGTCACAGAAATCTGATCTTTATTTAAATCAATTTTTATTTATATAATTTATATGTCTCTGTCCCGAGAGCAACTCTTATTCTAATTCCCAATTGAAATTTCTGGTTTTCCGTTGTTTGAGCAACATCAGCTTTAACTTCACTTCTGTAAAGTTCCTAGGGATTTCCTCTCATTTAAATAATTCCCAAGAATAAACTCTGATGTTTCTTAGTAGGAAAAGAAACACACTTATGTTTGTCTTAGGATATTCATAATATACAAACACAACAATTTACTGGCTTACAATTTAGGACTACTTCAAAATGAAATTCTGAAAATATATAATAGCCATTTAACCCAGAAGAGCAGAGGAAATTAAAATTTACATTATATTTTATACAGTATATACTTGTGGGCATGTGGGAAAAAATGTCTTATAAGTCTAGTAGGATATTTATTAAAAGACTACTAGAAGAAGGACAAGAGACTAAGATAGACATTTTTTTAAAGACCCAAAGTATGCTCTTTAGAAAAACTTATGAGCGCCCTTTTGGATTGCATACACCTGGGTGCACCAAAGCAACCCGCAGATTTGACTTATTTGGTGTAATTCAGCACAGTGGTCAAGCTGGCATTTCTCTTGTTTAAAGAGGGTCAGGCCCGCTATGCTGAGTTACTAATACTTGCTAATTAGGCCTTTGAGGCAATCAGAATGTTTGTCTCAATTGCCTTTCTATTACTTATTTTTGAAAAAGAAATCAGAATCTCAAATTCCAACCATTTTGGGTTGTATTTTAAGGAGTATTTGCTTAATCTACCCAAATAAATTATACACATTTTGGTAGTAGAGTTTATGTACTGCATGCCTTTGGACTTTATTTAAGAGCAGTAAATATAGTGGTCGAGAAGATCTGCATTAAAGTGAATAAAAACAGACTTAACCTCTGACCCTGTTTCTTACTTGCTGTGGGACTCTGGGTAAGTTACTCAACCTCTTTAAGCCCCTAAGACTGCAAAATGGAAATGCCAGTAATATTGAGTAGTAGGTAGGATTAAATGAGTTAATAGACTTAGAACAGTGTTTAACATGTTGCCAGTAGAAGCTGTTATTGGTAAAAAATAGATAATGTCATTATTGTTTTCTAGTTAATAGAACACTGTATTTGTTAGCTCTCCACAAATGCTTGGTTAAAAGCTTATGATGCTTATTCAGGCAATATGGGATTTGGGACATAAAGTGAGAAAGATCATATGATGGTCACCATAAACTAAATTATTATGCCTCATCTCCTGGAAACACAAGACAGTTACAGAATATTATATAAAAATACTTTGGATACAGTGACCCATTCGGTTCTTGTCCTGTGTCATTTTGAAAGAGGCCTCGGTCCATGGACAGAACCCTCCCAAACCAGTCAGAATTCTACAGTGTTTTAGAGGCAATGTGGAATTTTATCGACAATTCCGTTAGGAGGTTGGAAAGAGTCTTCATATTTGACGGCACCAGGCAACAAGTGAAAAAAAGTGCCCACTTGATCTCTGTTCCTCTCAGAGAGATAAGCTTCCTGATCTCCTTTACAATCAAACTCTATTTCACTCAAATCTACTCTCCCCTCATAAGAAATTTAGCTGTTTATTCATTCACATGTCCCAATCACTAACAAAGCCTCGAATGAACTGAACCAATGCCCTATAGAAAGCAGTTGATAGATCATCTGTTTTTCCCCTCCAAATATGCCCCATATGGGCCACACACTTCCTGTACAAGTGCCCCATTCCAAGAAACACAACAAGTATTCCTTCCAATGAGATCATGGCCTTTTTGGAGGAGATTCTGATATGAAGAAGATTGAAATTTTCTGTCATACCTATAGAGGATATTAAGTCTTAAAATATTTAATTTTAACATATGCACTAAATAATTAATATTAATTTATGTAATATTTATTGGGAACTTACTCTCTGTAAAGCACTGGATTGGTAAAGTGAGACAGCTGAGAGACGATCACCAACCCTTGCGTCCTCCTGTCTGTGCAGAGACAGGTACATGGCTAAATAATACCAATAAAAGACAGATTTCAAGCTTAACTGAGTGATTTCAGAAAACGATAATTTTTCTGAAATTTTATGTCTATTCTAAAGGATAGATTGAATTTTGATTAGTGAATGTTGGGGTCAAAATACACTGAGAGAACTATTGAGGGGCGAGAACTATTTTAAAAAAGCCAGGGAGGTGAGAGTAAGTGAAGTCATGTCAGGTGAACTGTAGGGGGTTTGAGTATGGTTGGTGAGATATAAAAACGGGAGATGGTGTAATGCAAAGTAGATCTGGAAAAGAAGGCTTGGCACAAAATCATGGAAGCTCAAGGGAATTGAGTCTAAAAATAAAACATGCAAATTTTTTGAATTGCTTCATGATAAGTAGGTTGAGGAAGTATCTGGGGTGAAAAACTGAGGTTAACAATATAACAAAGGCCTTTTTTTTCATTTAATCCATACAACAACACTGTATTATTTCCATTTTCCTGAAGGGAAAGGTAAAAGGTAAAAAAGTTCTTTTTTTTACAGAAAAGTAAAGTGATTTGTTCAAGAACACACAGCAAGTCCCCAAGGTGTGGTTCAAATTTAGAATTTTCTGACTAAAATTCTTGGTTTTAAGATTTTCTCTTACTATAAAGGAACTGCAATTAATCGGGCAGAAGTAATGAGATTCTCACTTGGGCAACTGGAAATGAAAAGGCAGAGGACACTTTTAAAAATAGCTTAAAAGGAGATTCTGTGGGTTTGCAAGATTGGGTAGATAGGAAGGATGAGAGAAAGCAAGAGAACTGTGGACAGGAAGGGAAAGAAGGAGGTCATCGTTGTCACCTTTGCCCCCAAACAGGAGGAAAATCTTGGCCAGAAACCTAAACCTAGAATTCACCTTTAAGGGTGGATGGTGGAAATGGAATGAAAGAATAATGCTATGGAGAGGATGAGACTACACGAGAATGATGCATGTAAGAAGGGAGTTAACAGAAGGAGAACAATGCAGCATCTTCTAGAGGCAAGAAAAAAGCCAGGTATGACCAGGCAAGAGATTAGTGTGCATCAAAGAAGAAATGGTGTGTTATTCATGAAAATGGAAAATATACCAAATGCTGCAATGTAGCCAGGTGTATACTAATTGGGCAACCTGGGAAAATTGGTTTATTTCTTGAAGCTGCAATTTCTTCAACTTGCTGTTAAAAACTGTTGCCAAAGAAGAGGTTGTGAGGATGAATGTGCTATCACATGCAAAATACTTGGCACATTGCTGGGCATCTAGTTCATGTTCCATGAAGTCAGCCGCCAGTACCATCGTTATCTTCATCACCATCAACATCATGATCATTAATAAAAGTGGAAAGACACATTTGGATTTGATGACTCATAGCTTTTTAGTGACATTTCAGTAAGTACTTTTATACTTTATGGGACAGGAACAGATTACAGGAGGGCGAGAGGAGTCAAAGAAGTAGAGAAAGGAACACTAAACTATTTTTCAAAAAGCTTGGCAGTAAATGTGAGGGTAGAAGGCAGTGAGTCAACGGGGATTAGTCTAGAGAGGGTTTTCTGGGATTAGGTTTATTACTCTGAGAGGAGGGAGGCTGCAGAAGGGGAGAAGGTAGGAATATTTGAGGGCAATAACCTTTGAAATGGACATGCAGGAAGTGATCCTTTGGAAGGGATTATCAACTTTAACAATTTTATAACAAAATTATTTGATAATATGTGATTTTCATGCATAGGTGGGATGAGTTACAGAGAGGATTACAGTAGGGTGCAGTCTCGTTTAGTGATTCACTTGTACAATTCAATTCCCAAGGTGGAATTTATTTGGGAGTAAATTCCACAACTAAAACAGTGACTGTGTTTTACATTTTCAGATGCCAGTAATGCCAAGGAGAGATCTCAAGGAATGTGAGTTAGATGCTTGATGGTCTTGCAAGCACATCACTGATTTGGGGAGACAGAGAGTGAGAGAGAGAGAGAGAGAGAGAGAGAGATATCTCATTTCTCCCCTTGTGCCAAAGAACATGAGAGTGACTAAATTTTCACAGGGTATGAGATTGTAATAAAGATGTGTGCAAATTTAGATGGAAATTAGACATGTTCCCAGGCCTCCTGGAAAATTGACAGCACAAAACCCAAGACATTGCCTTTATAGACTATGTATATATTTATTTCTTTGTAAATCCAGTCTATAGAGTTTTCTGTTTATGATTATTCCCAAGGACATTCTTTCTCCAAGCATTTCTCTAAGCAGATATTTACTCAAAGCCAGTTTTCAAATCATATCAAATGAAATCTGTATTTTCTATGAATTTTATTTCCTTGATATTATGTTCTGTTTTTCACAATTTTTATTACATAATGATAATAGTAAAGTTATATCAAAGATGCATAGCATGCGTGTATATGAGAGCAATTCTAAATATGGGGAATTAACAGCATTAATTATTTTTCATGCCCCTCAAATATGCTTTAAATATATTCTTGAAACACTATGTTTCAAGAATAAAACTATGTGTTTTATGATATTTGAATTCCTTAATATTCTTTACATTCTATGAAGTTACAGTGTGAGTTGTTTCTGGAAAGTACAATATAATAGTATAAGTTGAAATGTAGGCTATTAATTCCTGAAAACATCAATGCTATTACTTTTGAAATATTTAATCATATCAATCTCTTTTTCTTATTCTTTCATTTTTTTAATTTCAAAAAGCATATGCTAGGGCCAAGAATATTAAACCATTTTGAGTTAAAGAAAGTTATAATAAATTATAGTTTCCCTGAAAGACACAAATAGGCTTAAATCAGTGACTTACATGCTTTTCTTGGTGGTTTTCTATCTTTACACATAATTCTAAGGTTCTTTAAAGTAATACAGCTCTAAAGATAAAGATTTATTATCCAGAAATGAAATAAGTCATTCTGAGACTTGATGGTTATAAAACTGGAGAATATTTAGTTTTGGATGTATTTAAACTCTCATGAATTTATGAAATACATGAAATGAAATATTGGACCTACTTAATCTATGTTTTTTTGTCTTCTTTGTGCTTCTTTGATGTTATTCAGAATGGAATCATTCGATATGACACATTTATTAATTTCTATTTTGTGTTGATTCTTATTAAATATTTATATTACTCTATCATAATCGCCCTTCAAAAAATAAAAAAAGATACTCTCTGCATGTATTTTGTATTCCTGTTTTTTGAGTTTAGAGCATATTTTAGATAATAAGGAAAGCATTTTGGTTGGAGATTTGTAGAAAGGGCTATTTTTTAACTAGAGGAATTACTCTGGGCTGGAAGTCAGACCAAAGGTTCTCTGTCTGGCTCCCAGGTGTAGCCTACAGCCTCAGGCAAGGGCGGCAACATGTCAGTGAGCGGAATACTGTTTGTCTGGCACTCTCAGTCTCAGAGGATTGTCTTATGGATCCTTCAAGAGTTTTTAAACTATTCTGAGAAATTAGAATATGCATTTCTTTCTTATTCAAATAAATTACCTTTAATTTTTTAATTGCTCTGTTGAAATACTGCTCTGTTTCTCTCAATTTCCTAGAATGGTTTAAAATAAAGATTGAAACAGGGAATGGGGAGTGGGGGCTGGGTGGAGGTAGACAAATGGGGGGGAAATAGGGGACATCTATAAAGATTAAATACACATATTATACCAGTTCTAGTTTCTGAGACACTGGAGTTATTTTGTCCCATCAAGATTTTGGTTTGAGATTTACATGGGTTGAAATAGTTCATTTATTTGTGCTGTTAGTTTAACCAAGCAATTAGTTACACATTACATGCGATTTCAGGGCAGGTATTCCATGAGGAGTTTAATAATAGAGACTTTAAATGGGTATGTTAGAACTTTTTCTTAGTTGCCATTATAGTACTTGGTGGTACATTAAGATGACTATTAGTGGTCCAGTTACTCTGTTAAGTGATTGGAAGGAAAGATGACAATACATTTTTGTCAATGAAAAGACTAAAACTGAGAAGAATAAGGTTCATTGAAAAAGCAAAGCCTAAGGGCCTAGATTTCAGCAAAATACTTAGAATAGTGTTTTGACGGTTGGATTGGTGCCGCTCTGCTAACATGGCTTTCTTTATTCCACTCCTCAGGTCTCATCTGTCCTCTCCTTGAAAATCAAAGTCATCATCATTCTTCCTGAGCCTTTCCATTTCTATGACTCTTTCTCTGTAGTTATCATTTTTATTAGTGATAGATAGGTGTATATAGTTTAAAGCACCAAATAGTTCAAGTTTCCCACTTTCTTCTCCTAGAAGCATGAAATTTCAACCCTATTACCTCTGTACTCTATACAATATGTACATATTTTTGTTTCTCAAAATGTTCAGCTCTACATACTACCTCTTCAAGTACCTCTGGAAAATGGTATTTGGCACACCTTCTTTCCTATAATTCTGTTCTTTCCACACCAAAATCTTGATTCTTTCTATCCTCTTATTTTTAAATTTTATATTTTGAGTCAGATCATTATATAACATTCATATTATAATGACTAGGTAAATGCTATGCACATCTGAGCCACATATATGTGTGTGTATTATATATGCATATATGTGTATACATATATACATATATATGTGTGTCTATTTTTCATAGTACGTGGCTGGATTCTTTCTGGACAGAACTCCTGTGTGTGTGTGTGTGTGTGTGTCTGTCTGTATATGTATATATTGTATATATATAATATATAATTATATATATCATTTATATATTATGTATTTACATATACAATATATACATATACATTCCTTTCTGCTTGGGTTTTGTCTTTTTTTCTAATAAGTACAGCCATCAGTCTGTTCATGTAGCCATACCTCTGTTTCTATTTTGTTTGACAATTTATTTTGTTAATTAGATCCCGCATATAAGTGAGATCATATGATATTGGACTTTCTCTTACTGTCTTATTTTACTTTATCATAATAATCTCCGGGTCAATCCATGCTCAAAAGTCAAAAATTTCTTTTTTTATGGCTGTGTGGTATCCCGTTTTCTAAATGTACCACTTTCTTTTAGAATTTCAACAGTATTGTTCTGCTTTCTTTTTACTTCTAGTGCTGCTATATATTCAAAGTCATTTTAATTGTTTGTTTTTCTTTCTAGAAGCTTGTGAGAGTTTCCTTTTGCTTTACATATTCTGGTATTGCATGGTAGTTTGCCTTGCCATGTATTTAGTAACATCCATTATGATAGGCACTTAGTACATTCTTTCAACCTGGAAGCTCATGCCATTCATTCATGAATATTTTCCTGCCATATTTTTTGGATGATTTCTTCCCTTTTGTTATCTTTTTCTCTGGAACTCAGATTATTTGGATAAGGATCACCTGGACTGACTAGCTTTCTTATTTTACTTTCCTACTTTCTGTCCTTCTTCTGTATTTTTTGACAAATATTCTTAACCTTATCTTGTATACTTCTTTGACTTTTAAATTCTGATATTATGTTTTTAATTTTAAAGAGCACTTTTACCTCTAAATGTTCATTTTCATTCACAAATGTAATATCTTCTTTTATCTCTTTGAGAATGTAAATTAAAGCTTTTATTTAGAATTTTTTTTTGTAATGCATAAAAACTGTTTCCTCAAGTGCTTCCACTTAGACAATTTCTTTAGATGACTGGATATTGTTACTTACATGCTAATATTTAAGAATGGAACACTAAAAGTTTTCTAGAGGCTGTGAGTAAGTGAATGGGATTTGTTGACTATCGTTCTCTCTGTAAGTTTATCTGACTGGGATCTTTCATTAGGGAACACTTGATATCAGAATCTTTGGGTCTCCTTCTCTTGGGTTGGTATATTTTCTAGAGAGGTAACTCCTCTGTTCTTTTGCCTATAGAGTGTAGGAATGACTGCCAGCATTTGGGGAAGCAGAGGGCCTACATAAAGTGAGGGGAAAAAACATGGTTGGTCACTTTACTCAAATAATATTTCTTTCTCTACTATCCCTTAATGGAATATAAGTCTCCCAGTCATGTGGGCTAAGAAACTTAAAATTCTCCTAAAAGTATTATTCCTTCTTTATTCATAAATACAAATTAATAGCCACATCTTATCTTCCTACTATATTGAAAAATATTTGTTGGAAGGATTCAAGAGTCAGTGTACCATGGTAGAATGCTTAAGCACATGGAATGCTAAATAAATAAATCAATTCTTTTGTCTTCTTTTTTTAATTGTTATCCTGTTATAGTTGCTCCAATGTTTCCCCCTTTGCCTTCATCCACCCATCCATCCCCCAGCTCCTTCAGTCAATCCCCACACTGTTGTTCATGTCCATGGGTCATTCATACATGTTCTTTGACTAGTCCCTTCCCATCCTTGCCCCCTCTGCTCCGGCTGCCGTCCTTCTGTTCTATGTTTTCATGTCTCTGGGTCTATTTTATTCATTAGTTTATTTTGTTCATTAGGTTCCTCTTATAAGTGAGATCATATGATATTTGTCCTCACTGACTGGCTTATTTCACTTAGTATAATATTTTTCAGTTCCTCCCATTCTGTCACAAAAAGTAGGAGTTTCTTCTTTCTTTCTGCTGTGTAGTATTCCATTGTGTAAATGTACCACAGTGTTTTGATTCACTCGTTTACTGATAGGTACTTAGGCTGTTTCCAGAACTTGGCTACTGTAAATAGCTCTGCTATAAATAGGTGTGTATATATTCTTTTGAATTGGTGTTTCTGGATTCTTATTCTCAGGGTATATTCCCAGCAGTATAGTCAGTCACTGGGTCAAAAGGCAGTTCCATTTTTAACTTTTTGAGGAGGTTCCATGCTGTTTTCCACAGTAGCTGCATCAGTCTGCATTCCCATCAACAGTGCATTAGGTTTCCCTTTCCTCCACAACATTGGTAGCACTTGTTGTTTGTTGATGTATAAACGATAGCCATTCTGACCAGAGTGAGGTGATATCTCATTGTGGTTTTAATTTGTATCTCTTTGATGGCTAGTGATGCTGAGTAACTTTTCATATGTGTATGAGCCATCTGTATGTCCTCCTTGGAGAAGTGTCTGGTCAGGTCTTTTGCCCATTTTTAGTTGGATTAAAAAATCCTGGTATTGAGTTGTATGAGTTCTTTATATATTTTGGAGATTAAACGTTTGTCCCATATATCATTGGCAAATATGTTTTCCCATATGGCCAGTTCCCATTCTTTTTGGTGATGGTTTCTTTAGCCATGCAGAAGCTTTTTAATTTAAGGTAGTGCCATTTGTTTATTTGTTTTCCTTTACTTCCCTTGCTTTAGGAGATATATCAGTGAAAATATTGCTATGTGGGATATCT
Source organism: Mormoops blainvillei (assembly GCA_004026545.1). Taxonomy (NCBI): domain Eukaryota; kingdom Metazoa; phylum Chordata; class Mammalia; order Chiroptera; family Mormoopidae; genus Mormoops; species Mormoops blainvillei. Next base: position 229,528 of record PVJD01000601.1, on the reverse strand, counting down.
GAAATTTTATTGCCTATGCTTTCTGCTAGGACTTTTATGGTATCACAGCATATTTAAGTCTTTTATCCATTTTGAGTTTATTTTGACATATGGTGTAAGTTGGTGGTCTAGTTTTATTTTGTTGCATGTACCAGTCCAGTTCTCTAAACACCATGGATTGAAGAGACAAATTTTACTCCATTATATGCTTGTTCCCCCTTTGTCAAACATTAATTGACCATAGAGACATGGGTTTATTTCTGGACTCTATTCTGTTCCATTGATCTATGTGTCTGTTCTTATGCCAGTACCAGACTATTTTGATTACAGTGCCCTTGTAGTATAGTTTTATATCAGGTATGTAATCACATCAGCTTTATTCTTCTTTCTCAAGATTGTTGAGGCTATTTGGGGTCATTTTTGGTTCCATATACATTTTTGGAGTATTTGTTCTAGATCATTGAAATATACCATTGGTATTTAAATAGGGATTGCATTGAATCTATAGATTTCTTTGGGTTGTGTGGACACTTTAATGATGTTAATTCTTCCAATCCATGAACAGGGTATATGTGTCCATTTATTTGTATCTTCCTCAAATTCTTCAGTGTCCCATAGTTTCCCTAGTATAGGTCTTTCACTTCCTTGGTTAAATTTATTCCTAGGTACTTTATTTTCTTGTTGTTATGGTAAATTAGATTTTTTCCCTAGTTTCTCTCTCTGATAATTCATTGTAGGTATACAAAAATGCCATTGGTTTCTAATATTGACTTTATATCCTGCTACTTTGCCAAATTCACTTATTAGGTCGAGTAGGTTTTTGGTGCAGCCTGTAGGGTTTTCTATGTGCACTATCATGTCATCTGCAAATAGTGACAGTTTTACTTCCTTGTTCCCAATTTGGGTGTAGTGTATTTCTTTTTCTTGTCTGATCACTGTAGCTAGAACTACCAGCACTATGTTGAATAACTGGGGAGAGCATAAACCCTCATCTTGTTCCTGATCTTAAGGGAAAAGCTTTTAGTTTTTGCCCATTGAGTAAGATGTTGGCAGTAGGTTTCTCATATATGGCCTTTATTATGTTGACTTACGCTCCCTCTATTCCCACTGTATTGCGTGTTTTATCATAAATTACTGCTGGATTTTATCAAGTGTTTTTTCAGCATCTATTGATATGATCATGTGGTTTTTGCCTCTTATTTTATTTACATAGTGTATTAAGTTTATTGACTTTCAAATATTGTACCATTCCTCCATCCTTGGGATAAAGCCCACTTGATCATGTTGTGTGATCTTTTAATGTGTTGGTGGATCTCAATTGCCAATATTTTGTTGAGGATTTTAGCATCTATATTCATCAGAGATATTGGCCTATAATTTTCTTTCTTTGTTGTGTCTTTAGCTGGTTTTGTAATTAAGGTAATGCTGACCTTGTAAAAAGAGTTTAGTATTATTCAATCTTCTTGAATTTTTTGGAATAATTTGAGAAAAATAGGACTTAGTTCTTCTTTGAATGTTTGGTAAAATTTCCCTATGAAGCCATTCGGTCCAGGGCTTTTTTGTGCTGGGAGTTTTTTGATTACTGCTTCAATTTTTCTAGTGTGATTGGTCTATTCAGACTATCTGTTTCTCCTTGATTTAGTTTTGGAAGATTGTGTTTCTAGAAATTCATCCACTTCACTCAGGCTGTCAAATTTCTTGGCATATAGTTGTTCATTGTAATTTCTTACAATCCTTTGTATTTCTGTGGTATTGGTTGTTTCTTCTCTTCTTTTATTTCTGATTTTATTTATTTGGGTCTTCTCTCCTTTTTTTCTTGATGGGTCTGGTTAAAGATCTGTCAACTTTGTTTATCTTTTCAGAGAACCACCTCCTGGATTAATTGATGCTTTGCATTGTTTTTTAGTCTCTATGTTATTTAATTCTGCTCTGATCTTGATTATTTCCTTCCTTCTACTCACTCTGGGCTTTGTTTGCTATTGTTCCTGTAGTTCTTTTAGGTTTTGGGTTAGGTTGTTTATTTGAGATTTTTAAAATTTATTTTAGGTAGGCTTTTGCTGCTTTGAATTTCCCTCTGAGGGCTGCCTTCACTGTGTCCAATAGGTTTTGAGTTGTGTGTTCATTTTCATTTGTTTCCAGGTACTTTTTGATTTCTTCCTTGATCTCATTATTAACCCATTCATTATTTAATAATATGCTATCCAGTTTCCATGTGTTTGAATGCTTTTGAGTTTTTCTTTGAGCCATTGTGATCCAAGAAGATACTTGATATGATTTCATTTTTTTTTGAATTTGTTGAGGCTTATTTTGTGTCCTACCACGTGGTTTATCTTTGAAAATGACCCACGTGCTTTTCAAAAGAATATATATTTTGCTTCTTTGGGGTGAAATGCTCTGTAAGTATCAATTAAGTCCATTTGATCTAGGGCATTGTTCAATGCCACTATGTCCTTGTTGATTGTTTGGATGATCTGTCTATTGTTGACAGTGGTATGTTTAAATCCCCTATGATGACTCTATTGAGGTCAATCTCTTTCTTAAAGTCCTCCAAGATTTTCCATATGTATTTAGGTGCTCCTATGTTTGGTGCATATATGTTTACAAGGGTTATAGCCTCTTGTTGGGCAACTTCCTTAAGTGTTATGTAGTGACTTTCTTTGTTTCTTATTATAGCCTGTGTTTTGAAGTCTATTTTGTCTGATGTAAGTAATTCTACCCCAGCTTTTTCTTCATGCCCATTGCTTGGAATATTTTTTCCATCCCTTCACTTTCAGCCAGTGTAGATCTTTTGTTCTGAGTGGGTCTCTTGTAGACAGTATATATGTGGGTTTGTTTTCTTATTCATTCAGCTATCCTATGTCTTTTGATTGGAGGATTAAATCCTTTTACTTTTAAGGTTATTATTGATAGATATCTTTGATAGATAGATATTCATTGCCATTTTTCTATTTGTGCCTGCATTGCTTGTTCCTCTCTTTTTCTTCATCTTCTTAAAGCAGTCCTTTTGGCATTCTTTCAGTGCTGGCTTGGTGGAGATGTACTCCTTTAGCCTTTTTTCTTTGGCCTGAGAAATTCTTTATTTTCCCTTCCATTTTAAATGACAACCTTGCTCGGTAGAGTAGTCTTGGTTGTAGGTCTTTGCTTTTCATTACTTGGAACATTGCATGCCATTCCCTTCTGGCTTGTAGCATTTCTGTTGAGAAATCAGTTGATAGCCTTATTGAGCTCCCTTTTATGTTACTAGCTGTTTCTCCCTTGCTGCCTTTAAAATTCTCTCTTTGTCTTTAAATTTTGCCATTTTAATCATGATGTGTCTTAGAATGGGCCTTTTTGGGTTCATCTTGACTGGTGCCCTCCATGCTTCCTGAACTTGTGTGACCCTTTCCCTCACCATGTTTGGGAAGATTTCTGTCATTACTTTTTCAAATAGGTTTTCTATCCCTTCCTCCTTTTCTTCTTCTTCTGGTATCTCTATGATGTGAATATTGTTATATTTCATTTTGTTGTGCGGATCACTTAAACTATCTTTGTTCTTTTTGAGTCTTTTTTCATTTTGTTGTACTGACTGGGTGTTTTGCTCTACCATTTCTTCCAACTTGCCGATTCAGTCCTCTGCTTCATCTAGCCTGCTTTTAATTCCTTCTAGTGTATTCTTCATTTCAGTTACTGTATTCTTCATTTTCTCCTAATTTTTATTCATAGTTCCTATGCCCTTTTTCATGCTGATATAGTTTTCTCTAAGTTCCTGTAGTTCTCACTGAGTTTCTCTAGTATCCTTTTAACCATTAGTTTGAATACTTTGTCTGATAAATTTCTTGCCTCAATTTCATTTAGCACTCTTCCTGGGGATTCCTCTTTTCCTTTAGATTGGAGATTGTTTCTTTGTCTCCCCATTTTACGTGGCTCTTTTTGTTTGTTCCTGTGTATTATATTGATTTGTTTTGGCTCTCTGTCCTCATGGGGTGGTCTTCTGTATGGGCAGTTCCATGGGACTCAGTGGTGCAGTCTTTTTGAGCTCAGCTGGATACTCTAGGAATGTGTTTTATGCAGTTTTTGTAGGCTTTCTTATTGTAATTTGGTTTTGGTTGTTCTTGGTTGTTCCTTGGTGGGTTGTCCCATCTGGCTGGCTGGTTGAGTCACAATTCCCACCATGTTTTATATGCTGTTATAGAGGAGTTGCCAGAACAAAACAAAACAATCCAGCAGACGAAACCCACAGCAGCAAAAATACCCCCTAATCACTACCATGATATCAACAACAAATGAGCCAATTTATAAAGGTGGAAAGAGAATAAGGGTATTATATGAAAGGAAAAAAGAATATGAGGTTGCTAATAAGGAAAAATTCTTTTGAGAGTATAAGGGGAGGGAAAATAATAACAGTAGGAAATAGAAAGAAGGTGAAAGAAAGGAGAAAATAAAATTTACCACAGAATAAAATAGGGAGAAAATAGAGCAACCTGAGTAAGACAAGGGGATAGTACAATATGAGGTTTAGAAAAAAAATGGTGAAGAAACTAAGAACAAAATTGCAGTTAAACAACCACCTCAGTGATATCCACAACAAAGGATCAAAAAGTGGTAAAGGTGTAAAGAGAATGATAAAATTATAAGAAAGAGAAAAGAAAGAAAGAAAAAAGTGATCTATCTGAAGGAAAGAAAACTAATTTTGATAGGAGGGAGGAAAAGTAATAAGCATAAGGCTTAGAATCCAGGCTAAGAAAGGGAGAAGATAAAATTTTAAATGAAAATAAAACAGGACAGGAAGAAGGCGAAATGGAGTAGGACATTGGAACAGTAAAGTATGAGTCTTAGAAAAAAATAGTGAACATCTATGGATAGAATAGAAGAAATGCAACAACAACCCCAATAACAATGACAATAGAGCAAGAATTAAATAATGGTGGAATGACCATAATGATATTATAAGATAGGGGAAAAGAATGTGAGATGACTAATGGAAAGAAATATGGTTTTGAGAGGATGGAAGGAGGATAAATAGTGAGAGTAAGGAATAGAAACAAGAGGTAAGATGGGAAAAAGATCAAATTTAAGAAAAAATAAGAAAGAGAAGGATGAAGGCAAAACGGAGTAACAGAAGGGCAGAGTGAAATATGATATTGAAATTAAAACTAAAATAAAAATTGAAAAATAATAAAAATAAAAATATATAAAATAAAAAATAAAATAGTGAAATAATAGGAACAAAAATTGAAGACAAAGAAACAATGTTAAAAAGCTGTGCAGGAGAAAAATAGCTCAAATAATGAAAAAGAACAAGGCAGAATTCATTTCAACAGAGACTACTGTTTTATCCTTCAGGATTTGGCCCTGATGTCAGCTGGTGTCCCGGTCTAGCTTTAGGCAGCCTATTTGAGGCTACATGTGATCCACAGTTTGTGGTTGTCTCCTTCAGGCTTGGCTGGTCCCTGTTGTTCTACCCTGCTGACTTTTCATCAGCACGAGGCCCTGGGGTGGTTCATTTAATGTCCAACAGCACGGCAAGTACCAACTCTACTTGCCTCCAGAGAGGCCCTCTCGTGCAATCAGGAGGGTGGGATCACTGGATTACCCGCCAGGAGGTGTTGTACAACCTTCAGGGAAGATGGTGGGCATGTTCCCCATCTCTGTGCCACGTGTCTTGGTCTGTCCTAGATTATTTCCGCTAATATATAGTTTCTGATGAATTAGCTGTCTGTTTCACGTGTGGGCGCGTTCTATGTACAAAGATCAGCTCTTACCTGCTTGGTGCTGATGGCAACTCTGTGTGAGAGCTGAGGCTGGGGGGGTGGGGGCCCTGAATACCTCTTGCTGCTCCAATTTCTCATCTCTCTGCTCTGCTGTTTTCAGCCTGAGAAGGAGCCAGCATGGCATTTGATAAAAGTTCAGAAAGGGCTCCTTTGGAGAGGCTCTCTCTTTCCCCTGGGAATATACACCCATCATGGAGTTCTTGAGCCTGGACCTGCTTACTGCCTGGCTGCAATGGATCTCAGGTGTTCAGCTCTCGCTTGTCCAGTTCCTGGCTCCCTGCTTTTTCAGGAGGCTCAGACCCAGGCCTTCCATTCTGCGTGCAGCCTTGATGCTTTCAAACTGTGCTTTGTGGGACCCCACAATCCTGTTACCATGCAGCCTTCTACTCTTCCTGGCTATTTGGTTCAGTGGGCATGAACTGTGCTTTGAATCTCTTTGCTGGCAGGGCCGCTGCATGCACGCAGGTTCCCCGATGAGCTATGCTTCCACTCCCCTCTTAAAAAAATTTCCCATGTGGCACCCACACTGTAGCAGCAGGCCTCTAGGTTCTGCTTACCTCTTTGTGCACTACACTTCCCCCCAAAGGCAAAGTCTTTTGCAGTCCGAGCTGGCCACAGCCTTCGGCACCTTCAACAGTCTTAGGAGCCAGAATTTCTCTCCTGGGCTTTCCCAGTTGGCACTGCAGCCATGGACATGCAGCTCCTGTGTGTGGGCAGCCTAAGTCTCCCAGACTCCATATGTCTTCCCAAATCTCCCCCGATTAGGACTCGGGGTTGCCTGTGTGAAACGGGGTCCTCTACTCTGGGAAGGGAGGGAGCCAACAAGCTGTGCTTTCTCTCTGCTTTCTCCTTTGCTTCAGGTACCTCATGCAAGGTATCTCCCCTTCAACTTGTAAAATCTCTTACCAGACAGTGCAAAGCTTCTTCTGCACCCCCTGACTTTAAAAATTTGTATCAGCTAATATTCCATTGATTGTTCAGGCCACTTGTTGGCAGATCAGTTGAAAATCTGCACTAGGGACATGAGCAAGTGGGCTCAGCTTCCACCTGCTCTTTCCCTATCCTAAATAAATAAATTCTTAAGAAAGAACATACAGCAAAGCCTTTCTTACCTGGTCAAGGTTTAAGTTATTCTGAATGAGAGAAGTTTTCCAGTTGATAGTTTACCTAGCACCCTGATAAAGAGGGGGGAAAAATATGCAAGAAATGCAGAGCTGGCTTTGAATCTTGTTTCTATCATTTGCTGGCTCTGTGACATTTTCAATACACTTATCATTTTCAAAGTTCAGTTTTTAGCACTTCCCATGCTTTCTTCAAACCTTAAAATTAACATTACATTATTATTTCCTTAACAAGAAACTTCTGTGTATATTATAATGTTCATATCTTAGATTTAAATTTTTGTATTTTTAAAATCTAGATAATTTTATAATTTAATAAAATTATTTTACAAAACATTTTTCCATTTATTACTTGTGTTTAACCATAATTTTTATATTTGATAGTTAACACTTTTCTCCCTCCATGAATTATTTAGCCCTTGCTTCTAAATATCCTAATCATTGATGGTTATTTTTCTAGTTTCCAATATCTTTATAAACTGCTCATCATTCCATTCACTTAGAAAAAAGTTTTTCTTTGGATAACATTTGTTTCCTAGAGCTTTTGTTTCGTTAGCGATTGACCTACATAATGGAGTTTTTACATAGTCAGTCCTTATTCATTTCGCTCTTAACAACTCTGAAAACCTTTCTGATGAGTGGACGCGTAGGAAGTGGTGTCTAGTGTGCGTATAAATTTTAGCTGTTCCATTCATCAGTAGTGTTTGTAACAGTATTAAAGTGAAATTTCAGTCTATGGGAAAGTGTTAGGTGTGGCCCAACATTAATGGAAGTGGTCTGATATAGTGTGAAGTGTAAGGGAAGTTGTGTTGAGAGAATGTTTTGTTTCTAAGAAAGATTCAGGAATTGGTTACCGTACTCTGTTTCTGTTGTAAATAAGCTGTATTGAAAGAAGATAGCATAATGTAAAAGCAGTTAAGAGCAGACTGCTCAAGAAGGAATTAAGGCTGAGGAATTGCTTCCACAACAGCACCAGTAAAAAGGTCCTTTTCATTTGAGTCAATGGGTGTCTGAAATATGTTAAGACAGAAATATTCTTTTGTAACGGCAAACTGGATACTAAAATATTATTTCTTTCTTGGTGCTTTATAGCCTTGTGGGAATCGGTGGTTTTAAAAGTGCTTTTTCAAAGATAGCTAAGATTATCTGAATTAGGCTATGATCAGAGAAATATTTTTGAGGTTAGAATTCTACTGAGAAATATCTTTTCATCTTTATTTATTTTTTTAAACTTTCCATGCTTTATAAACAAATTTGGTGTCATACCTTAAGAGCCTGAAAATTCATTTCCCAACATGAAGCATAAGACTTTGGCTTTTTTTTTTTTTTTACTTATTGTTAGAATGCGAGGATCTATGCTCTACAGTGCAGGCAGCCTTGGTTCCTCTTACCTGTGATTTCAAAACACTTTACTTCTCCAGGAACAAGAAACAATTACAGATTTGAAAGACCTTCCTTTTGTGTTATCCCTTCTTGTTTGGCTAACAAACCAGTACATTTTCTAGCTCTAACAATGTTACTATATATCAAATGTGGTTTACTCTAAAAAATTACATAGATATAAAATGACAGAGGCTATCAGCTCATAAATCAAAACACACTGAAGTGATTTGGAATAAATGAATGCATGAAATCATGGGGAACAATTTTCTGGTAATGGTTAGGTGCTCAGATCTGTGCTTCAGGTCTCTTAGCCATACTACTTGGGGATGATTCTCCTGCTCATAAATACTAGATGTGCACATGCTAATCATGGTTTCAACTCTCCTGCTTAAGATTGTTTCTCACAAGGAAGAGCCACCAGACTCAATGGGGTAGATAAGCAGCTTTTATTTTTTGCGAATTTTTAAAAAATTAAATTTATTGGGGTGACGTGGTTCATAAAATTATATAAGTTTCAGGTGTACATTTTTATAATACATCATCTGTATATTGTATTGTGTGTTCACCACCCCAAGTCAAGAATTCTTCCCCAACCATTTATCCCTGTTTTACCCTCTTCTATCTCCCCCCACCCCCTTTCCCTCTGGCAATCACCGTACTGTTGCCTCTGTCTATGAGGTTTTTTTTTCTTTGCACTTAATTTTTTTACTTTTTTAACTTAACCCCCAACCTCACTGTCCTCTGACAGTTGTCAGTTTGTTCTCTGTATCATGAGTCTGTTTCTATTTTGATTTTTAATTTATTTAGATCCACGTAAAAGCGAAATCACATGGTACATGTCTTTGTCTGGCTTATTTCTCTTATTTTGCTTGTTTCTTTTTAGGCTTGTTAACCTTAAACAAATAACCAGATATTTCTCCAGCAACATGGATTTATTCGAGAAAACAAAGACTTGCACATCAGGACATGTGGTCTAATTGCAAACAACACACAAGTCTAGAAAAGCAAATGTAAAGAATATCTTTTTATGGACTTGGGAGGGGCTATTGTAAAGGAAGAGTCTATTGGAAGAAACTAAAAGTTCAAAGTATAGTGACTTTTTTCATTGGCTGAGCTATGGCAGTCTCCCAGTGGCTAAGCTGTTACTGAGCAAGGAGGAATATTTTCTTCCTCACGCTAAGGAAGTAAAGTACAGTTGACCCTTGAGCAACATGAGTTTGAATGACATGTGTTGAATTGTATAAATGCTCTTAGATGCAGACTTCTTCAGTTGACCTTTGTAGTCCAAGCCCACATTGTTCAAGGGTCAACTCCGGAGTTGGCAATCTGCAAAACGTAAAGGGCTGACTGTAGTTATATGTGGATGTTCAACTCCCTAACCCCTGACTTGTTCAAGTCAACTATGGTATGGCTTCTTGCTAGAGATCCAAGGTATGTCTCTTCCTTTTGGGGTCAGTAATGTGTAGTTGTGTAACTCCTGCCTGAGAGTTCTCTCTTCCATCTCAACTCCATTTTAAATTAGGTTTCTTCTTTTTATTAATTTTTACAGGTTCTAAGTAGTTTGTAATAGTGACACATTCTGGTTTTATTTTCTCCATTCTTTCATCTATTTCTATATGTATGTATATGAACAGGCACACACATTCTTTCCAGATATTTTTCCAGCTCTAACAGGTGCAAATTAGCTTTATTTATGCTATATTTTCTGTATTACTCAAGTTTGCATTGTGAAATATTTCCTTTTTTCTCCCTTTTAAAAGGAAAACATTTTTAGCCTAATAGTAGGTAAGATATATGACATTGTAAATTTCTTCCATGATTTTTATTGTTTTATATAATATAACATTATTCATCTGCAATTTATTTTATAAAGCATTATTTGTATGTATATCTCCTGGGAAAGTCCTCTAAGTTTGTTAGCTTCCTTATCATTTTCATTTCTTAGCATTTTTTACTCTGTGATTTGAGATACGGCTCCTCTTAATCTCTCAGGACAACTATTCAAATCTCATCAGTAATATACGCACCTTCAACTTATGTGTTGATTTTAAAATTCAATAAGCATTTTTGGTCGTTGAAGTGGTTTTTTTTTTTTCCCCTAATGTCCTGCTTGGGTCATTTTGTGTACAGTGGGAGTCTGTTTCGTGGTGGGCCAGTTCTTCATTGTCCTCTGCAGTTCTGTTTCACCATGGGCTGTCTGCTCTGAGTGTCCTGCTTGGCCCCTCCCCCTTGCTGCTGGTTCCCGAGCAGCTCTGTACTTTTCCTTGGCCAGCTTGTTGTTCTCCTCACTCTTTGGTGCCAGCTTAACTTCTGGCTGCCTTGTGCAGTGGCAATCCACCACGTGATGGCAGGGTTTGTAGTCCACATCTGAAAACTCATGGTGTTTTGATGGGGATGCTGGTTTCTTTTAGGGCAGCAAATGAAAGTCTCTCTATTCCTAGTTTTCTCTATAGAAGAAGTTTGGAATTGTCCTATTATCAGTGGAAGGGACAACTCCATTTAGCACCTCTTGGCTTCACTTATTTCTGGGCAGTCAGCCTTCCATAGACCAGTTTTTCTTTCCGGGGCCCATGGGTCTTTTATATCTGCAGAAGCCACATTCCTGCTGGGCCCAGCAGCTGCTTGGCTCTGAAGAAGTGGTTGAGAATTTGGTTAAAGTTGTAGAAAGACAGCAACAATGATGCATGTCATATGTCTTCTTCCAGGCTTCTTTCCTCCCTCCAGTCCTTACGCACATGGTATGATTTTCACGTCATTTTGGCTGTATAGTATATATTACCAAAATGTTCAAGGTTGAATATTGAGCCTGCTGAAATAAACATAAGAAATAATCAAGATATATCAGTTGCCAACCCTGAACCTGGAAAACCATAAATACCAATTGTATAGTCCATTGAAATAGAAGAAGGAGTCCGGACATTTGGTAATTAGCATTAAAAAACGTATGCTTCCTTTTCAAATTTAAATTATGTTTCCTAAAGAAATGTGACTTTTTGTGGGGGACTGGATTTTATTCTTTTAGTCATCCAAAAGAGCATTTAATGAGTATGCTTAAAAAGAATGAATAAGGAAACAAAATGTAAGGTAACTTGTCTGAGAATTTTGAGGAAATCAAATAGTATAATTTTCAAAAATCTATTACAAAATGACAAGGGACAATAAAATAAACTTCAAAATTTAACTGAAGATGATCTTCAGTTAAAATTACTGAAAGTAATTTTTACTTAGTTATTCTTTCAATTGTAATTAATTACTTCATTAAAACTTATACTCTATTTTATATATATATTTTATTCAGATTAACTCATTTATGAGTATTCTACTAATAAATTCAAAATGACTTACTGAACAAGCAACTATATGTAGATTACTAAAATCTATATGTAAGTTAGTTCTACGGTTATCAAAATCATATAAGTTTACAAAGGTTATGATTGGTAAATATGTCAAACATGGTGTATTTTCCAGTTAGAATGATTTTAAATCAATCATGAAAATCATATATTAAAGAAATTCCAGGTTGTCAGTTAATCTGCTCTTCTGGGTAGATTTACCAATTTACTAGGAAATCCTCTAGGCTAGAGGATCATGTACAGCCAGGTGATACCTCTGCTTATAGAGTGTTTATAATGTCTCTCTCTTTGATGATATTCTCTATTTGTTGAACTATCATTATCCTGATTTTTTTTAGCTGTTTGCCCATAGGTTTTTCTAACTCTTTGAACATATTTAAGAGAGTTAAAGTCTTTGTCTAGTATGTTTAATCTCTGGGCTTCCTCAAGTACGGTATCTGCCAAATTTGTTTTATCCTGTGAGTAAGCTATACTTTTCCTATTTCTTTTCATGTCTCATAATTTTTGGTTGAAAATTGAACATTTGCATATTATAGTGTAACTCTGGAAAATAGATTCTATTCCCTCCCTAAAGTTTACTGTTGCAACTTGTGGACTGCAGTCCATTTTTTAGCAATTCTGCCAAAATACTCTTGCAAAGACTGTATCCTTTGTCATGTATGGTCACTAAAGTCTCTGTTTCACTAGCTCAGCTGTCAGCCAGTGACCTGCTAGAAATGTTCCTGAATGCCAAAATTTATCCTCCCCTTTTTCATTAAGCAATCCCCTGGTTGTTGGAAGATTTTTTATTGGTTTCCAGAGTTTCAAAGAATTGATTCTGAAAGTTTTTGCCAGTTTATTAAATCCTCTACAGAGGGATGGGTCTATGGAGCTTCTTACTTCACCACTTCTGGTGATGTTCTTCCTCACCGATGGTTATTTTATTCACTTGGGGGAAAACCAATTAGATGCTGGGATATTATTTCATCATATCCTCTTTGTTTCTTACTGTATAAGTCTTCAAAACTTTTTCTCTTATGATTTCCATAAACATAGGCTCAAGATCAATGTGCAGATGTGAAATAATCTTAAAATTGAGTTTAAAAATTTTCTGTCTATACTAACAAGAACACAATTTGGAATTGTTATTGGAAAAGCCCTTTGGGTGATTTTTTTTCTCCTTGTTTTGGGAATTTTATAATCTTAAAGAGTTTTAGGTTAGTTTTATTTAACTCTTAATTAATCTATGATTTTGTTTGGTTCCAACAATTGACTTTAATAATACAAATTATTTTACTTGTTGCTGATGTTCCAATAGGTTGAATGATTATGGAGTTAGAAACTTCACTTTTTTAATCTATAAACTGTGGTTTTATAATTTTATCCATGTAACAAATGAAGTAGACTAGCATGTTTCTCAAAATTAAAAAGTTTTGCAAAGTATCTCATAGAAGTTATGAGTTCATGAAATAAAAGTGCATTTTCTAAAGAAAAATGTTCAAATATAATCCATAATATGTACTGATATCATACTTCTTAACAAAATTATATATTATGTATACAATTATTTTAAACCTATATAAAAAGAGTTAATTTTCGTTTGTTCTCTACCATAAAAATGCCTTAGGGAGAGATAATAAAATTTTAAATAGTTGAATTTATTTTTATATGCATCAATTATGTTATATTTAAATAAGAAAATGTGATAATAATGAATAAACTAGCTAGAAATATTCTGCTAGTTATTTGAATAGTGTGTCTTTAATGTGGCAGCTCTTAGCAGTTAAAGGGACTTTGACAGTTAAGTAATCCCTTCACCACTTAAGTACAACAGGATTTTATTATTAAGCACACTGCCTGGAAATGGTGTCCTTTTTTCATTCACATTATAAACAGTTTTGTTAGATTGGTAATCCTGCTTGTCAGATTTGGTCACTGTTTGATATTAATCAGTAGGTTTATAAAAGGTGCAGCACCGGACAGAAACGAATAGAAAATACATTATAAATAATGTTTCCATAAATCACAAAGAGTCAGACATTTCTAACTCTAAGGTGTACAGAATATTTTGACATTTCGTGGGTGGTTTGATAGCTTGCTACTAAACCCAAAGTTTAATAGCAGAGCTACTGTCCATTTCATCACATGACAGTGGAATTGGCTCTCCCAGTATAAATTTGTTAGAATTTCATGAGACCTCTCTTTTTGGTATTTAAAGCTTAACTTTTATTTAAAATTTTTTTTTCATTTTTTTTTGTTCAAGTGCAGTTGTCTCCATTTTCCTACCACTACATTTTCCTGACCCACCCACCCCCACCCACCCCCACCTCCCACCCTCAATACTTACCCCCTTTGGCTTTATCCATGGGTCCTTCATACATGTTCCTTGATGACCCTTGCTCTTCTTTTCCCCTGTTACCACCCTCCCCTTACCCCATCCCCTCTGGGTACTATCAATTTGTTCTTTATTTCAATGTCTCTGATTATATTTTGGTTGCTTATTTGTTTTGTTGATTAGGCTCCACTTACAGGTGAGATCATATGGTATCTGTCTTTCACCACCTGGCTTATTTCATTTAGCATTATGCTGTCCAGGTCCATCCATGCTGTCACAAAGGGTAGTGGCTCTTTCTTTCTTACTGACACAATTTCCATTGTGTAAATGTACCACAGTTTTTTAATCCATTCATCTGATGGGCACTTAGGTTATTTTCAGTACTTGGCTATTGTAAATTGTGCTGCTGTGAACATTGGGGTACATGGGTTCTTTTGAATTGGATTCAGGATTCTTAGGGTACAATCTCAGCAGTAGAATTGCTGGGTCAAAGGGCAATTCCATTTTTAGTTTTTTGAGGAAATTCCAAACTGTTTTACACGGTGGCTGAACCTGTCTGCATTCTCACCAACAGTGCACTAGGGTTCCCTTTTCTCCACATCCTCACCAGCACTTATTGTTTGTTGAAGTTATTTATGATGGCCATTCTGACTGGTGTGAAGTGGTATCCCATTGTGGTTTTAATTTGCATCTCTCTGATGGCTAGTGATACTGAGCATCCTTTCATATGTCTTTGGGCTCTCTGTATGTCCTCCTTGGAGAAATGTCTGTTCAGATTCTTTGCCCATTTTTTAATTGGGTTGTTTGTCTTCCTGGAGTGGAGTCATGTGAATTCTTTATATATTTTGGAGATCAAACCCTTGTCCGAGGTGTCATTGGCAAATATATTTTCCCATATGGTTGGTTCCCTTTTCATTTTGCTGATATTTCCTTTAGACATGAAGAAGCTTCTTATTTTGATGAAGTTCCATTTGTTCACTTTTTCCTTTATGTCTCTTGCCCTAGGGGACATATCGGTGGAAATATTGCTGTGTAGAATATCTGAGATTTTCCTACCTATGTTCTCCTCTAGGACTTTTATGGTGTCATGACTTATATTTAAGCCTTTTATCCATCTTGAGTTTATTTTTGTGTGTGGTGTAAGTTGGTGGTCAAATTTCATTTTTTTGCATGTAGCTGTCCAAATCTCCCAACACCATTTGTTGAAGAGGCTATTTTTACTCCATTTTATGCTTCTGCTCTCTTTGTCAAATATTAATTGACCGTAGAGACATGGGTTTATTTCTGGGTTCTCTATTCTATTCCATTGATCTATGTGTCTGTTCTTATACCAGTACCAGACTGTTTTGATTACAAGTGGCCTTGTAATATATAGTTTGATGTCAGGTATTGTGATCCCTCCTACTTTGTTCTTCTTTCTCAAAATTACTGCAGCTATTTGGGGTCATTTATGGTTCTATGTAAGTTTTTGAAATGTTTGTTCTATATCTATGAAATATGTCATTGGTATTTTAATAGGGATTGCACTGAATCTGTAATTTGCTTTGGGTGGTATGGATGTTTTGATAATGTTGATTCTTCCAATCCATGGACAGTGTACGTGCTTCTATTTATTTGTGTCTTCTTTAATTTCTTTCTTCAGTGTTGTATAGTTTACTGAGTACAGGTCTTTTACCTGTACTCAGGCTAGGTTTATTCCTAGATATTTTATTTTTCTTGTTGCTCTAGCAAATGGGATGTTTTTCCTGATTTCTGATTCTGATATTTCATTGTTGGTGTACAAAATGCCTTTGATTTCTGAATATTGACTTTGCATCCCACTGTTTTGCCAAGTTCACTTTAAAAACCTGTACATGTGTCTTTCTAGTATATGCACAATAAAGTACTGTGATTATATCATAAATTACAAAATGTTAAGTTATGAATGTTTATATCACATATAAGGGGAGAGCCCGAAAATGCTGGGCTTTTCTTCTGAAGGTCAGGCACCTTACATTACAGGCTTCCCCCAGTAGGTGAGTGATCTAGGAACTCACCTGTGTCAGTGTACCAGCTGGTGTTGTTGTGAGAGGCTACGTTTGGCTTCAGTGAAATTTTTTTCTGAAAACTCTTTCAACATGTTTGCCTATTTCATGATGGGGGATTTACAGCATTTTTTTTGGCAAAAAAATGGCATGACCGCCATCCTCCCCCTTCCTAGTCACCTTATCTTATCCTCAGTGACTATTTTTTGTTTCCCTCCATGGAAAAATTCCTCAAAGGGAAATGTTTTGCTGATGTGGAAGAGGTGAAACTAAAAATGGCTAAAGCACTAAAAGGGATCAAAATCAACGAGTTCAAAAACTGTTTTGAGCAATGGAAAAAATGTCTCAATAGGTGTATTGCAACAAATGGAGAGTAATTTGAAGGTGATTAAAATTTAAACATGTAAGAATAAATACATATTTTTTTTATAAATAAATCCTGTTTTTTGGGTCCCATCTCATAGGTCTTTACTTTTTCAAAATTTCTTTCTATACTTCGTAGAACTTTCAAATATTACTTACCTAAATATTCCACTGTGTAATCAAAAGTTCATCCAACAAAATATTATTTATTTCTCTAACTTGAAAATGTTGGGATTGCTTTGGAAGTGGTTTAAAAATTTGTTAGAAACTTCAGGGTTTAAGATATGTATCCAGGGTGCTGTCAGGTGAGTCATTAACAACTACTTAAAAAAATGTTGGAAAATGACCCATGATAATTGGGTAAATTTCTGGATGAACAGATAGGTTTCTTTGCTAGTTTTGTAAATAGGCCTTTATTTCCAAAATATATAGATTACAGAAGTGAATATATTAACAGTATCCAAGAGCTAATTGGCCTAAAATACACTTTGACCTATCAGTGTTCACTGGCTTTTCCCAAGCCTTCCAGCTTTCTCCATGGCTGCCTCTTTCTCCTGCTCACAGTTTCAAGGGACTAACACATTTCAAATGTTTTCCATGCTGAGCTTGTATTTCCAGATTGCACAAGAATATTATTTGGTTCTGATATCTTCTCTTTATTCTCTTGCTGTTTCCTTGTTTGGCCCCTGAACCTTGATATCCTCTTGCCTGATATTTTCTTCCCAGATGTGACTTTACTGTGCAGTGGCATTGGCCAGATCTCTGCTATTGCTGGAGTCAACTGGCTACCCAGGGTGAGAAGGAGAACAACTTAAGAAATAAACATATCTACTTTTAACAGAAAAACTGGTTAGTCTTGCATCTATAGAATGATTGCATTTCTTAACCCATTGTTTAATGTCTGTTATAATCCTTAAATGACTAGCACATAGACATGAATGAGATACAGCCTTTGAAGACTTCCACACTACCAAATCTTTCACTATCAAGTGATAAAGAGCTGAAGTATTCTTTTTAACAGGTCTGATTTACATTTTTTTTTGAGTGCGGAATTACTGGTAGAAATTCAGCAAAGCGATAGGTATTACAGAGCCTGTTTAGTTGCTTCAGTTGTATGAACATGTGAACCCAGAGCCAGGAATTAGGAGGCTTGCATTGCAGGCTGAATTTGGACCATGGCAGTGGAATACATGCTCAGGTACATTATGGAATAAATCATCTATGTGAGGGATTATGGGCCAGAAAACCTGGCTTCTGGTGATGGATCCACCATTACCTCTATGACTCTACCAGTTTCTGAAACTTTTGGGCCTCAATTTCTTTATTATTAAAAAATGATCACACTCTATGGTTTAACAATTCTCTTTTTTCTTTAATAGCTACATTATGATACTGAATGTGATATGTCTTCACAATAGATACCGATAAAAAGAGAAGCTAAGCTATGAAATGGGGGAGAAGAGGCAGGAAACAACTATTCTTTTCTAGAAAAAAACATATTACATATTATGCATAATGATAGAAAAGGAAACAAAGGAAATAATAGACCAATTACTTTTCTTATTGAACAAATGTTTGCAGTTTTTAAGTTTATTCCTGAATTATGGGACTTCTTTTCTAGGATTTATGCATGACATAAAACTTCTTAGACATATAATTTAGTTTGCCTTTCTTTTGGTATTATTTTATAAGATCAAGAATATTATTGATATTAATCTATTGCTGGACATTTTTATTCAAAGGTTTAAAAAGTACACTGAAGTATTATCTGGGGTGGACTCATTTTTAGGGAAAAACATAACCACAGAGAAATCATAATCCTGGTATAATGTAGGAATCTAATTAAGACTAATGAGAAAACATTAAATTTAATGTATGATGTGTTTTATATGTCTCACCATTAGAGCTGCAGCAAGCTGTTCATCAGAGTCGATCTTTGGTGAACTATCCCCCTACAGGCATTCTTCAGCAGTCTGGGTTTAGACCACAGTGCTGGGCTTGCGGAGAAGCCAACACAAAAGCAGCCATGAAATCTAAGGCACTATTGGAATCGTTGCTGGTGAACTCAGCTGGCCAATAAATTCCGATACATTTATGCTGAGGAAAGGTTCTCCTAGGTTGCAAGACCTGAATGGTGAAGTTAGGGATGCTGAGACTCATAGACAATGACCAAAAGAATTAGTTCAATTGAGGAGAGAAGTAGGACAGAGCAAGTAATAAAAAGCAGAATAAGGGGTGATGGTTTTGCTGGATTCCTAAAATTTAGGGCTGTTGCTTGTACAGAGGAATTGGGGAGGATCTGAGTAGAAGAATCATTCATGGCAGAATTTGTACCAGAGGTTAGCCGATGTGCATGTAGGCACAAGAGAAGGGGAATTGGTTCCCAGGGATCTAGAATTGAGAGAGTTTCACATAACATGATAAACATCTATAATATCCGGCACAACCGATTATAATAACTGATGTTTATTGTGGGTTTTAGGTGTACTAATTAGTGTTTTAAGTGCTTAATGTGTATTATCTCATTTAGTTCTTACAATAACCCTATGAGTTAGCTATGATTATTGTCCCCATTTTACATTAAAAAGAAACTGAAGCAGAGAGAGTTGAAGTAAATAGTGACACAGTTAGAGGCCAAGTAGAATTAGGGCGCAAGAATCCGAATTGTGACTTGAATCCCTAAGGCTAAAAAAATGGGCTTATATTTCCTCATATGCCCATATCTGCTAAGATGGGGCCTATACTCTGTATTGCAAAATGATGATTCCTTTGTTTATTTTAAAATTAAAATATCTATTGTAATTTGGCTCTTTAAATAGAAACCTGAAGTTCTCTGAGCTTGGGTCATGCTGCCCTGAAACTTTCATAAATGGCTTATAAAATTGCAGCCTTTCTAGATGTGGAATGTTTCTGCTCTAAAGAGTAATGGTTTATCCTTGTGAATTGTTTTTGTTTGTTGACATACAAGTTTTGTACAAAGTTTCTGGAAGTTTAAATTCTTACTTTCTGGATCTTACTGGTCCCAGAGGACAGTGATTCAGATTTGTTGTTGGATGGTTCAGACAGAGGACAAACCGTGTATATCCATGGAAGGCCATGGCCAAAACTCACGGACTGACTCACAATATTATGTTCAGCATTGTGGGAATTACAGGGTTGATGCTCAAAAGGAGAAGAAAACCACTTTTTGCTACTTTCAATTGCTCCTTTCCTATCTTACTTGCTTTCATTTCTTTTTCTGTTGACCAAACAATGTTGCAGAAATTACAACTTTAGAATTAGTAAGTAGCAGAGCTACTTCTAATTCTACCTGAAATAAGTTAAACCCAGGCAGTGTGGCTCCGGGACCCACATTCTTTACTGTTCACTGCCCTGCCTGTTATGCTGAGAGTTACTTTCCTTTTGTAGACTTCAAAAACTTTCTTCTCAATTGCTTTGGTAGCTATTCAGCTAGAACCTTTGAGACATGTGAGGCAAATTGAAAAATGTGCTTACCTTGAGGGTGAAAGAATCCTGTCTGGACAGAACTGCATGCTGAGGGGGTTCTAGGTTAGTTTTCAATGATAGGATAAGATTCAATGCTTAAGTGGCTGTGAATTACAGATTAGTTTAAACACGTACAATTCAATGTAGAGCCCCTCAGAAAGGATTTTTTCTTGATGGCTTGTATAACTATAGGTATTTGCACACTGTGGTGGGAACATGGAAAATCCCAAATTATTTGGTCAATTCATTTGCTACCTACTAATGAAAAACTATAAAGGTGATCTTACTTAAAGACGCCAATACATTCAAAAGTATTTCATTATAATTAGAGATGGGTTATCTTGCTGTCCTTTAAAACTAATGGTTAAGTAAATGATTATCCAGTGGTCCCACAAAGGTTTCCTAAGCGACATCTATCCTTCCTCCTTTTTTGGATTGATGATTTCATTAAAAGCAATTCTCCAATTGTTGTTTTGCTTTCTCTGCTTTAATGTGGTCTGTGGGGTTCATTAAATCTAGTGTGTTAATGGCATCAGCTGGACTTAGGTTTCACTGCAGCTGAACCTCACCATTGCTAATCACCTAGCAAACATATGCCAGGATCATGGTACCCAATGACCCCTTCTGCAGTGGCTGCTTTGTATTTCCATACCTTCCCCTCCAAAAGACCAAAGTAACATCGATTGCCAGTGTGAACTGCAGGGCGGTGAGAAACCAACATTTTCCACTCTCTTACACATCATAGGTACTTGGCTCAGAATCATTCAGTTTTGTCCCGCATTTTCAGTGATTCATTTTTATCCCCTCCTTCTCCCTATCCAGTAAAATGGAGGTCACATAAAGCAAAACAAAAACAAAAACAAAACAACAAAAACCAAAAAACGAAACCCAACAAAAAACCAAAAACAACAACAACAACAAAAACCCAGAGGCTTTCATACCCTAAATGGTGTAGACTTTTTACATTTGCTGCTCGATTTCTGCATCCAGCATTGTCTGGGCCTTGAAGTGGTGCAACTCAGAGTAATTTTAATTTGCTTTCTGCAATCTCATTGCTCTCTGGGGACAGTAAGTGAGTCCACGAGTGAGTGGGAAAACATTGCTGATGAATAAGGACAGTATATTGCTCTTCAGAATTTTTGGTATTTTGAGATAATTTTAATCTGTGTATCTTATTTTTGGTTTCCTTTGATATCTTGAGAACCAAATATGAAACACAGTTCAACCTCTTTCTCTCTCCCTTTCCTCCTAATGTCATTACAAAGGGAACGTTGAGGGCCCAACATTGAGGGGCTGCTGGGTTTGGGGGGGCAGGGTGGACAGCAGCACTGTGTGATGGAAAAGAGTAATTCTGCTTCAAGGAAGATACCGTCCGATTTTTTAAACTTAATAGGATTAGTCATGGGAACTATTTTTAGCAGAAGTTCAACTTTACCCATGTATTTTAATGTGGGAAAATTGTGTCCTTTTCCCTCTGCTAATGTTTGATGTATTCCAGCCCTCCTGTGAGCGTGTTTGAGTATCTTAGGGGATCTGGAGTGGAGGAGAGCTTCCTCTCGGATTCTCTCTGTTTTCTTTCGTGAAAATGACATTCCAAAGCTGTTTCACTTTCTGACAGGAAATGGAGCCTTGCCAAAAATGATTAAAGTCCAAGAAAGCATAACAGTTCCAAAGCTGCAGCACTTCTTTAGGAGTCCTGAGTTTGACATGGTGTCAAACAAATATGAAATATTATTTAATAAATTTGAATAATACAGAGATAGAAAAAATCATTCTTGGCTTATAGCTGTAGTGGTTAGAATCAAGTATGTAAAAGAGTACCTATGTCTAATAAATTGAAATAAATATGTAAATACACTTGTGTAAGGTTAGCCCAGCCTGTGACTTTATTCCATTTTACTAGTAATATGTTTGAGATAAAAGTCTTGTTGTAAATACATGTTCAGTTTAAAAGTGTATATAGTTTTGTAGTGTTGAAGGGAAACAACTTCTGCTTGTGTGATCAAACCTGTGCATTATAGAGAGGTGATAATTTGAAAAATTGTGTAATTAATTCAATAAAATCATCCATAAAACTACTTAGACCAAAACAGTTTTGTTAAAAAAGGCTAAATAATAATTGAAAACTTTAGGCAGTATCTGGAATCATAAACCTGAAGGCTTTTTATATAATAGAGGCCTCAATTATTTCACTAACAACTCTAGTTAAATTGCTTTACTCTTCCATCAGAGAATATTACATTTATATAGATAAACATGCTCTTCCCTTCCTCAAAATAAAATTGACTGAGAAAAAAAAAGAATTTATCTCAAATCGATAAAAAATGCCACTTCTGAAAAAAAAAATCCTCATAAGATGTGTTTATAAAACTCTTGAAAAACATTTATCATTAAAATAAACTAATTTTGTTACTTATTCCTTTCACTCCTCAGGGTACATACTTGGAATATGTTCTTTGTGCAAAAAGTTCAAACTTTTTCATATCCACTAACAAATACGGAGATTCAGGAACACTTTGTAAACAAGTTAAATTGATTAGAGAAGTCACTCAATGTCACTGAATACCATTTGTCACTTCATAAGCAGCTACAATCTGCTGCCTACAAATGTAGAAGGACAGCCAAATAAATCACATCAAATGGTGGGAGTAGATAGTACCCCTTCATCTGTAATTGGTACAGCCTCTCCTTTCACATATCTTCATTCTTGTGATTCTGGTATGGATTGACACTGACGTGGGATGGGCAGCCACCGACAAAGACTTGCAAGAGCCTATGTTTCGGTGATGTACGTGCTAATAGAGATCCATCATAATATTACATTAACGTCACTCATGTATCAAAAGTACAACTTAAGCATCTAGATACTTGACGATATGCCCTATGTTCTGTTCTAACAGGAGATAAGCTCTTTGGATCTGAAGGGAAATTGATAGATGCCAGAGGAAATATTATGATTAACAGATCTATGAGAAAATAACATAAAGTATGCTTGCATGCCCAGATTCACTGGACATAATCATGTAGTTTAATTTCAGTCACAGTTGTTGCAATATGATCAATATACACACAATGTTTTTGTTAATTTCAAAACATCTTTCATTTTAAGAATTTGTTTCCCTATCATACAAAACATGGTCATTATTACTATTAATGCTTTATATATGTCCTAGGGTTAGGCTTTAATAAAAATCTGCTTTCTTAGGGTCAAAACACTTTCACCCTGCAATATCTATTTGTGTGCCTTGTGTTTGTGTACAGAGCACACACACACAGGCTTCCATATACAGCATACCATACCGCTAACATTAAAAATTAACATAAATTAATGAAGACAATATACTTCCATAATGTCAAGTTTTTAAACACTGTAGACTCTAGGGAGATGGAAATGGACTTCAGTTGCTGCTGAAACATCTCTAATATATTGTATCCCACTCTGCAGAGATAATGACCATGTCTATATGACAAACTAGAAAATTCAGTATTATATGAAAACAGCTTCATTTTTATTAGATTTTTATTTTACTATTTGCCAGGACCTTTGCATATGTTATTTTACTCAATCTCATAGTAAGTGAGGGAGGTGGGTATTTTCATTCTCATTTTATAGGTAAGAAAAAGAAGGTGGTAAGAAAATAAAGGAGGTGCCCAGTATCATCCAGAAAGGAAAAGGACTAAAAGCTGGCCTTCAGAGCTGCCTATTTTCAGATCTGCACAATATGATAAACGCTAAATCAAACTTTGAGAACTCAAATGAACCTTTGAGAGCTAAACACATAGGGTGGATGTCAATAGATGAAGAAGCCAGTCGGATCCTCTGAAAACTTTCCTCTTTCCCCTAATGGATGAAGGACCACATTATTTGATTCTGGGAGCAGAGGTGTCTGCGGAAATGAAACTTTCTCCGTGACAATTCTGACCAGTACTGCAAATTCAGTGTTTGCAGTACTGAAAGCCTCAACCCTGGCCTCCTAGACAGAAAACCTTCCTACAAGGAAAGTGGGTAGGTTTGGAGCTGTTGGAAAGGGTACCTGAAAATGTTGCTTACCACAAGGACGGAAACAAATCAGTCGTTCAAACAAAAAATTCTAATTTTACTATTTAACTAGCCAAAATCATAATTTTTGACCTTCTGTGGAAAAAATAGCTCTTGGAAAATTGCATGAATATTTCCCTGACTAATGAATGGCATTTACAAAAAAGTACAGTCATGCAGCAGTTGGGGTAAGTTCTGAGAAATGCATCATGAGGTCAATCTGTCATTGTGTAAAGATCATAGAGTGAGTGCCCTTACACAAACTTAGACAGTATAGCCTACTACACACCTAGGCCATAGAGTATTGCCCATTACTCCTAGGATACATGTCTATATAACATGTTAATGTACAAAACCACAACAGATTAAATCAAGCACAGGAAAAAAATGATCCAATTTAGGAAAACAGTAAACACGAGATGTGTGAGGCTGCTGCTGGCCTAACATGGCATGTAGTTTTATGGCAAACATTTTCTTTTAATCCTCACCTGATGATATGCTCATTGATTCTAGAGATTAAGGAGGGGAGATAAAGGAGGGTAGGAGAGAGAGAGAGAGTGGGAGAGAGAGAGAGAGAGAGAGAGAGAGAGAAAATGAATGAGAATGAGAGAGAGAAACATGGATTGGCATTGTTGACAATTGGCACAGTCCCATGAAAGCTGTCTGCTTTCATGGCCTCTTTACATGCCATGACTGGGGATCAAACCTGAAACCTAGGCATGTGCCCTGACCAGGAATCAAATCCATAACCTTTTGGTGCATGGATGAGATCCGACCAATTGAGCCATTGAGCCAGAGTGCGAACTATATATTTTTTATAAGTAGAAAGATTACACTCTAAAATAACAATGAAAAGTATAGTATAGTAAATATGTAAACCGATAACATAGTTACTTATTATCATTATCAAGTTTATATGTACTGTACATAATTCTACATGATATACTTTTATACCCTAGCAGCACAG
Organism: Mormoops blainvillei; assembly: GCA_004026545.1. Taxonomy (NCBI): domain Eukaryota; kingdom Metazoa; phylum Chordata; class Mammalia; order Chiroptera; family Mormoopidae; genus Mormoops; species Mormoops blainvillei. The sequence goes on along the minus strand of PVJD01000601.1, from coordinate 204,749 downwards.
TAGGTTTGTTTACATCAACATCACCACAAACATCTGAACAATGTGTTACACTACATTGTTACGAAAGCCGTGACTTTGCTAGGCGATAGGATTTTTTCATTTCTATTTTAATCTGATGGAACCAGCATCAAATATGTGGTCCACCATTGACCAAAACATCATTATGCAACACAGTCTATATTTGGACTTTCCAAAGGGTCTGTCTTATGTACTCTCCTGGGGGACCTGGATTGGTGCATATCATGAGAAATTAGTTGCTGCAACTTTTCCTGGAAGGTTTATTACTAGAAAATATGATTTTTTTTGTAGGTTGACTCAAATTCCATCAAACATGTGTTTGTTGACATGAAATTTGTTTTAAACAGGTATAGTAAACCTATTGTTCTTTTCTAATAGAGAGTGAAAGGGAAACATACATAAATTCATTTGAAAATAGATTTGAACAAATAAATAGCAAAAAGTAATTCTGGTTATTTGACCTAAGTTACGAAAAATGGAATTTTCCTGTTGATAAACAATGTTGAATTGACCAATATCCAGAGCAGACAGCTTTCATGGGACTGTGCTCATTGTCAACAAATGTTGAGAAAAGGTCAATGGTTAATTAAATAATCCATCACCTCAGGATAGAGAGTCGTTCTCAACACTGACAATCAGTGACAGAAATCTTAAAAGGTCAAAAAATGAGTTACAATATATTCTGTTTTATTATTATGCATTATAAAGATGTGGCTCTATTAGAGAAGTAGAAAAGAAAAAAGGTTCAATCCTTTGAGAAACATGCTTCCGAAACAAATAAATTTTTGATTATTTACTAATATGAATACTGTAAATTCTTCTGGATTCAGATCTTTTTCTTTAGATTTTTGTACTTTTTGAAAAAATATGTTTTTGATAGAGAACATTTTGTCTCCATACTTAGAAAACTGTGTGATGGGGCTGGTGTTAAGTTGGGATAGAAACTTCTTTTTCGAGAATTACTTTCACTGGAGTCTGGTAACTTCAAGCTGTTATTTGCTCTGTAAAAGAACATCTTTGCAAATGTGGTAGCTTTCAACTGCTGGCTGTCCTTTCTTCCCCTACTGGATAACTCTATCATTCTCAGAGATAGTAACATCTCCAATTTCCTTACATCAAGTGCAGCATGGCCCTTCTGGAAATTAAAAGTGCAACACAAATGATATATTGATTTGAACCATTTTCCTTTTGCCAGGATTGGCTTCTTCATTATCTTTTCTTTATGTCAGTTTTTATTTTTTAATTTTTTAATGAAAATTATTATTTAATCTGGGCTGCTTTATCTAGCAAAAGTTTTTTCTCTATCATCCTTCCTCATATCTCTTCCTGCCCCAGAGTGCCATTGATTCATTCTGAGTTTTCAAGTCTCAAGTGTAAGCTTATCTTTTTTTTTTGCTATAGGTTGACTAAAAGAAATATCACCTCTTTCAGTCTTTCCACCAGCCTTTCTTCTCTACCTCTTGGGGCCAAAATATGGAACACAGACAAGGAAAAGAGGTGCCCCAGAATAACTGCTTTCCAGGAAGCCATAAATCATGTGTGATTAAAGTAATTGGCAACAATAGAAAGAAAACATGTTCCTGTGCTTTTGGCTCTTTAGTTTTGCATATGAGAGGAAACTGGTCACCATTTGAGATCGCTGCAGGTTTAGGAGAGATAATTTTTTATTTGAATAGAAAAATGAAGTCTCTTACTTCTCCCTTGAGAATGTGGGGCTTGACGAGTGATATTATATGGCCACGTCACTCTGCTGAAATGTTCATTTATATGGCCTCTAAACGAGGGGTGCTTCACCAGGGACTTTGACCCATGACTGTGTACAGATTTACCCCCTTGCTGTCTGGGTGATCACAGCTGTTTCAAATATGGGCAAGTGTTATATGATTATTTTATCTCTTACTGTAAAACGTTTTGAGAGACTTTGTATGAGAGGCAATATAAAAATAAATTGAATTGAACTATGGCTTCACCTCCCCACTTTTTAGTTCTGAAACCTTTAGAGCAAAAAGTGCAGTGTTGTGACAAAGGACACGATTAAGACCATGTCAGGAAAATGGTCAGTGCTGGAGAGCCCTGACCCTCAGGAATGTGTGTGTGTGTGTGTGTGTGTGTGTGTGTGTGTGTGTATTCTGGTTGTTGTCACACTTGCATATGTGTTAGTTTAAAGCTTTACAACAACTGGAGAAAAATCATATTCGTGTTCTTAAATTAGTTATTTTGAGTCATAAGATATCCTGAATCTACTTTCTAATGCATTTTTACAAAGACATGAAGGCTTGTTAATTATATAAATATCTCTTTTACATAACATATCAAGGTGCATTGAAAGCTGTCTGGTTAGCCCCTGAAAGGCCACGGTCTGAACTGCATCATATTACTTTCAGAATTCACAACTACAATAATTTTTCTTTAAAAATAAAATAATCTTGGCTTAGGGTAATAGGTTTTTCCTGCAGAAATATGATTTTGTGTTTTATGACACCGCATCAATACATTATTTTAATAAATGGCTCTTGGTTCACCAGAAGTGCTGTATTTTGACAATATCAGCCAACCTTTTCATTTGTTTAAGCAGGAAAAGTAGGGTGCCAAAATAAAGCTACTCCAGAAGAACATCTCAAAGAATGTTTATGAAAACTCTGTTATAGCTACATTTATTAGAGTTAAAGCATAGTACTAATTTGTCATGCAGAATTCCAGGGAAGTGAGTAATTTCTGTATTCCTGTAAATGCCAGTGTTTCATACTATGAGGTAACAATTTGCTTGTAAATATGAAACTAGCAACATACACAGCAATATGACAAAGGGTATTAGAGATTTGTCATTACCTGGCAATAGTGATTAGATGTATGTGCTGCCATGTCATGGTGTTTCTCAAAAAAGTAAGCTGGGAAATGAAAAGATTTATCACCTCAGACCCTCTGAAAGTGAGCTTTACTTACTTGTATTCAAATTAGATGATTTGCTAGAGGTTAGGAACTGCTCTTCCATCCCCATCCTCACAATACAGAAGCTTCCCTAGCACACCTCATTCTTATCTCCGTCAACTCTCTGAGGCAGTGTGTACAGATGGGCATTTCAGTCCATGGAAGATCGGTCTTGTTTCAGGATTGTGACCACACTGACTGTGAAATTATCAAAACACAAAGTGCAAATCTTTTCCTCTGCCGGAGTCCTGATTATGCAGTTGCGGAGAGCTCTCTCCTCTGTAGATTTGTTGTTTATTATTCCTTTTTATCTAGAGCTTTCAACAATATTTTTGCATAGTGAGTCAGATTCTCCCAGGTGTCCTGGGGATAAGTGGGAATATTATTGTCTCTAGGCAGTACATGGTGCCACTGGGGCCTGAAAAAAATGAATGTTCCTTCCAAGGTGCTTATTATCTCAGGATAGCGTGAGGGCACTCACAGCCATCCATTTGGTGTTTATTGTTTGTGGGACAGAATGCTCTGGTTTAGAAGGGCCACTCTTATATCCCAGAGTTAGGATAATAGACAATATATATAATATGCATATATTAATGCACGCACATTAGCATTTCTTTTTTAAATGGCTCATTTCATGGAAAACATAGTTGTACCTAGTCATTTATACCAAGGAGTAAGAACAGATCTCGGGAGCAAGGCAAGAGGGAGAGGTGTATTTTTCAATTTATTGAGTTGTACATTCTAACACTTCATTCTTATATCCTTTCTGCAATGGACCGAATGTTTGTATGCCCCCAGATTCATGTGCTGAAGCTCTAATCCTCAATATGATAGTACTTGGAGGTGGGATCTTTGGGAGGTAATTAGATCTTGGGGGTGGACCTTCCTGAGTGAGATTGGTACCTATATAAGAAGAGATATGGGAGAGATAATCACCCTCGCCAACATGCGAAGACACAGGGAGGAGGCAGTCAGCCACGAGACAGGAAGAGGGTCCTTTCCAGAAGCTGACCGTGATGGCACTCTGACCTTGGACTTCCAGTTTTCAGAATGATGAGAAACAAAATTTTTGTTGTTTAAATCTCTCAGCCTGTTGTATATTATAGCAACCTCCTGACTAAGACACTACACCCCTTGCCAGTTGGATGTATTATTTATTTAGGCCATGTCACCATTTCCACATAGATTAATCAAGAGATAAAGTTATAGCCTGGATCTTTACTCTATCACCTTTGTTCTCTTTTTCCCTCTGCTGCATTTACCCAGTGTTTCTGTAGCTCTCATGTACACATCTGCTGTGACTTTGGGCACAAGACCATTCACTTGTGCTGAAATGTACCAGGTGCTTTCCTGATGATGGGTCTCTGTTTATGTAGATCTCTGAGTAAAATCACTTTCACCGTTTCAGAGTTTTGAAAACCCACTCATCTTCATAGCCTTCCTCAATCCATCTGGCAAAATGAACCTCAGTTTTCTTGTCTTCAGAATGGGGGAATATCTAGCATCTTTTTTTAATAGTGATATTTACAATCAAGTGAGAATGAGTATTGGATACTCTCTGGTAAAATGCACTGGTATTCTCTAATTAATTTCTTTGCCGAGAACCAGGAACATATTGTTTTTAAAATACCCAGCCTCTTTTTATCCATACATGAGGAAATATCTTTTTGTACGCCTTGTAGGCCTTGAGAAAATGCCTAGCATTATTTAGGTATATATAAATACATAATACTTATATTTGGTGCTCTGAACTTAATAGGAACTTAGTAAGTATTTGTTAAAATAGGCTGTCTCAAATATTCAATGTCCCAAATGTGTCAATGTACATTCTTGGACCATTTAAATCAATAACAAATTGAATTTGAAATTAGTTTAATTCACCAATTTTATTCTTATTGCAACGCACTCAACACAATCAATGTTTCTAGTTGCTACTTTTGGACAAACTTTACCAAAGATGTATGGTATGTGAAATATACTAATATCATTTTTTGGTTCTGTGTAATTTACTTACAGCAACACAGTCTGATTGGTGCATTGCTATAAGCCTAGAAATGGAACTTCATGTGCAGGCTCTCTTGGTGCTTACAGATCCTACATTCACTGCTTTGTTTGTAGCAGCCTTGGTGCTGGTTTATCTGTATTTTACAAGCAATGCCATGGGAGAAAGGTTAAAACAAATAGAATGAGGGACACTTTATTTCAGGTGGCTTCTGGAATGCTACGTATACCAATTAGGGCTCAAAGGAATAGGACGACAATTCAAATAGGTCACTTTGGTATTGCCACGTGCCATTTGACTGAGCATAATGTGACAGGCACACTAGAGAATTGTAAAATGCACGACTCCCTAAGGTGTGGCGGCACCTTTACCATAATCTTTAGATGGTTTAGTATAAACTGTCTTGGTTCAGTAATGGAGAGATTTGACACCTTCCAAAAGATGAGTTGCAAATCCCCATGTTCTTCTCCATATTGTAGAAGCATCCTACTTGATATCAACTGACCAGCTAGTGAAATAGGATCAACTTAGTCATTTAAAAAATCTATCTAAATATGGCTCTTAAAGTTGTTCTTTTTTTTTTTTTAAATATTTATCTACACTTCTCTTTCCCCCTCAGAGGAAACCGGCCTCTTTAGAATGTGTGCCGAGAGCTAAACTTTTGTATTGGCAACTTAGTGTCCAGCCCAGAAACCACATCCCACAAGGCACTGAGAGTAGGACAGGAGAATCCCCATAATGCCATCTTTATATTAAGATCCCATGGCTCTGAATAAGCCTGCTCTGGAACTAGTCATTTTTGGTTTAAACATTTGCCAAATTCAATTTTCCCAAACTGCATGTACCTCTCACCTCTGCCAATCAAACCCGCAAGTTTAAAATATGTATATGGAAGGAAAAGAGCAAACATTCTTCCGGTTTATATTTTAAGGAAGGAATGGAAAAACAAAATTTTAAAGAAAGAGGTAAAGTTCGTTCTCGGGCCAGAGATTTTCAAGTTCTCGGTTGTGTCAATGAAAGCCAACCTAATTAGTATAAATCAGGGTTTTGTATTAGAGACGCCCGTGTGTAATGAGTTCTCTCTAGACAGATTGCAGTAGGTGAGATATATGCTATTCAGTGGTATGTCTAGGAAAAAAAATAAACATGCTTTATTTCTTCATTAGAGGATGCTTATTTATAGTGTAATATATGTCTACCTCCACTGTAACATTAAAGTTTTGACTGCTTTTTAACTATAAAATTTGATATTGTTGTGGCAGCTGTACTATTCAAATGATAGCTATAGTACAGCTGCTATCATTGAGTGAGATTTATTGCTTCCCCACATGGATAAAGATATGTGCATATTTACTTTTAGTTTTACTGCCAGTGTCCTATATTTTAATGACACAAGGTGAGATAAAAGAATATTATAATAAAGAAGTCCTTTAATTCTGCAAATACAAAGGACGCACTTCATATGAAATGTTGTTTTAACTTTATATAAATTATCCTTTTTTTTTTCCCCTTCAGGGAAACAGCCTAAGTCAGTAGAGATCCTACAATTTCACAAGTTCCCTTGATTGTTTTGGCATTTCTTTCACACCAAAGGCACTGGTAGGAGAAAAAATGAGGAGAGTGAAATAGACACAATGGAAGAGGGCAAAGATGAGAGAGATGAGTGAGTGACCTACAGTAGTTCTGACACTGTGCATGTGTGTGCACGTGTGGTAACTAATTCCTGAGGGAAGTTGGTTGATTTGATACTTGGGTTTCAACTTCAAGTCAGTTTGGAAGCATGTAGCTTTGATAGACAATAAAGAAAAGGGATAAAGAGATAGATAGTTGAAAATTTTTTTCCAAATGGTTTTGTCTCCTGTTCTTTGTCTTAATGTTGTCTTGAACCAATAACCTAATGACAGATGGGCAGAAATCAGAGCTCTTGGCAGTTTGGATTAGACCCGATAAGCATTCAGGTCTATTTGGTATTGAAACAGAGTTGGAAATCACATGAAGACAGGCTTTTTTGGGAAAGCCCCATTACTTGGTAGTTTCTGATGGCTTGAAAGTACTTCTAGAACAGTCTTTGGAGCTTTGGGGGGATTTCATGATTGATCCCAGGTAATACAGAGGTCCTGAATGTGCTTTCAATAGTATTAATCACACTCTTTAAAATAGAGAAAAAATTCGATATGCCCTTTTCTTATTCCAAACCCTTAAGACTTATAGGTTTAGAATGATATTTTAATTATTTCTCTTTGCACACTCATAAACCTGTGAAAATAGTAATATACATGCCTATAGTATGTGAGAATTAGGGGGATGTATCTTGATCTTTAAATTGCTAGCAAAATATTTTATAGCTCTCAAAATTTCATTACATATATCTTAGAAAATAAATTGGCAATTCAAAAGTTGAGTAAGCAGATAAGGTTATTTTACCGTACTTATTGAAAATGAAAAGACAGATCCTTGTCATCTGCTTCCTCTTTTGCTCAGTAATTTGGTAGCATTTTTGGTATTTTAAGCTAAGTTGATGTTTTAGGTATTCACTTTTGTACTAGAGTCGTATGTGGAATTGTTCTTTGCTCTTTAGCCATATGCAAACCACATTTCCATTAAATAGTTATCAAATTGCAACTCCTAAAAAGTTCATAGGTGTCTTTTAAACAAAGTCCAAATAGCTGCCTTTCTGAATTAAACAGACAGTTTTGTTGCATGAATTATTGTTCCTGTAATAATTGCTTGAAACTGAATAACACATGGAGACCATCTTTGATAAATATAGAAATAACTGAGTTTGCTAAATAGTCTTTGAATTATTTCATTATAAAGCTATGCCAGGCAATTAATTCATCTCTCCAGCATATGAACACATTGTGCATCAAGTACTGAAATGAGAGTGCTGGGATCCTACAAAGTAAGAACAGATTAGATATCTATTTTGGGGGGGAGTTAGGGAAGGAGGTATGCACTTATCATTTTATTTCCCCATGCATAAATATCTTGGTTAAAAAATACTTATAAAGAATATGAGTAAAGCTCCAAGATAACTATTATTTTTAGCACCAGTCCTCCTACCCTGCACCATTATCCCCCACTTCTCACCATATAAACCTGGCAACTAATAACAAAGTTTTACTGCTAAGGGATATTTTACCCAGTTAATTTTAAAGATTATGAACATATGGTTTTTATTTTTCAGGTGTTTTCTCAATAAATCTATTGTGTGTATATATCCTTGCGATGATTTAATTTTCTTGTTTATATGAAAAAATCTATAAAAAATGCAGAATTTCACACATTTCTATCCCAGATTTTGATATCAAGCATTATAAGTGATAGCAATTGTTAAAAGTATGAAATTTTATTTTGAGTACTACTGGTGAGAAAACTTCTGGTGAAGAAAAAAATCATCACATCTATAAGATCATAAATAAATGTAAATTATTTTTGTCAGGTGCTTATCTATATTTAATGCTAAAATTAGCCTTGTTTCTTGATTAAAAGTAATAACATCTTTGTTGTTGCAAATTTAACACAAAACACTATACAATAAAGTATATTTAGAACTTGAATTTAATAGTTTTAGAGTTGTAAGTTGTTTTTCATTAATTTATTTTAAAGTCCATTGCCTAAAGAGCTATAAGTGCTTAATTGATTAATTGGTTGATTTCAGTTTAATCTATGTTTCCTCAATACAGTTGGTTGAAACACTTTATATTGGATCACTTATCTGATCACTGGCTAGTTATTAATTGGAAATTTGAGTAAATTGTCATATATCTATTTTAATCTTCAGAGGAGATTGCAATGATTCCTATACAAAAGTTGTCAGGGGAATGTGGAAAGATTAAAATTTTTTAAATGTATTATTGTTGAGGGAGTATTGCCTCTTTTCTCATAGAGAAGAATTGTTGTATTATTTTTGCTTCCAAGTTGTGACTGCATTGGCAGATGATATGTAAGAGGGTGGTGGAATGAAAAGATTATTGAGAAACCTGGTACCTCATTGGAAATTCGAAAGCATCATAGCATGTCATTCACAGAGCAAATCTAGAAAATAGTTTTATTGGACAGGTTAAGTAATTGAGGATTTTAGAAATTAGGTAACTTGTATGAAGTCACCCAGCTATATATGTGGCATTAGTCAAAATGAAGGCGCTGCCAGAAGAATCATTGAGACTTTAGAGAAATGCTCTCCAACAGACACATGTGAACCACAAATGCAAGCCTTATATGTAATTTTAAGTTTTCTAGTGACATTCAAAAGAGTAAAAGGAAACAAGTGGACTTAATTTCTATCATATATTTTATCAAATGCCTCCATTTTTATTTTGAAATATAATAAAAATTACTAATGATGTAAATTACATCATTTTTTTTTTTAATATGGTCTTCAACATTGTATATTTTCCCTTATGGTGTACATCATTTCAATGGTCACATGTCAAGAGCTCAACAGGTCTAGGTAGCTGGTGGCTACCATACTGGACAGCATAACATTAGAGTCCTTGAGAATCCAGAAGTAGCACACAGTATTGTGATTGATTGGCTAGTAATTATTGTAATTAAAATGGCCAGAAATTCCAGGGAAAATTGTTCTACTGACATAAACATTAATTTTGGACCATGAATTGAAGAGCTGGTTTCATTAAGGAAGAATATGTGTTCTGAGGAAACATGTTACTTAGACAAATTAGAGCACAGAATAGCACAGAGACAATTTCCAGTCTGCTGGTTGGTGAAGCTCAGGAGACACGGCTTCTGGGTTTTGTAATATCATTAACTCAATCATTTTCATTGTTAAGGGCTACTGTCTCTGTACTACACTACGCACTGGAAATGAAAACATGAATTTGGTGTCTGTCCAGCCCACTGGACCAAGAAACCTGTCTCCTAGTCCATGATATGCCAACATATACCTACAAAGGGAGAATGACAAGTTCTTTCAAAACTGTACATTGACAAATATTAAAAGGGACTGAAGGACCATGTAAGCTATACCAGTTAGTTTAATTTCAGAGGCATTATCTGTGTATATAAAAGGCAAACAATCCAGCAAGAAAATAAAAGCAGTCAAAAAATTAATCTAGAAAATGACCAGAATCAACTGTTAAAAGTTGGCCTTCATGGCTGGGAAGAATTTAAAATCTGAGAAAAAGAACTGGCAGTGACATAGGTTCACCCTTTTAAAGAATGTGTATGTTTTATTGCTAGCGTAATTAATCAGTAGCTCTGCTTATAACTGTATTGGTTTTTGAGTTCTTTTTCAATAATTGCCTTTTTCATATGAATTTTCTACCTATAAAATGAAGATAATACACATATACCTCATAGAGTTGCTGCAAAAAATAGAAATTAAGTGTATGTCTCTGATATCTCCCAGCCTGGGTTCAGATCTCAGACCTACCTCTTACTCTCTGTGTGATTGGGGGCAAGTTATTTACCCTCTCTGTTCCTCAGTTATGTCAGTTATTAAAGAAGGACAATGATCCTACTCACTGGTTTCATTGAAGATTCAATTAATACATGCAAAAGGGTTAGAATGTTGCTTAGCACATGTAAGTATTCAGTGGATATTAGTTGCTATAATTATATCGTTATTATTAAACTTACCTGGAGAACTTTCTAACAATACAATTTCCTCCACTCTTTCTCAGGTTGACTGAATTGGCATCTTGAGAACCTCTAGTGTTTGTCAGTTTCCTCCGTGAATCTGAGGACCAGTGGAGTCTGGAAACCACATTGATGGAAGGGGAAAAGTACTATCGGTGAAGCGGCTGCCCTCAAGGTGAATTGTCAATCACAACAGCAGTGACTTTTGTCTGGGCCCCACACTAGCATCACATGGGAACTCTAAACATCTGGATGCCCAGGCAGCATCCAGACCAATTAAATCAAAATGGCTGTAGCTGGGTCCCAATCGTCAGTATTTTAAAAACTCCCCAAATGTTAGCATTGTATGAGTAATGTAGAGCAGCTCTGATCTAATATATGTTTAAATCCCACATGCTAAAATATTTTTTTAAGAAAAATTCTTCTAAGGTTTTAGGTGATGGCAAATTGCCATAAAAATAGCACATTAAGAAGAGCATTGTGAAAGGGTACTTAACTGACCCAGTGTTATCTTTCACTGCCCTTTTTAATATGGATGAATAAAGATAGATAGGAGTTAATTGCTCTTCAGCTAGATCAAGGTCAGTCTTTTGTACTGAAGTCTTAGAAGTAGGTTAAGCAGAAAGGTATTACTTGTATTACTGTGCTTAACCTTGACTTGGATCATTTAATGCTGTGTTTCCTAAACTTAGTTGAGCATCAGAATCATCAGGGGAGAAATTTCACAGAGATTTCTCAGCCTCACCTGAGAAGATGTTGATTTGGTGGGTTCAAGGTGGGACCTAGGAATCTGAGTTTCTTAAATGTTTCCCAGGTAATCCTAATATAATTATCTTTGCTGTGTATAGTGAATCAAGGTACTAATGGTGGCATAACTGATATTAATGTTACTAGTCAGAAAATGTTGACAAAATAAAAACAATAGTTAATTGCTTCTTCACTGGTATGTATTTAGTTAAATAGACTTGCCTGGGCCACGACTTAACTATTAAATGACTTACTCCTATTTCCTCTTTGGTAGTTGGCATCCAATACTTTCAAATATTGAGTGATTTGTTAATGACACAGAGTAATTTCTCACCAATCTGACATAGACTTAATCTTTACAACAATCCTTGGAGTAGAAAATATTACCGCCATTTTGCAAAGTAGAAAACTAAAGCCTCACATACTTAAATAACCTACTTGCAATAATATAGCAGGTAAATATAATGAAATCTGAATTAGAAACCAGGTCTATGTATCTATGTACCTTCAAACCTGTGGTCATAGAATTAGTATGCATCAATATTCCAATGATTTCTGGCAAGAGTCAGTGGTGAACAAAAATAACCGAACCAAAATGCTAATGTTTTAATATATATTCATTTAAAGAAGTTGAAACATCATTGTCCTGTTATTCATGAACTCTGGGAGGTAAGGAAAAAATTTTTTTCTAAGTAGTTGCGTTTGAGAGGCTCTCTACAACTGTGACCATAATTTTCATGAATTTATAGTGAATGGAATCATCACATTAAACCAAGACAGCTTTCTGTGGTTAACACTTTGTGGCCCTGGTTGGTAGTTCAGTTGGTTGGAATGTCATCCTGATTTACCCACACTGTGGGTTTGATCCCAATCAGGGCATATACAAAAATCAGCCAATGAATGCATACACAAGTGCAGCACCAAACCAATGTTCCCCTTCCTCTCTTGCTCCCTCCCTCTCTCTAAAAATCAATAATTTTTTAAAAGACTATCTGACTGCTGTGTTCCAACTGATTGTTCAGTAAGCCTTTATGGAGTAGTAATTTAGACCCTTGGGTAAGTTTTGGAGTCAATTTTAGGAAAAAGTAGGAGAGAGATATCTAAATGACCCATAATGTTTCTGAGCCTTAAGACAATATAGACCGACTTTGCTCTAACAATGAATTTCAAAGGACAAAATGTTCTCCAAGTGACAATAAGGAGGAGTGATATTGCCAATTTCGCTATCTGAATTTTTTTTTAAACTTAATGTTTGCTCCTTTGGACATTTGAGTCTGTTTAGGCATAGAGCTGGTTTGTTGCGTTGCGGATTAAACTAGTGCATCAGATGTCCCTCCTTGTGCCCCAGTAGAATCTTGTGCATTGCTCTGTTGTAGCCCTAATTATGCTCTAGCATCACTGTCAGCCTGATTGTTCATCTTCTCTCTGGGCCTGAATATGTTCACCAGCATCTAGCTCAAGGTCAGACATCTGGCTGGTTCTCAGTAAGAGTCTGTTGGAAGAATGAATTGATGGGACTAGTAAAATGAAGAGACTGGAAGTATGAAACTGAGCTATGATTTTTCTCAATAGATTCTTTGTTTAGTGTAGAGTGATTTCAGCCTGCTTCTGATATATAAGTAGCTCATAGAGTGACTATATCCTATCAAAACCCTTTGATCCCTCAAGGGAGCACTTAGGTAGATTGAAGAGTAAGTAAATTATGGGTAGACCTAAAAACACTTTTAATTTTAAAAAGCAAAAATATGTTTATTACTCTGACTTTTGACAAGAAGTTAAAAATATATTTGAAAAGGAGACTGCTGTTGAAGCCACTGTAAACAGTTTAAGTAGTGACATGCATGGCTTTGCATTAGAGGATAGCACTACTGTTTGATAGGCTAAAAAATGAAGAGTAAGTAACAGCAGTGGTGTATGATATATTTAAAAAGATTTAAAAATATATTCTTTCACCAAATGGTGTAAATTAAAGTAAGCTGTCAAATTGACAGCACAATAATGCCATCTTCACAGTAGCACATACTGTACCACAGTGGATATTATATCAGTTTTATAGAGAAATTAAAGATGAGATCTGAGGAAAAATAGCTTGAAATGTGTTTCTTTTTGCAATTTTAGAATCATCATCACTTGCTAAAATCCACTCCAAACAGAGCCAGAAAAATAACTGTAATAAATCATGATAATTTATATCACAGCTTATTTGGGGGAAGAAACATCAGATACACTTCATACTATTTACTCAAACTATAATTATTTTCATTAAACTATAAAATTGCTTACATCAGATTTACTCTAAACACATAAAACCATATCCTTAACAATGAATGCTACTATACTACAAGTATTCAAAATAACTGAAGTCAAGTCTAAATTAGCAAGTCCTTGATTTATACTTTTTAATTATGTATCTTTATAGACACAATCAATGTACTTTTGTGAGTTTATAATATACTCCTTTTTATTTTGTTGAAATATTTGACAGGCTCATTCAGCCTCCATCCTATTAATTAAAAGGTAGTGTCAAAAAACTTAGGAAAATGATGTCAGGTGCCTATTAACACAAACTCTCAAGTAATTTGTATCTGTCAAGAGTACAGATTATTCTAGAAATGAAGGATCTGGAGGAAAAGCTGATGGATTTTTTTCTTTGTGAAATGGGGAGGTGATAAGAGAGGTGATTGAATAACCTTGAAGACATTGAGGAGACCTAAAATATTGCTCTGCTATGAGTGATACATTTCACAGAAAATAAGTGAGGATATAAAAAGTAGTGCACCTTAAATTGTATATCTTCCAATATTCTTGTTACCAACCGGAACATTTAACAAATCCCTCAAATCTTTATTTTTTACTGCTATCTTTGCCAGCCAAAGAAATGTTTATCTTTAAAAAGTTTGTCCTACCCTATATTTAGGAATTTTGCTTGTTATGAACAAAACTGGGATTCATGTGTTATTTCAACATTTGGCAGGGATCTTTACAAAACTTGTGAATTTAGGCAATATCAAATGGCTATCTATTGTCAGAACTGAATATGGTTTTACTGCCTTGAAATGTAGATACAAGTTTATTTACAAAGATAATAAATTATTTATTAAAATATTTGGTAACAGAAAGAAATATGAAATTTTGTAATGTTTATAGATTTAACTAGTAAGGCTCTTTCTGGTTCTTTGATTAAATGTCTGTGTTCACATCTCCAAGAAATGTAGAGAAGAAACAAATACTCTATAAATAGACTTAAGAAAAATATCAAACTTACAGTCAATCAAGAGTACAAAAATACAGCATAGGGTGCATGGAAACAAATGAAGAGCCAGGGGACCTGGCTCGTCACAGCTAGGTTTTAGCCCTGATTTTCCCTTAAGTAACTTTGATCTTGGGCAAACCTCTACACGGCTCTACGCTTTAATTTCTTCACTTATAAAATGTGTTCTTACAGCAATAAGTTTGGATAATTCTGTAAGTAAAGATGCAACCCAAAATAAAACTGTGACCAGAATTGGCTGGGGACTAATTGAGGGAGACAACTCAGTAGCAAATTGAAGCATATTTGGGGCAAAGTTTAAGGTTATGTATTTTAGGGGGAAAGATTAATGGAGAAAAAAGGTAATAATGAGGACTTCTCCAGGTCAGGCTAAGTGGAAAACAGTAATAGTTGTATGATCCATTTTGAACTCACTTTTCTGATAAGTGGAAGCACTGTTCTGGGTTCATTTCTTTTGTGTGTGGATGTCCCGTTGTTCCAATATAATTTGCTGAGAAGACGGTTTTGTGCCATTGTATTGCCTTGGTTTCTTTGTCAAAGATCAATTGGCTATATTTATGTGGGTTTATTTTGGGGCTCCCTATTCTGTTCCACTGATCTATATTTGAGTGCCAATACTACATTTTCTTAATTGCTGTAGCTTTTTAGTAAGGCAGAAGTTAGAAGTCAGAATGAGGTCTCCAGCTCTGTTCTTCTCCTTCAATATTATGTTGGCTAATTCTGGGGTTTTGTCTCTCAAATAAACTTTAGAACAAGTTCATTGATATACACAACATAAGTTACTGGGATTTTGAGTCAGATTGCATTGAATCTATAAATCAAGTAGGGGAGAACGACTATCTTGACAAACATGAAATATCTCTCCATTTATTTAGTTCTTTGATTTTGCTCATAGAATTTTATAGTTTTCTTCATTTGATCTTGTGTATATTTTGTTAGATTTAAACCTATATACTTCCATGTTTAGTTATAATATAAATGGTATTGTATTTTAATTTCAATTTTCACTTGTTCATTGATGGTATATAAAAAAGTGATTGGCTTTGGTATATTAGCCCTATATACTGAAACCTTGTTATAATCACTTATTAGTTCCAGGAGGGTTTTTCTGTTTTTCTTCTTTTTTCCTTTGGATTGTCCACATAGATGGGTGCATTGTGTGTTTGTGAACAAAGGCAGTTTTGTTTCTTCCTTCCTAGTCTGAACACCTTTTATTTTCTCATCTTGTTACATTAGCTAGAACTTCTAGTTAATGTTGAAAAGAAGTGGTGAGAGGAGAGATATTTTTGCCTAGCTAGTACCTAATCTTAGTAGAAAAACGTCAAGTTTCTCACCATGAAATATGATGTTAACTGCCACTTAAATTTTATAGTTCAAAGTAAGTTGTGTGGCTACGTCAAAAATTCTGACTTTTGCTGAGTAAGCAACTGGTCCTATTTGATGAACAACAAAAATGACTATTGTGTTCATTAAGAAAGAAAAATAATTTTTAAAGTCTGTTACAATAATGATATTTCAGCTTTAAGAATCTACATATAAGGAAAGCATGGAAGAATCAATTTGGTAATGTAAATGTTAGCATTGCTTTGGTGAAAAAAGTTTGTTTCTGTCTCACAGCCTGAATATAATTCTATAGCCTTAGAACCTAGCACCTCCCTGTAGCCTTTTTGTCACTACCTTCCTAACAAATGCTATTGTAAACAAGGTTGAATGGAACTTTTCCTGCTGTTTCAGAATTTTGTGTGAGGAGCCAAAACTGAGAGGAATAGGCAACAAGTGGCTCCATGTTCCCAAAAAAGACACACTTCCCCTTCTCTCATCCAGCCAATGTAAGTAGATGAATGGATATTAAAGTGCATTGAATGAGGTGTAAGCTGTAGGCATAAAGGGGGAGAGCATTTTGATTTAATTTTTCCCTCTCCTTCTACCCATCGAGAATGACTATGAGAAAATTGCACATGACATTGGAATATCTAGTAAAAAAAGAGACTGACATCTTCCTGCCCTGATGAAAGCTTGCAGTACCTGAGAAGTTCATGAGGCCCATGCTGGCACCAACGTAAGAGTAGAGGAAGGTAAGAAATGTCTTAAGAAAGCTTCACATGTATCTCACGGGCTCGAATTTATGCAAACATAGAATCCTGAGTGGGAGCTAGCTGTAGCATCTGAAACACAAAGCAAGCAGAAACAGCAGGCGCGGGGCCGCCTGCGCCATTCGTGCTTTATGTGACAAGGATGTGTGAATATTCCCCGGATCATGTGGAGGCCTCAGAGACCTACTGTATCGTGGGAACTGCACCCTTAAGAAAATTTTGGGCAGAAAGCCAGGAGCAAGAGATGAGGGAAAGGTCAGTCATAGAATTCATTGTCCATCCCAGGAAAATCCCAGAGGAGGGGCTCAGTTGGAGGGTCCCATGAAATGTGCAATGAGCAGCACTTGGACAGCTGTCACTCAGATTTTCACCTCGCCCATCTCCTTTGATGGTCCAACAATATTAAGACTCAGGGAAACAGGAATAGCAGAGAGAAAGGTAGAAATGCAGTGAAAGTGTAACTAGAAAAAAAAAGAGTAAATAAATCAAACTATACTGCCCTTCCCCATGACAGGAACCAAGCTACAAGCCAAGGTTCAGGTGAGAGGAAAGGTACTTTAATTTGGATATGAAATTCATATTTTGTTCTAGACTAAATTTTAAGTACTGAAATGAATCAGAAGTCTGTGGGATTCATCTTCAAAGAATAGGGAAAGGAAAGATTATAGTGTATGGTTAGATGGAGTTATAAAATGGAAAAAAATAAAGATTTTTGTTGTTGTTGAGACCATTCCTGAATATATGTGTCTGTTTCTCATGTCATTGTCTCTCAAACAATATTTCAGGGACATGGTGCTAGGCAGAGGGGTTGAAGGACCTGGGCTTGGCATGAAAGGGGACGGGGCTGGTGTACAGGCAAAGGAACCCAGATTCAAGGTGATATGACATATCATCTCTATTCATGGAACTAAAATTGAAAGTCTGGCAGATAGTCTAGATGAGGCATCAGTCCAAAGGGGAAAGAGGCAGGGTCCAACTAGAGGGCAACAGAAAAAAAAAAAGGCAACGCCAGATCTAGGAGAGGTTTAAAAGAGAAGACTGGTTGATAGAGCATCCAGACGTTTTTGGTTACTGGAATGTTGTTGCAGGCACAGTTAAAATACAGAGTCCAATAGCCTCCTTAGCTGTTAAGACTGCTCAACCATCTTACATACCACTTGGAAAACCTACCTTCTATTTCTGTCATTGAAATTCTACCCATTATCCCAGGACAGCTATAAGGCCACAACCTCCACAGAAAATGCTGGCCTACCTCTTCCCATATTCCCTAGCTGGAAATTTTCTCTTTTCCCTTGGACTGCAATAACACGCTGATATTTACATTTACATATAATTGCGACCCTGTGTTTCCCATACTCCATGTGAAAATCAGAGGCTTAGTGGCTACTTATACACAGGAAATATTTAGGAAGTATTTGCTGGGTAAATATAACTGTGAAAATAAATTCACAGAATAATTTTGAAACTGAATTTTAAACTGCAAAGGAAGTTGCAGATGAAGTCAACGTCAATAAGTAGTATTTATTAAGCAATCACATTTACATATTGATGTGATAAGCAGCGTGCCAAATAAGTTAAATAAATTGTTCCCCAGTCTCTGAGAGCAACTTGCTTCTTATGATTTTGTGAACTCCAAAAATGGATTGACTAGAAATACATGTGAAATGCTGTGAAGTAAAGAAAAAAAAACAAAATTCACAAGAGGAACATTTGACAGAGTCCAACAACTAGGTAAAGATAAGATGATAGACAGTAATAAAATTTAGTTGTAGGTCTAAACATAATAAAACATTATCATTTTTTTTTCTGTGACACTACCACAAAACAGGCAGCATTGAACTTGCAGGCAGAGGCATGCTAATCTTTTCTATGGTCTAATCTTCTTCTTGACGGTCAATGTTGAACACAGGCAAGTCACTTATATCTCTGAGTTTCCTTTTTCTCCCTGTAAACTGAGAGTATTGAACTAGATGAGTGGCCATCATTTTTTTCCAGTAAACATTTTTTTTTCCAAATAAATTCATATTCAGAATTGCAATATAAAAAGCAGATAACACTGGAACTGCTGTGGCTGAGTGGAGTGTTGAGTCTATGGGATAATAGCCTGTCATTTCTGCTTCTGTGAATCACATGTAACTGACTCTAGGCCTTTAAAGACACACATGCTACAAATAAAAGGCCTCTGGTATGGACCGCTTCTTCCATTTGTTTCTGCATTCAGATTATAATATATTTCACAATGGACTTTTCCTTATGTGTAGGGAGTAAAACGTACTTTCTAATCAATTTTCTCAGTGAGTGTTAGAAAGGCAAGAATGAGATTAAGGTGAGTGTAATCCCTAAACTATAGATGTGAAACCCGAGGCACAGAAAGGCTGGAGGCATGAGTTGGCCCCCCCACCATCCTGTATCTGCCAGGGTATCTGTATAGCCTTGCACAATAGTTGTGGGTTCATTTTACCTACTGGAACTTCCTGAAAATCACATGAACTTCTTTTTCTGTTTAGTTAACGTAGTTCTATAATAGTCTGATCTTAGAGCGTTGATTAATGTTCGCAAATGGAAACATACACCTTGTGAGTATATTTGCATGCTCAGAGATTAAGCGATAGGAAGAGCCAGCACCTGTGGGTAGATCAATGCTATAGAGAAAAATAGGAGTTTTAGTACCAAATATTCTTTAAAATTAAGACTCTGAGGTTGATAATTAGAGAAAGTGAACTGGCATACTAACTTACTCTGAAGGCCCTTTGTACTGGAATATAATAAGATTTATACCACCGGATCTTCCACTCTCCAAAATGTTTATTCCATGGCAAATCTTATGTGTTTTCTGAAGAAAAAGAAATCAAAGAAGAGATATGAGAAGTATGATTTGAAAAGAGGGCTGCATTTGTTCAAGCCCTCGGCCTGAATAACATCAGAGAAGAAGAATGGCTATGGGTTTTACTGCCGTTCTTCCAAATAGCATTAGGAAAATCCTTAGTTTTGATTGACTGTCACCAAAAACCATGCTCCTTCCTGCACATTCTTTTTGAAATAGGACATACCCTAGTTTTAGAAAACCAAGCCCAGAAGAATAATGCTTGTTCTCAAGCCAACTGGAGGAGGACAACATTCGAGTCATCACAAATATTGTTATAAACACAACAACAACATTGGCAACATGATTTGATCTTTGCGCCAAGGGGGAAATTAATGTCACATGCTTACCCTAATGAATGACTAGAAGTTTCCACAAAGCACACTTAAAAGCAATGGTGTCCTCTCTTCCTTCCATTTTCCATTCTGATAAGTCAATGAATCCTCACAAACAATACTGACTCCTCAAGGACTGGAAATTGCAGAGGAGAGTCAGAATTCAAATCATTAGTTTAATTAATAGATATTTTGTTCTTCCTTGGAAAACAAAGAGACAAACACATGATCAAAAGCTTCCAAAGGTATTAGCATTGTAGTCGGCAAAAATTGCCTCCATTCTCTCCCAATTTCAAACACCTTCCATGATCAAGTAAGTTCTTGCAGATGTTAGAAAAATACATTATGACATGGGTCCTGGGAGGTTGGCCAGATCCAATTCTGGCAAATACCTACCATTCCCAATCTGAGTTACCCTGCCTTCATTATTTTCTTTATGAAACTTTTCTTTTTGTGGCTTATTGCTTTGTTAAAGAGGTTAGTAACAAATGATCATAAATACTTTCCTAGGTTATACATTTTCACTTTTAACTTGTGCCTTACCAGGTCACCTCAAGACAAATAAATGAGGTGTAGTGTGCTCCCAGGTTGAATCAGCAAAGGCACACATATAGCTGTGAATTGATTGCACATGCAAGCTTTTGATTTTGTGTTTGCTTCCCAGCCAGGCAAAAAGCAGATTTGGATGAGGAAGCACTCATTTTTGTATTTGGGAAAGCTTAAAAAAAATAGGTGCTACTTTTGATATTTCTACCTGCCTGTCTCAAACTCTGAACTTTCAAAGGGAGAATATTTGTAGGATCCAATGCTGATCGATAGGCAAAGTTGGATGGCAATTCATTATTGAGTTGGGTAGAAGTATAGTTCTCCTGAGAAGATTTGAATATTTGTTTATTTGAAAGCCAGTTCGACCTAAGTTTGAAAAGCCAGTCACTTATATTTTTTGCTGTAGTGACTACAGATTGGTAAATAACATGACAAGTTTCATTTTACTTAAAATATGGTGGGTGAAAAAGGTGAAGGGAAGAAGTACAAATTGGCAGTTACAAAATAGTCATGGGGATGTAAACTACAGTGTAGGGAATATAGTCAGTAATGTTGTAATAACCATGTATGGTGCCAGGCAGGTACAGGCTTATTGAGGGATCACTTTTGTAAGGTGCATTAATTTCTTACCACTATGTGGTATACCTGAAACTAACATAATGTTGAATGTCAGCTGTAACCGAAAAATGCAATTTAAAAAATACATTAAAATAAAAATTTTCCCTCCTTTTATTAAAGTGGTTTACCTTAGTCTGAAGTTGGAATGAAATATGAATGTCATAAATTTTGTCATTTAAAAAGTTTAATTGGTCATTTTAAAGTTAGTCTGGGAAAAAAACACTGCATGCCGCCATGGTAGTTAATAACAGCCAGCATTGATCACCAAACTTTTATAATACGGCTCTTCACAAACACTGGCAGAGATTAGAAAGTTGCTGGAGTTGGAGGGATATCACTGGAAGCTCTGGGAGTTCCTTCTGAAGTCATTCTGAATTAGCAGCTAATGGGGAGCTTTCTTTGATAGCGTTATTATAATTAAATGCAGCTGGAAGAAAATCAACCACAAAGGGAACTCGTTTGTTTATCATTACTTCTGACTTTGTTAGCAGATGTTTTCGAAGTACCATAGTAGCCAGCTTAATTTGTCTCCATGTAATGTGAAGCAGGTAAACTTTGATTAATAAACTGACAAGTACATTCCTTAATTTCTTTTCTGAAGTTTCCTTCTGTGACTCTCATATAGCACATATGTCAAATCCGGAAAGCACACGGATAAACATTCAGTTTCTTTTTATATATGTCAGGCCAGCTGAAATGGAGGTGTCAGTCGGCGGTGAGCTGGCTTGTCAAATGTTCATCTTGAAAGCTGCCGTAGTATTATCGCATGTAAGTAGGCCAGTGAAAAAGATAAACACATATGGCACATACATACCAGACTATGGAACGACAGCTCTCTCGGTTGTAATCACTATGGGCTTTC
Source organism: Mormoops blainvillei (assembly GCA_004026545.1). Lineage (NCBI taxonomy): Eukaryota > Metazoa > Chordata > Mammalia > Chiroptera > Mormoopidae > Mormoops > Mormoops blainvillei. Next base: position 182,865 of record PVJD01000601.1, on the reverse strand, counting down.
CATAAGGGACTCAATAATTTTCAGTAAATTGGATCCTTTATGGGTTTACACATTAATTCATCTATTTAAAAAGGGTAATTTTGACATATCCTTTGCCTATAATAAATGCCTCCTCCACTTCTTAACAGGAAGACTTCCTCACCACCCACTTTGTTCAACACACTCTAACTCCAGCATCTTCATTCAGAATGTACTTTCTACCTGATTTTCTCTCTGTTATTTCAAAGTGCTCCTCTCCCATCATTTAAAGAACTCTTGAAAGTTATACCCCTTCTTTCAAACCTTTCTCACATACCTGGAATGCAATTTTTTTAAATTGGCTCAAGAAAGTTCGAACATGCAGTGTCCATAATTCACATTGCATTAATTATTAATACAATATATTCATGTGTACTATGATTTTGCACTTTTTTGTTATTATTTGCTTGAGATAAAGTTGCATATGTATCTGCATGTCCTTTGATTTTTGTGATGTCTACATCTGTTTTAATTGACATAATACCTAGCACAGTACTTTGTAGGGACTTGAAAATTACATTTTTTAATGCTGGTGCTATAACAGTATTTATTCAGTTATTTATTACTTCTGAAAATTTGTTTCTGGGATATGTGTGTGAATGTGTTTATTTACATGTGTGTTCATGTTCTTACCTGTTTACCGCACAGAATTCATTCGGGCTTAAGTTGGAAAAAGGGATGTGAAAAGCTATGGCTTACTCTGAAGTAGCCTGTAGTTAAGCATAGGAAATGTACCCTTTGACACCATCCTACATCCCTTTCTTTAAAGCTCTGCGTTGCAAGTGTTCTTTATGTGGGCAGGGTATACAGAAGAAGGAGCACACACTTGGGGACTACATGAGCTGGGACTGGCTCCCAACACTGCCCCTGCCAGCTCCCTGAGCCTCAACATCCTCATCTGTAAAACTAGGAAGAGTAATATCACCTCGTGAAAATTGGAGATAGTACAGTTAAAGATTCTGGCACATAATAGGCCCTCAGTGTATATTAACTGATGCTATTAGAAATAAGTAATATGCTCCTTTAGTAGAAAAGAAAAAATGTTAACATTTGTCACGCTTACATGGAAAAGTGTGAACGTGGGCTTTAATGCTGGACTTTATGGATAATGTTCACAACATGTATCAGCACATCAACTTAGGCAATATTTCATTCAAAAACTAACTTAAAATGTTAAATTATAACTGAAAAGCAGTTGAAATCCATTAATGCCTATGGAGTATTTCTTGTGAAAAGAGAATGCCTATCCATGACTGGCTGAGTGCTAAGTGTGCATTCAGCTCCACAACTATCACTTGCCATTTGATTAAAAATAATCTATTTAAGTGGCACTCTTCTCCATGGGAAACTTTTCAAGGAAACTTCATTAAATTCCCAGTCTCTAACAGTTTTGTTTTTTTTTAAGACTCCATTTACGTACCCTTAAGGGAGGGGAAGGGGCGGGGAGAAAGAGAGGGAGAGAAACATCGACGTGTGGTTGCCTCTCACGACCCTCCACCAAGGACCTGGCTCACCCTCCAGCAGGGACCTGGTTCACAAGCCACCATGTACCCTGACTGGGAATTGAACCGGTGACCCCTTGCCTCCAAGTCCGGCACTCAAGCCACTGAGCCACACCAGCCAGGGCTCTAACAGTTTTTTTTTTGTTTGTTTTTTTAAACAATTGTATATATTAGAAATGTCAGGATAATTAGTTAAATCACAATTTTAGGTTTGTATGTAATAAGGACAAAATACATGTTGTTACCTTTATGTCACTTTAGAATATTTGAACATTTTGTCTGAATTTTTTTAACCTTTTAAGCTTTTTTCTAATGGGAATTTGTCTTTACTTTCCTTCTTTTTGGGTGAGGAGAGCAGGACTAAAGCAACGAGGTTTTCATGGAACTGCAGTTTAGCTAATTTTGAAATAAAAAATTATTGTTAAGATGATTGCCCTTGAGAATAATTCTCCATGTGTGAGTAACCTTATTATTTCATCTACTTTCTAGAGACTAGAATCACCTGTCAGCATTTTATTATATTTGTATTATTATTATTTTTTTACTCCCTACCTGAGGACAGACTTAACTGATTTTAGAGAGAGGGAAAGGACTGGAGAGAGAGGACAACATCAATGTGAGAGAGAAAAAAATCCATTGGTTGCCTTTCCTAGGTCCCTTGACCAGGGATCGAACCTGAAACCTAGAAATGTTCCCGGACGGGGAATCAAACATACCACCTCTCAGTCTATGGTCCATGAGACGGTGCTCAAAAAAAACTGAGCCACACTGACCAAGGCAACATGTTGTCACGTAGGATCATTTCTAGTTGTGAAAATGTGTGGCCTACAAACAAGCAACAGGTGCTTTCTGGAAACATCCACAGAAAGTACACTTTTGCAGGCCAGAGGATTAAGTTAGATGGCCATTCCACATGAGTTTGATTCTTGGCTCGGCATTTTAACTTATTTCTTAAGATGGCCAAATTTTAGGCTAGCTAAAAAATAAGATACCTAACATTCTCCTTACTGGATGGGGAATGGGGAATCATGGGGTACTGTCTTTCACTTGAAAATAGCTGGAATTAAAGTACGTGAGCCTTTCTCAAAGCTGAGATCAGGGACACCCTTTGTGCCAGGTGTCAACTTCATCGGAAATCATGCCACATTTTGGACATCATTCCCAATGATCACAGCGTTCATCAGGCTGGTGTGAGTACATATAAGACACAAGGTGGTCAGATAATTTGTGGGTGTAATCACTTACATAATGCTATTTGAGCAATTGGTAATCGAATAGCATTATTTAAGCAGGATGACTGTTTCACTATCACTGGATAGCAACTTGATGAGTTGTGAGATTTAGAACAGATATTGCAGTTTCAGATACCATGCCATGTTTATTGTATTTGTTGAGTCCTTTAGAGTAATACTACTTGGAACATACTCAGAGGAGCATGTGTAAGTGAAAGAAGAGAAATATCTCAAAATGTTGGTCCAAGGAGAGCTGAGGCCAGGTGCACAGTAGATCTCATGGATCTTGGAGAAAGTCATCTGCTATTTGCATTTAATAAGCAGGTCTTCTACAAAGTGCTACTGAAAAGTGGATATCTGATGCCCATATTTTTTACTGTGATGTCTGGAATATGGGAAATATTTTGCGTGTGAATCAAGGAGAGTCAGGGTGAGATGGGTGTTATAACTAGAAACAGTCTGCAAAGGTGATAGAGGTTCCGTGAAAGGTACCGTTCAATAGGCAAATCTGGCTGCAGGATGCCGCTGGAATGTGCACAACTTGTTCTTTGTGTTGAAGAGAAAAAAATATGTCCAAATGTAAGGAGACCAATACAAGAACATATGCGAGTCGTGCTCACTGTAATACTTCTGGTGATATGTGTCTGCTTTTACATTTCCAGAAGCCCTGACCCTGACTTCAGTCCTAGAAGCTTATCTCTCAAGCTGTTTCTGGGCCTTCATTTTTTTGCTCACAGCCTGCAGCACTCCAGGAGGCTCGGGCTGGGGTGAATGTGGCAGTGACCTTGTTGATGCAGGAGATTTCCAGTCTCTGCTGCTGAATGATCTGTAAAAGGATGAACCCCCTAAGAACGCCATCCCTTCTTGAAATTAAAGGGAGAAGGGGTGCTAATTTGAAGGATGGCTTTCTAGACTTTTATCTATTTCTGATTTTTACCCAGCATCTTTGGTGAAAAGTTTCATAGCAGAAGTCTGCAAAAGAAAATAGAACAGATGATGGAAACTAATGACTAAAGTCAGCTGTTCCCTAAAAGCGGCAATAATGTCAGAGTGGTAACTGGATAATCCATTCTCTTTTGGGCTTTGCCTATTTTTCTTGTATCTGAATTGTCACTTGGTTGTCTCATTTATACTTCTGCGAATGGTTCACAATGTGTGTGTGTGTGTGGAGACATATGTGAAAAGTAGCTGCATTGTAATATTTATCATTAAAGAGCTGCTTTTGTTTCGTTTTACCAAGCGTCACATTGATGATTTGACTAATAAAGCTTACTGACTTACTCACTGAAGGTTGCTTCCATAATGGGACGAATTTATGTACTGAGGTTCTCGCTTTCTTTATTAGATAATTGTATAAAATGTTGAGAAACAGCTACTAATTGAGTGCTCATTCCAGCTTTTGTCTATATTGAGGCTGGACAGGTTTTCTGGGGTTTGAGAAAGCATTAAATATCCACCAAACCTTGCAACAGTTTTCCTTCTCCCAGTATGTTTTTATTAACTTTAACTGAGTCCCTGGGCTTAAATGTGGTTTATCCCAAAATTTTCACACTCACCTTTTATAACAATCACATATTGGAGGATGTTTTCATTTTAGGAAAAAAGTGTGATCAAAGACAGGTCATATGTTTCCTTCTTTGAGGCTGCAGAGGCAAATGGGCAAGGTTCAGATCAAATGTTTTCACTAGCATGATATTCAATAGGTAACAGTTGCCCTGAAGCAGGGCATGAAAGAGTTAGAAGAAAAAAATAATAGAAACTGAAAAACCTTTGAAAATCCATATAACATAAGGTGTTTTGAGAATCAGAAATTTAAAAAAAATCATTTATAGGAAATGAATTTGTAAGAAATACCCTGTAGAACATAGGTATGCTGTTTCATAAGTCCTTCTCTCCCCTCTCATTGCAGCTCTTCTAGTTGAGGTCAGGATAGTTGCTCTGTCTTTCATTTTAGGGTAGCTTCCTTAAAGGACACGCTTTGCCTTCACACATTGTGTTATACTTCAAGTACCTCTCTCACAGGAATTCCAGGCTAATTTTCTTGAAGCACATTCCTGGTTCTGTTACTGTTATGTTAAAGATAAACAATTTTCAAATCTAAAATAATAAAGCTTTAACTGTTAACATCACATTATTTAACCAACCTGTTACAAGGCTCATTCTCCAATATCCACATTCATGTTTCCGTCTAGCTGGAATAACTATTTGCTCTTTTCAAGCAAACTCCTGTGTGACCTTACCTGGGCATATGTGCTCATTCTCTTCCTAAAACCTGTAATCATCAACTCTTTATAGACCTATCAGTTAAGTTTCCACCTATCCATCAAGGCACACTCTCTCATGCAGCCTCTGAGACGGCCCCAATGGTCTTGACTCTTGATTTCCTCCCTTTGAGTATGGGCTGGACTTAGTGGCTCATTTCTAATGAACATAGGGATGAAATGTCACTCCTGGGATTAGATTACACGAAGACTGAGAAGCATGTCTTACTCTTGCTCTCTTGTTCTTTCACTTGGAGGGAAGTTGGCTGTCATGTTGGGAGCTATGCTATGGAGAGGCCCAGATGGCATGGATTTGAAGGAGGCCTTTAGCCGATGATCAGTGAGGACCTTCAGCTCTCACTGCAAGAGCCAAGAGAAACTGGATCCTGCCAGCCATTACATGAATGAGTTGGAGATTCTCCCACAGTAGAGCCTTCAGAAGAAGCTGTAGCCCAGGTAACACTTTGATAGCTATCTTATGAGAGATCTTGAGGCAGGAGCTTCCAACTAAGCTGTACCTGGACGTATAGTAGAAACTGTTGAGAAGATAAATGTTTAAGGAACAAAAAATTTGGTGGCTGTTATACCATAATACATAATCAATGCAAATTTTGGTACCAGGAGTGAGGTTTAAACCCCTGAAACCTTCTTTAATTCATTCAGTAAAAAGTAAGATTTCTTTTTTATATGTTCCTAGAATGTATTGTGTGTATTGGTATTTTATAAATGATCAAATTCTGCATTATTTTGTTTTCAGTTTCATGTGACTTTCCCCCCACATAAAATCCCAGACTTCCTTGAGGTCAGGGGCCATGCCATATTTTTCTTAACATCCCTTCCTCCCCACCACCCAGGGCTTTGGTAACAGATTTCATAGAGCAAATGTTCAATAAATATTTGTTGATTGAATTTAGTGAATGCATTTAGTCATGCTTCAGTGAACCAAAGTTAGTGAAGAAAAACAATTGGTCAATTCATAACTCAAGATTTTACAGCTTTTGAATTTTGTCAAGAATTAGTGACTGTGAACTCTGATGGTTTGTTCAGAAATATCTTTCCAAACATTTCATGATATTTGACATTATTCTTATTTGGGGGGGTATGTGAATAATAGAAAAAAATACCGTTTTGATGAACGCTGTATTGATTCAAGTAACATTTTTTCATGTTAGAATATGAAGAATCTTATATTTTGTTACATGACAGAATCTACTGGACTATCGGAATGTGATGGCGTATTTGACTTAAAAATGATAGCCTCCTGGATAACCTCACAGCATCAATATCTCTTCAGGAATTCTGTTTTCTTTACTAAATAGTTTCATGTGGACATGGGTTTGCTGCGCTGTGTAGGCCTCAGCTCAAAAGGTGCTTTTGTGATCTGGCACTGCCACGCTGCAGAAAGAGTTTTGGTTTTGGGGTGAAGTAGTTCTGCCTTCGATTCTGGCTGAAGAATTTATTTGCTGTTTGACTATGGGCAAGTTGCTTAGTCTCTTTGAGTGCTCCACACATGTTAGAGGACACAATAGGCTGTAGACATTAGTGTTGAGGAATAAATTAAATCTATATGTATATTTATCTATATAAAGTATACATATGTTCCACATATAGGGTGGAGCAAAGGTAGGTTTACAGTTGTGAGTACACGAAGGAGTTTATTCTTGTATTATTATAATATTTATTAATTATCATATTATTTTCCATATGAGCAATTGTAAAACCTACTTTTGCCCCATGCTGTGTATGTGAAGAGAGGGAGAAAGACTGTATGTCGAGTCTGTGTATCTATCTATCTATCTATCTATCTATCTATCTATCTATCTATCATCTATCTGTCTATCGATCTATCGATCTATGTATCTATTCATCTACCTATCGAGAGAGAGAGCTTTCTACAGTGGATGACAATTAGAAATTATTAAATAAATAGTAGCCAAACACCACATTATCAAAACTACCTAGCAAAGTTTGTAATGTTGGACCATTCCTTTCATTTTCAATTTACATTCTCATGAACTCATGGTTCTCCTTTTCGTTTAAGCTAACCTGCAGATTGAGAAAAACTTACCTTGTCCCATTCGTGATTTTCTAGACTTACCATTGCTATGAATGCATTTAATCCTCCTTTGTGTGCTTATCCATTCAACAAATATTATTGGGTCGTTATCAGAAATAAAGGACTGTTCACTATCACTTCTCTGAATTCCTGGTGCACTTGATTATTTGAAACAATTACTTGATATGTGCTATATATTAATGCTTTACTGTTAGATATCACTTAATATAGAGGAAGATTGGCTATACACAGTCACTTTGTCATTATCTGACCTTGATTCAGTTTCCTCCGCTTTCCCTCGCCAGCTGTGTCCCCTTGGGTGAATCATTTAATTTGATTATCAGTTTCCTTAACAATAAACAGGAGGGATAATGGCACCTCATAGGACCGTTATATTGACTAAATGCGATAGTCACTACAACATCCTGGGCACATGGTCATGCACAGAGTGTTCAACAAAATTGAGTTATCACACAAGTGTGATGTGGGTGTATCCTGTTTCACAAGGTTTACATGTTTAAAATTATATAAGTATGCACTGTAAACTTCAGAACTCTTTGCAAGTGTGGGTAGTTATTTTTAATAGTCTTTTGGATGGGAATTATTTCTAATACCTCATTGCTATCACAGGTCCAGCTATTGATCAATAGGTGATCAATAATGGTTTGCCGTTACATACGATGAGGCGCTCATAAGACACCAGGCAGGCTTCATTTAGTGTTAAACAAGCTGATTCTTTAAGGTATGGGTCAGCCAATAAAGTACTTAATCACCCTCTTGGCCAGCGAGCATTAACATCGCATAGTATTTGCCTTTCTTAGTTTATTCCTTCATGTTCTCCCTCACCAATAATATCCTATTTTGCCACCAAAGTTCCAATTTTCAGCAAAATGTTTGATTCTTCTTCAAAAGACAGACATGAGATTCTTTTTATGGTTAAAACACAGCAGATATCATAGCATGTTGAGGGCCTCGCTTCAGATGAATGAGGGGGGTCATGCTGTAGGCCTGCTTGCCTCCCATTAGAGGATATACCGAGTATGCTGGGAGACAAGGGGCATCATTTTATAGACTTTTGCTGCATACTGATTTTACATGTAGCAGCCACGGAGAAGCACAGCTCAGATCTCCTTCAAGGGAGCATACTGCCTGGAGCAGAGTTGACTGGTAGCCTCAGCTGCCCCCACCATGTGTGAAGAAATCCTTCTCCTAGCTTCTCCACTCAGTGGCTGAACGTGGTAGGGCTACTAGAGCTTGCCTGTTCCCTGAGACTTAGGACTCTTCTTTTTGACCTGGCTGAGAATTTCTCACAAGTGCCCTGCTGACTGAGGGCACTCTTACCAATTCTTCCTTTTCTGTATCTTTCACAGGTACTAGATTAGACTTGAAATCTAAAGTCTCAGTCTTTTCTGGTTCTTCTTCTGTTTACTCGCAAGAAATGTTAAGCCCCCAAATCTTGCATGTCAAACCCTGTTTTCACTTCCCAGAGATCTGCACTGACACAGTGGTAATATGTTACCATACTAGAAATGCAGATCTATTCAGTAGGGATGCCATGCTGGCCCAATATGGAGCTATTCTACCCATGTCTTCATGCCCTGGAATCTGTGTTCTTTCACTGAACAAAACATGCCTATAATCTGGGTCATCAAAGAACCTGTACATTCATAAAGAAAAGAAGACAAACTTCTCGAATTCATTAGCACAATTATGGGCTCCTCAACTCAGACTTACAATTTGTATTTTTGTATACACCATTAATCCACCAATTAGCCTATAATTTCCTTGAAGGCAGTCATCTCCAATTTATATCTATTTGGGCTTTTACCTCTGATGTTAAATACTCTCGATACATGACAAGAAATATATACAAAATGATTCGTTTTATAGTGGATCCAAGGAGGATCTGTGAACATTGAGACCTAGGTTAAAATCCAAGTGGTGCCGCTTCTTATTTGTGTAACGTTGGTCTTGTGATTTTTGTCTCCTCAAGCCTCAATTTTCTCATCTGTCAAGTGAGTTTTGTGAAGATGGTATGAGAAAGTGTAGTGAATATACATTCTTTGGTGCAGTTAGCTATATCCATATGTATCAAGAGTTAATAAGATTTATTGAAAATTAATGGTAACTATTTCTGTACATTGCAAATTCTCCCATAAGCACATTTGAGAACAACATGTATTTTACCAAATACTAACTTTTCTGGATCACGACTTGAAGGAAATTAAGTTGACCTTTATCCTTAACTCTGCCCTCTAGGTGCTCAATGAATATGTTATCCAGCTAAAACAATATTAATATTATTAATGTATTTATAGTATAATTATGAATTATATGATTATAACTTTATTATAATATAATGATCAATACCACTTTTATTGACAATAATTAATATTAATGTTAATTATGATTAATTACCAAGAGTTAGAGTAGTCTTGAATTATTTTAAAGTACAAACAGTATATAAGAGAGCTGTGTTCTCAACTGGATTTCTACTATACAAACTCACATATTTATATAGTCTTGCTTATCTTACAGTCTTTATAGGCTTACAATATCCTGAGCGAAGAGCTCCCAGGAATTTGCCCAAGGCCTGTTCTGGTGGCTATTGTGAAACAGGAGGCAAAGGTTTTCCTTAGCTTACCTAGTCCCCATCTCTTATTTTCTCATGGCTGGCCTTTTGTGCCTCCCAAGGTTACAGCTGGCTGGTGAGAATGAATTACCCATGCTGATATGCTCGGGGATAAGACTGAAGGTAGTTCCCAAGGCCTTTGTTCTCTTGTAGATTAATGTACGGTTTAGCAGTGACTTCCAGATGACGAGGACTTTTTTTTACCCCCTAACCAAAATACCCTAGGTCTCAAGAATTTTAGAGTATGTGAGAGCAAACAACTGGGCGATGTACTTTGGGTGTGCGACTACTTTTGTTAGCCCCAGATCATAGCAGAGGCAGCCATATCTACTAATCACATCAGGGTGAGCCTGTGCAGTTCTCACCCTGATGATATCAGAGCATTTAGCATTGCTTGGAAACATATCCTAATTCCTTCAGAAACTGAAGTTTTTGATAACTGGATCAAAAGACATATTTAATTTCTGCAAAACATCCAGTCCTCTATTCTGCAATAGTGAAAGCCTGTGCTTCCTAAATATCTATAATCTTTTAACTTTTTATGGTATATAAGCCTGAATTATCAAAGAATTAATTAAGATGTCCATGAGTGATAAGCTGCAGTAAGGAAGATTCTGACTTAGGGTATTAAACTCACCATGTAAACTTTTTGACAGTGGAGAAAAACACTGAGCCGTAAGAAGGTGTTTTTGTGTTTTTTCTGCATGGACACAGGATAAACCTGTAAAACTTAGCAAACAGAAATGATGACCTTTTGTATTAACACATAGTTTTTTAACAATGATTACTGACAAAGTTCTTTCTGTTAGCTAACCTAAATGTTTTATGCTGCAGTTCAAGGATATTTTTCTTGTTTACATATTTTGAAAGTACTTTTTGATTTATAGGAGAAAGAATTTTCACATGGTTTTCCCCATCTGTTTTTAATTTGCTACTAGAATACCTCCGTCTTCCACAGATCTGCTTCCTCTGTTACGGAGCTGCCTTACTCTGCGTCACTCCTCAACCCTAGATTCTCCTCTAGCTCAGCATTCTGACTGGCACACAGGAATGTTCATATGCATATCCTTGATAACTATAACCATTATGTTCAAACAACCATCAAACGCTGATGATATTAGCTCCTAAACATTTCACAACTCAGCCTGTATGTCTCCATCAGCAAAATCACCAGCTCAGAACACACTTCCCCAGGACAATGGGGTCCCTAAGCTTTTGTTTTCTTACACCCCAACTGATAAACATTTTTGAGCCTTTGCCTCCAGTGAATATCATTTATAAATGAACTGTTGTATTAATTAATACATTATATACATTATAAAAGGAACGCTAAGTTTTATTTTCTTTTTTCTCCAAATAAATTGTCTTTTCTCTTTGGGAGAAATGTATCCCATGCACTTCTCTTTAGAGACATTATCCTCGGAAATGGCAATACTATTTTAACTCATGTTTTGCCTTTAATTTGTTGCCTTAATTTCATCTTCACTTAGCTCTCAAGGTGGTGTGTGAAATGTATACTTGGTTCTGTCACTCCACTGCATAAAGCGGTTCATGAAGAGCCCCTTCCAATTGTGAAGTCTAAGCCTTCTCATACAAAGCTTTGCACAACTTTTCCACTGGCTATCTTTCCATCTTAATGTCTCCTTATTCTTTGCTGAGGATTTCCCATTTTCATAACATGAAATAGATTGTAGGTTAGTTGTGCACAACTTACTCTTAACATCACTCAGTGTCTTTGCTCATTCCGTTCCTTGCGCCTAGAATAACATTCCCAACCCTCTTAACTCACCATTGGAAAACTCATTCTTCAAAAGTCATCTCAAGCATTTTCTTTGCTGTGAATCCTGCCCAATTTTATTTTAACCACTCAATATTACATGCATAGGAGAAAAGCCTATGGGGTTAACTCACATGTACTATAAATATTAGCAAGAAGAATAGGAAAAAAAGGCTGCAAAGTTGAAATGAATAAATGTTTAAATGCTGAAGAACATAACGTCACTATGCCAAACAGTCAAATGTTACTGCAGCTCAACTCGAATATTATATAGTTATATAAAAATTACATTTATTTGTGATATATGGCAACATTTAGATGTATTTGCTATGACATAGACTGGGACCGCTCAGTTACTAGTTAATCAAGTCTACTAATATCATAACATGTCCCTCTTTGTACTTACTGTGTGACTGAGCAAACTACTCTTAGACAACTCAGACTTAATATTAGTATCATCTCACATGTTTGTCTCTTTCACTTTCTCTAGGATATAGCAATAAGCATTTTAGAGCAAAGGGACCACATACCAGGATTTATTTTGCTCACTAGTATTTTATAAAACAAAATGCTCAGTATTCAAAATTTTAAAAAAATCAATAGAGTTAAATAGTATTTAATACATCTCAGGTACAAACACTCATATAAAGCATTAAGTTAAATTTATAAAACTATATTATGCATAATCCTTTAATAGAGCAAATTAAAGTGGCACACACAGTATTATTTAAAAATAACAAAATGTAAAAATAGACACAACAGGTAAAAGGACTCATGGACATGGACAACAAAGTGGTGATTGCTAGCAAAATAGCAAGGAAATAGATGGAAACAAAAGCCAAATATATTCTTATTACTTCATCTTCAAACAAAGCCATTTTTATTTAATAGTTTTAGAAGAGCATTGTAAACTTTCTTCATGGAATGTTACCTAACTCTTCATTAATAGCCATATGTAGTTTTGTGTCAAATAATATATTTATAGTTCATACTTATTTTCTTTGTTTTCATTGCACATAGATTGGCTAATGTAGGGTTACTTTACCAATATCAGTATTGGCATGCTTCAGTCCATTTGTTCAGAAATTCTTTGTGGTAGATTAAGAATTATTTTTGTGACAACAATTTTGTCATTTCTCATTTTCTGACTACTCTGCAGTATTATGAAATAATTTTCATAAGTATAATAATTATGAAATAATTTTAATTATGCACCCTCGTATCACTTGTGATTGTAATGCTGTGTATAACTCTCTGGGTTGAGATGATGTTCATTAAGCAAGTGATTTAATCACAATCTGATAAATTTTTATTGATGTTGTTCTCAAGAGGTTTTTATATTTACCCATATATTTACCTTTACCAAAGAACTTGATATTTTTATTTGACTTCAAGATACTATCTAGCACCCTTGCATTTCAACTTGAAGATTCCCTCCATATTTCTTGTGGGACAGGTCTGGTGGTAATTAACTCCCTTAGCTTTTGCTTATAATAATTTCTCACTCATTTTAAAAGCGCAGTTTTGCCAGATATAGAATTCTTGGTTGACAGTTTATTTTTTCTTTCAGTACTTTAAATACATGATCCTATTGCCTGCTTAACCGGAAGGCTCCTGTTGAGAAATCTGCTGACAATCTTATTGAGAATCTTTTGTATATGATGATTAACTTTTCTCCTGTTGCTTTCAATATTCTCTCTTTGTTTTTGTTTTTTAAAAGTTTGATTAGAATATGCCTTGGTGTGGTCTCTTTGAGTTTATCTTATTTGGAGTTAATTGAGCTTCTTGCATTTGTATAATCATGGCTTTTCTCAAGTTGTGGAAGCTTTTAGCAGTTATTTCTTTAAGTAAAGAAATCTTTTTCTCTTTCTTCTCTTTCTGGGAGTCCCATAATGTGTACATTGGTCTTTTCATGATATTCCATAAATCCTTTAGGCTCGGTGCTCATTTCTTCATTTCTCTTTTTCTCAGACTCAATAAATTCCAATGGCTTTTCTTCACATCCACTGATACTTTATTTTCCTGGTTTTTTTTTTTTTTTTTTTTAGTTTCTCTTGAACCTCCCTTGTGTATCTTTCAATTCAATTATTATATTTCTCAAATCTAGAATTTGTAGTTTTCCTTTTTTATACTTCCTCTTTTTTGATTTTCTCATTTTGTTCAAATATCATTTTCTGGATTTTTAAAAGTATTTTTTGGTTTTTGTTTTTTTAGCTCTTTCAGCTTATGAAAAAAGTTGTTTTGATGGCATGGGTTAGTATGTCTCAATCTTTTGTTTCTTCAGTGATGCTTTCTGGAAACTTATTTTGTTTCTTTGAATGTGCCATATTTTCCTGTTTCTTTGTTTGCCTTATGATCTTTTATAGAAATTTGGGCTACCTCTCCCAATGTTTGCTCACTGGATACATTACAAGAGAATGACCTTCACTAATAAGTTCAGTGTAAAAGTTTAAGGTCCTCTCAGGCCCTTTCTGTGCATGTATCTTCTATGGGCTTGTGTATGTGCTTTCCTCCCTAATTTCCCAGTATATATGACTGATTTTAACTGAGTTAATTTTCCTAGGAGTCTCACACCTGCTTCTTCTTGGGCATTAGTTGTTGTATTCTATCCCCCTGTCCTTAATTGCTTGTCCTGGAGTGAATGAAGATCTGTAGACTCCTTGCAGTTTTCACAAGTTATGCCCACTGCTTCCTGCTGCTTTGAGATCTGAGATACTTTAGTCCATCTGTACTTCAGGTTGAATGACACATCGATCAGCCCCTCAGGCAGCTTGGAGACAGGTTAGCAAGTTAAAATTTGCCTCACTTGGTTCTCTTCAGGTCACTGAATGGACTTAGTGACTGACTAGAATGCTTCTTTCTTCAAACTGGATGGGGCAAGTGTGAATAAAATCTTCATTAACTTTTTAAACATATTATATATGGCTTTTTTTGGATTGAATGTGATTGGTTGATATAGATATTTAACTAATTTCTAGAGTGTCTATAAAATTATTTTAGTTAGTTTCAATTTGTTTATTTAGTACTTTCATCGGGGGATAAGGGCTTGGAGCTTCCTAGTCTACATGTTGCTGATGTCAGCAATTTCAGAATTCTAAAAAGACCGTAAAAGAGACCCCTTTGAAATACCACTGATCTGGTTGTTCTAGCCTCTACTGGAATAGTTGCTCCCCTGGACTCATGCGTCGTTTTCCGTGGCTGACCTCTTTGCTGCATCCTCTGATGTAGCAGGCCCAGTGGGACCTTAATATTTTTCTGCCATATTTGACTCCTCTAAGACAAACATTCAGAACCATTAACTTCAGGCAGCCCTTTTCCTCTAGCCAGAAGCTATTTTAAGGAATTTTTGTTTCCTTCTGCCAAGTGGAGAATAAAGAACCTGTTCAGGCAGAGGCTACCACCTGCTTCAGAGGATTGTTCCTATTGGTTTGCTTTTCCTTTTTCTTTTTTGGTGGTGGTGCGGTGGGGTGGGGAGATCAAGCGGGGATGGGATGGGTGGGTAGGGAACCTGTGGAAGCAGAATAAGGAAAGGGGCCATGTGGTCTTCAGGTGAAGGTTTCAGAGATGGGATGTTGAAAGGGCAGAGAAGAGGGAATAGTGAACAAAGTTACTGACTTATGTTTGAAATAATGTTTCCCTACACATTCTTAATATTACAACCTAACATGGTCTACTAAAATACTGTATGACAATCTGATTTATCTTTGTACTCCCAGAATCTAACAGGGTATATCAAACACTTAATCGGTGCTCAATATATGTTGAAGTAAAATGACAATTATTTAGTCTCAAAGTGGCTTTGAATGCAGAACTTTCATATACCCTTCTCCCACAAGAAAGTTAGTTTTTATTCCCAAATAGTGTTACATGAACCTGTCCATAAAGAATATTACAACTGCTTAAGGTTGAAGTATACATGAAAAATATTTTAAAATGCACGTAACTTTTATCTTTGTGAAGTTCGAAGGAGATTATGAGTATAACAAATACTATCTTTTCCTGATATAAAATTTCCAATTCTTCTCCTATTGCCTCTCTGTCTTAATCAATCAATTATTTATATTGAGGTTGGTTTGCACGGTATTTTTCAAGGTGCTATAAGACAAATGTCATAGCTCGGGGTTCTAGAAGAACAATATAATATACCTGCTCTTCTCTTTCAATCCCATTAAGCAAAGAATTTATATCTTTTGTCTAGGACTTTCTATTCTACTAAATTTCTGCCCAATTTTATTTTAGCTTTTGATGAGTGAGAATTAGAACAAGGTAGAAGAATAGTCTAAGTTTCTCTTGAGAGGCAGCTCATGTATAACAAATGGCCTTGGACTCAGCAGCAGAATATCTAAGTTCTACTCTTAGCTATTTTACTCCCCACTGATGTGTAATTGTTCAAGGAAATTTAATTCTACATTTTCTCATCTATGATGTAATGATAGCCACAGTCGTCTCACATTCCTTAACAAGGCTTTTAGTTTTTATGGGGGTCCAAAAGAGATCATGTGTGAGAAGATACTATAAAATGTGAATAAATTGTTGTGATGAGCTTTCCCTTGACCCTCCTTTTTGTTCTACTTTGTATGTTGGAGGAAACACTCAATAGATTGGAGGGCACACATGGGCAACAATGAATGCCCATGGTAGTAGCCCATGGAGAGCATAGGTTGTCAACAAATGTTTTTGGGTGGAAAGCAGTAATATTGGAAAGTTTCCGTGTGTGTATATGATTAGATCATGTCATTCCCTGTTCACAATTCTCCAGGGACTTTCCAAACCACTTAGCATTGAATCCAATGTCTTTTCTATGGCCTTCAAAACTCTTTCTCTGGCTTCAAACTTATTTCCTTCTCACTCCTCTTCACTCCTACACCTTTGCTGTTTCACAAGCATTCCAAGCTCAATGGCTGCTCAGGAACCGCATATTTCTATCCCCCTTTCTATAAAACTCTCAAACATCAAAGTTTCATGACTTATGCTTTCTTTTTATCCAGGTTTCTACTCAAACATTAGCTCTTCCACAAGGCCTTCTGGGACCATCTATCTGAAATAGTACCCCTGTCTCTTTAGTCCCATGAACCCATTTTATTTTTGTTCACAGCACTTAATGCTACACCTCTTTGTTTTATATATACACTTTTTATTATTTGTATTTCCAACCAGAATGTAAACTTCAGGACAGCAGGGCCTTGCTTGTCATTTTTGCAGATCTATACTCAGTGACTGGCACATAGTAGATACTTACTAAAATGGATAAATACTTATTGAAAGGAAATAAATGACTGACTGACTGACTGACTGACTGAATGAATGAATGAACGAATGTGAGTATCTATTCCACAAATTCTACACAAGATTTGTAGCCAAGTCTATTTTTTAGAAGTGCTTTTTCTTTTTATAGATTAAACACCTGATCATGGTTAATAGCACTTAGCTTTTCCCACTTTTATAATGGCCCACACTTTTGCTCTTACCTCAAAAAGCTGATGGATTCTTTAAAGCAATTGCTTTGAAGACATTTGTGTATTTTTCTAAAGATGTTTAATGAGTTGGAAATAACCATGCATGAAGCACTTTTAGTGTAGCCTTTACAAAGTTAGCTTTTGCAGTTTAGAATTTTTGTTAGATAACTCACTAGAGAAAATGCATTCATTTATATCAGATTGTTTCTACTGCAGATGAGTTTTGAAGCTGCTTTTAGAGTTATTTAAAATATGTGGTTATAGTAAAGTGATGAGAGACAGATCCCCCAAAGACAGAAATTCAAACTGGGCTCACGTGGAACTCAGTTAAGGGTTTTGCCGACAGCATCAGCACAGAGGCGGTTGGAAGCAACTCTACGTACCAGGCAGTGGCTTGGCTGCGGCACAGATGCTGAGGTTGAGGAAAGCAAAAACTAATTGTAATTAGCGAGATTCCAGATTTTAGTGCCCTAAACACTTATGAGAGTAGCTGCCCCATAAGCAAAGGAAAATTTAGAGAAAGTATGGAGTTTTAGAGGCCTTCGCACAGTTGTGCTGGCTCTTGGCTACCACAGTAGCGCTGAGTTTTGTGTTACTGCAGTAATTCTTTTAGCTATAGGATATATGGCACAGTGTGCTGAGGTACAAGGGCAAGGAGCAAAGGAGAGAAGGCGATAACTCTCTGTTAGGTATATACTTGCATGTTCGTAGAACATGTAGTTAAAACAGATACAACTGCATTCACCCCTTACTTAAAAGTAAAAACATCGCGCTGATATGTGGGGAGTCTACAAAGAGAGGAAGTCACCTTCAAAAATTTTATTAAAAATTGTGTAGATTGAAAGGAGAGAAATCATATAAATATATTTCTTTGTATTCTGTTGCTACCTTCTTCTAATAAAGAACAGTCTACTCCCAGGTTTGGCTAGGAAAATATTTACTCTAATTTTCTTTGATTCATTCTTTTAAAAAGGACAAACAACTTTGAAGGAAACATTAGTGTGATATGTTAGGAAGTTACTTGCTGAGCTCTGGTATGACAATGGAGGGCATTGCTGTGAGCCAATCAGGTGCTGCCTGTGGAGATGTTTTTGTTTGCAGCATTTTCACACATACTTATTCAATAAAGCCTTTGTTTTACTGACATTGGAAAACAGTATACTGCATTATGCTGTGATTTTGAAGTGACAGTGTCAGTGGGACTGGGGTATAAGATTTGAAGTGAATTGAGGCTGAAAACGAAAGCTTTGTTTTTGCTTATTTAGGAGGGAAAGTTAAATTTAAGATTTTTTTTTCTCACTCCTTCTCCCACCAGTGGAGAAAGAAAAACAACTGAAACAACAAAAGAACAACTGCAAAACCAAATTTGTGTCTTCCTTGCTCTAGTTTCAGTGAGAGAATGTGTTTCCAAATATATTGCTACGTTCCTTGGGGAAATAAGAACATTCATGGCCAATACATATTTAATACTAAATATATAATATAGTCAGTGTAGTTACAAATTGACATCCTGATGAGTGTCTATTTAGAAAGGATAAAGTGATATATACCAGCAAAGAACAGTGCCTGTTACGGGGCTTTCTGTGGTAAATCCAAATCATAACAAATTTCTTGCCCACAGCTAAAAATTATACTGAAAACTTAGAGTTTGAAAGGGTTAGGCAAGTCATGATGCTAAACAATTGCAGTACAAATGGGCCCAAACTCTGCCACCAGCTTTCTGGTTGACTTTGGGTGGGCCAGGAACCGCTGCGGTTTCATCTTCTTCATTCAATAGTATGAGGGACCTTAACTGCAGTGTTTCTAACATGTATTCCTAACGCTCTATGAATCACTTTGTTTTAGAAAATCAGTAATTCAGACACTATGGCGAGTCCTTTAATAACACAGCAATCGAAGTTTTTCTTCATGTTTGTGCACATGTGCATGTGTGCAAATAGACTATAACTTGGAAGTTACCATTCGATAATATTAGTGTTAATAATATTGCTGACCTTTGCATTCATGGAAGGGTGGACGAATATAACTCTCCTGACAAGGCTCTCCCAGTTCTGTTTTTTTGTTCTATTACAGCACTCATGATTTTTGGTAATTACTTTTTCTATCCTTGTCTTTCATTTAATTTTGCTGATTCCTTTCTCTAATGATATGTTGTGGTGTCTTGCATCTTAAAAGTAATTTCTAACCCCGCAATGATCATCATCCTCTATCACTCTCTTCAAATCCAAGAATAATATTACTTACTTTCCTTATTTTCCTAATTATTCATTAAAAATATTTAATAGCACTCGCCCTTGTCAATTGGACACCACCTTTTTGAAGTTAGTCTCCAGTCAGTCATAATTCTGAATATTCTTTGCAGGCTCCCCAATTTTCAGTAAACATGAGATTTTGGTGTTTCTGGAATTGAGGCTTGGTCTCTTCTTTACACTTTCTTCCAGGTTCCTAGTTCATACACTTGAGTTCCGAGATTATTACCTGTAGTTAAGTTATTGCTCGTAAACTCTGCCTTCCTTCTGGTCAAAGTTACCCAGACACTTCGCTGACACTTCAGTCTCAACATGCTCAAAAGAGAAGCAATGGTATCTCCTTCCCTGCTTCCCAAGTCTGATATCGCTAAGCTTCCCAGACTGTTTTCTCTGTGTTACCCCCCCAACCCAGTTAATAGGCCCAGACCTTAGAATCTGTTCTCTTCCCTTTCCAAACCCATCGATATTGTTTTATTTTAGACATTCATAACTTCACACTAGAGCTACTGTGCTGGAGTTTTATTAAGTTTTTCTGTCCAACTTTTTTTCCCCTCCCATTCATTCAGCATGGTGCAGTCAGAGAAATTATTTAAAACTATAGATGTGATCATATATTATCACCTATTTAAAATTTTTCTCATTTGCTCTTGCCTTCTAGACAACTCCAAATATCAGAGAATGTAAGATCTTTTCTTTTCTATACCTTCCTCTCCAAATTCACCTGTAGTACTTCCCCCGCTTTCTCTTAGGAGCTGTACTAGAGGCAAACACCCTACTTATGATTCTCCAAATATGGCATGCTGTTTTATGTTTCGCTTCCTATGCTGTTCTCCCTATCTGAAGTACCCTATACATATGGTCAGCCTGGTAAACTCCTATCAATCCTACAGGAACCACTACATGAAACTTTTCGTGGTATATTCCCTATAAGCACAAGTGACCCTTTTTCCCTTGAGCTTCCTGAGCCTGCTCTCCCATACTTTGTCCAGACCACATTTACCTTCTCTCATTAATCATGTTTTATTTATATGTGAATGCCTAGTGCCTAACACTGCCTCTGATTAATAATAGTTACTCAATAAATGTTGGGTAAACAATGTACCAGATAATATTTGAGGAATATGATTGATAATGCAACAATAGTAGCTGAGGACTTTGTGGTATTTTTTGTGTGTGACCTTTCTCCCCATAAAAGCAATCAGTGAATAAAAGAATAAAACAGGGAATAGGTTGGTATTAAAATCTTGAAGGATAATGTGGCTGTTGATAGGGAAAGATCAAGAGGAGGAAGCCAGAGTATTTTGGGCACTTCTGAAGGGGAGATGGAGACCATCTGGAGAGGAGGATGCTGCAGGAATGAGTGCCAGGATAGAGATAAAAGTGAATGGAAAGGAAATGGTGGCTGAACAACATCAAAGAGGGAACTCGACGGCAGAATTGAACAAGTAACTGCACTCCCTCTGGCAGAGATACAAGTGGGTGGCATTGGATGATGTATCCTGATGGTTACGACAAGGACTAAGAAACTGGGACATAATTTTGTTTAGGAGAGTTTCCTCCAGTATAGCTGGGCTTATGTGCTTAGGACAAAGTAACACGGAACACTGGGGTATGTTCTGATGTTTTCAACTTCTCTTTTTGAGCACATGTATCTAAGTATGTTTTTTGTACTTTAAATTACACTAACTTAAACTATTAATTTTTTAAAGTAGCCCCTATTAACATGTTTAACTCTTTTTTCCTTTTTAGAAGAATCCACCCAACTTGTAAAAGTACACCAAAAGTATTATTTAAGATGATATCCCTCCTTTCTGAAATCAATCATTTCTGTGTTCTGCCATGGATTTTTCTTAGCAGAGCTCAGGTACATCTGTGTGTGTACAGAAAATTCATGTGACTAAAACAAGATACAGTATTTGTTTGACTTATAAAATTATAAATACAAACATCCTCTTCAGCCATTTGTTTACAATTAATTTCTAATAATAGATAGAAAGCTTTGAGAGCAACAGGAAGTATAAATAATATAGGAAGAAAAAAGAGAAAAGAATAGTGTTAATAATAGTTGCAGATGGTTAGCGTTTTCTCTGGAAAGTATTGTTTTAAATTTCTGTTAAATCTTGCCAGATTTCGGGAGATTGTTTGATCTTAAGTAGAACATGTTGCCACTACTTCAGTGATAGTAAAAGCTGCTGAAACATTTGCAAAATAAAGATCAATATACTGGAAATGCATGAACTTATATGTTTAGGTGATAAATCCACAAGTGCCATAAAGAAGTGACTTTTTGTGTGGTTACAATTCTAGAAAATCAAGTTGGATCCTTGAAAGTATTCATACAACATCCATGTCCTGAACTGTATTTTTCTTGGGTGAAATAAGTATTAACAAAGAAAACTGTGTTTTAAAATACATGCCTGCATATATATTTTCTTTAACATTCCTGAAATTAATTTCTTTCTTGTTTTTAAACAATGAAAACAGAACCAAATAATGTAAGTCAGTAATTATTTGTACTAATCTAGATACTTGGTGACTTTAATAGTATAGTTGCAAAGGAAATATTTTAGTATGTTTTGTAGCTTTTTGGCTGACTCACAGTTCACAGTTTCACATAAGGGTGAAATGGCGATATGTTTAATATTGTGTTACAGTCAAACTTATTTGACTTTTTAGTTAAGAAATTTTAGTAAAATAAGCAAAAACTGTATCATCTTCAACTTGAGGGGCTGTTAATCAATGAGAATATGGCACCCAGAGCCAATTAGTATCAATATGTAAGCAGTGCAAAGTAACTAAAATAGAAAAAGAGCAATGCAAACTAAACAACAACCATGACAACACACTACTCAGTAATATTTGGCTACTAATATAGTATTTTATTGATATTAATAGAGAGTGGGTATTTTAATTAACTTTCACTTTAAGATCAATTCCACTTTGTGTATTTTCACATCCAAATAAAAACAATAGGTTAGTACTGGGTATCATTTTGGACACTGATTTATTAAAGAATCCCAGGAAGAATCTAAACCAACTTTAAAAGCTGTTTTACACTGAGGGGTTATTCTAATAACAATCTTTGAAAGTTGTCCCTCTTGAGCTGACAGTCACAAATTTATATTCTCTTTGTGATCTAAGTGGAAATGATCCATCTTCTGTTCAAAATACTGATCAATATGTCAGTAATACGTCAGTGAGATCAAATGCCACTAATAAGATGCTAAAAAGTGCTTCTGAGAAACAGGAGGATTTCTTTAACAATGCATAAAGTGCTTTTTAATCCATTTCTTACTTGTAAAAAGCATTATGATTCTTACAGATTGTTCTGTTATGATGCGATTTTAATCCTTTATGAGAAGGAAAAACACATTGTGGAATTCTAAAAATAAGTTAAGAATTGAGTTTAGGTAGCGTTTTTTAATGCAAGCCCTACCTAATATCTGGATAATAACAGTTTTTCTGGAAGTACTATCACCAAAAAATGAGGAAGACTTTTAAGAAAGGCTATCAAAATATTTGGCAAATTCTTTTTTTAATGAATTAAGTTTTCAAAACTTGCTTTTGACTTCTAAAGAATTTTGTTTCTCTTGTTTTGAATCAAGTCCACCAACTCCAAAATACCAAACCAATGACTAATCATGGGAATCCAATGAAGAAGCAAAGAAAGTGTTGCCTTGTGGAAGAGAATACTCTGTTTGTCATGTGGAACCTAGTTACTTCTGACAGCAAGAACAATACTAGCAATCTTTTTGTGTTTCCAGTTATATCGTTTATCCCATTATTTATCTGTCTTTCTTCCCATTTGAGTATAGTGACCACATCTTTTATTATATTGAATTCACTTCCACTTATAAGTAAATGTTAAAGGTACAACAGTGAGTAAAATCCTAAGAGCAATGAAAAGGAATAGAGACTGGGATAGTGGGTGGTTACAAGGTCATATCAATCGCCCTGCTGCATGAAAAATGAATTGCAGAAGGGCGTGTAGATCAGATAGCACACTATTGCACTCATCTACATATGGTATGATGATGGTTTAGAGTAGGGTGGTAGAATTGGTGATAGGTTTAGAACTGAAAAATACTTGTAAGACATTTTGTTGGTTTGAATACGAGGGTGTAATTGCAGTTGTAGCATAATCAATAAACTATACAAAAGAAAAGAAATTAAACCTGTAATTAAAATGTAAGCAAATAAAATATAACCAACAACACTAAAATAAAAAACAAACTGATAGTAACTGGAGGGGAGGAGGGTGGGGGATGACAGGGGAAAGGGAGGGGAAGGGTCATCAAGGAACATGATAAAGGACCCATGGACAAAGCCAAATGGGGGAAGGATTGGGGGTGGGAGGTGGGGGTGGGTGGGGCTGGGGAAAGTGGTGGCAGGAAAATATTGACAAAAACAAAAACAAAAACAAAAGAGTGGTCAGGGTGAGGCTGGGAGTAGTGCGGGAAATTAAGAAGCCAAAGAACTGGTGTGTGCAGCCCATGGACATGGACTGAGAGGTGTGGGGATGATGGGATGGGGTGCAGGGTGGAGGGGATATAGCAGGGAAAATGGGACAGCTGTAACAGCATACTCAATGAAATATACCAAAAATGTAATTGAATATGTTAAAAAAATATAAGGGGGGAACACAAGGTGGGATTATGAGTGGTGCTTTGTATTAGTCAATAGGGGAGAATATTGGAAGCAGACTGGGTTGGGGTGGAGACAATATGGATAGAAATTTGGTTTGGGACATTTGGGACATATTGAATCTTTTTCACCTTTGCATTCCAGACTCCATTCACATAGTCATGTCTTAGTAAAAGTAAATAAATGAGTCCATCAGTTAGGTATATGACCCATATTCTTTATATATAAGTAAAATTTTATATTTTTCTACAAGTTATTACCCCTATTTGAAGCCATGGAGATAGTTCATCATGAGCTTTTCTCAATTAGGATTTATGTAGTTGCTTATTTAGTTCTCTTGACAAAATTAAAAAAAAGAATTTTCTTGATTATTATCTTTAAAAATAATGTAGTTGCTTATTTACTCTCATTTGATTAATGGCTCCTAAATGGAGCTTACTTTTTACATTTGCCAATAGTCTAATAGATCATGATAAACACTTAATTTTGAGGATTTGGATGCAAGAAGTTCCAAGCATGGTTTTTCTCATATTTTTAGAATTTCATTCTCTCTGACTAGGAATATATGTTTTTGCTTCATAAACTTTAAAAGAGCCCCTTGTGCTTTATCTCTGAGCCCAGTAACTAAGCTAAGGATCAGGAAATTTGACAGACCCTCCCCTCCCCCAACATATACAGATATACTCATTAATTCTCTTTTAAACAAAAATGAGTTTGAAAACTATACCAAATGTATTTGACCAACTTGAGAAAAAAATGCCAGTTCTTTGGTTCTGCCTATGCTGGCAAAATGATTGAAATTATGTGATAGTTGTTTGAATATTACATTAAGAAAACCTGATTTGAAGATTCTCTTTCTCATTTCCTACTGAATTATGTACACATTTTTTGGCATAGTGTTTAAGCATTCCACAGCATGCCTCTGAGTGACTTTTCTATCTTTATCCTCTTCTAATCCTCTCTCTAGAAGCCTGTGCTCCAAATGAGGCTGCTTGTCATTTTCAACTTTTCCTGATACTGTTTCCTAAACCTGAAATCTTGTGCTTTCTCACCAGACTACTCCCTGCTTTCCTTTCAGTTCTTGCCCATCTCCTATTTAAAACTCTCAAAATTTTGATTACATTTTTTTCAAGGCCTGTGGTAAAATGCTAGCTCCACCATAGCAATGTGGTGTTATTTTTTAAAAAGCATTTTAGGTCCTTTGCATGCTTATCTTATACTTTAACCTTGTAAAGCTGCTACTCATCTTTGTCTGTACCCTTGTAGCTGTCATAGCGACTTGCACATATCATGCAACTAATAAATATTTTTTTTGAATTAAGTTGAAGCATACCCCACTGACAGCCCTTATTTACATTAGGCATTGGGAAATTATTCAAATCACGGAATCATCTTGTTTGCATAGACAAAGGTACCGTACCAGACTCTCCCCATTATATTGCCTCATTAGGCCTCATTCACCAAACATGGGCTGAACACCTACTAATTGCAGTGTGCTGTGTTACTCTGTCCTGGAAACAGGACCAAATATAATTACATAATCATGTGTCAGGAAAAGTATGTAATTATGTGCCTCTCACATATTCAAAATAAATTTCTAAAATAAAATAATTAAACTAGCTTGATATCAATTAAATCTTGTCCAAATAAAGATTGAATATTCAGCTTTGTTAAATCTCATGTGAACGCTGATAAAGAGAGTTAATCCTTCCACTTGAGAAAAACAACACACATGTAACCCAGGCACTCATTTATTCAATAACTTTCTCAACCAAATTCATAAGTGAAGAAAATTTTTTCTTCTCAGAGCCTTGGTTGTTTTTCAAGGACACTTCAAAGGATTTTGTTTTAGAGTCTCTGATTTTAGGTATGTCTCTCTGAATTAGTTATAAACAAGGCAGAAGTAGAGCCAAAGTCTGGCGGCAGCAAACAATTGTGGAAAATCTGTGAAGTAATGTTGTCCTTGCAACATTTTCCGGCCTATTTTTCAAGACCCATGGGCTTCAGATAAGCATTAGGTATGTGTCCAAAACAAACCGCTGGGGTTTTTAAGCCACTGTCCATCCTTGGTTGTAACTTTATCACAAACAACAAACTTAATAAAATACACTACTTTTTCCACGATTAAAAATTTCGAGGGTAAGGTGGGGCAGGGAACTACCTGGGTATGTGTGATCTGACAATTCACTTTTTTCATTTAAAGTTTCTGCCCAACATTGCATCCATAAAATGACCACATGATGATATGTAAGCCAAAAAGCATAAAAAGTGCATTATGGGTAAGGAGTTTATTTTTGTTATTCTTTTGAAATATTCAGCGGGTATTAAAAACAGATCTTTTGAGCTGGAACAACCGTGGTACAGGTAGACTTCCTACTTTTGGAAAAGATCTGGTCTTTAGCTTATGGGAACCGAGCCGAAGCAGATGTGAAAAGTTCAACTAAAGGAAGAACAGATTAAACGCACTTTTGTGGTTGAAAAACCAAAACAGATGTTATTATTAAACCACAAAAACCTGGGTGCATTTAAGTAACACTAGGTGTCTGAATTTTAAATTTGTATTTGAAATAATTAAGGCATTTAAAGCTACACAGGCTGTTGTGTGCCTCGAAACTCAATCTCAAATCAAGGAGTTTGCATATTAAAAAAAAAATTTCAGGAACATCGAGTATCTGTCATTGTGCTTGTCATTTGAAAACGAGAAGGAAAGCATCTGACAATGAAAAACAAAACCTTTTGGTGATTTTAAAATTATTTTTCCAAAGCATTTTGAAAGCATTTATTTACATAATTTTTGTGTCATTCCAGAACAATTCTGAAACGTCTAGATTACTGTTACAATGTAAATCTTAGAGAGATCAAGTCACAGAGCAGAATTAAGATGATGCCAATACGTGAATTCACAGACCATTGGTCAACTTACTGGAACGCTTCCCCATGCATGACAGCCTCTACCATGGGATATAAAATGGCGCAGGAAAGCAAATATAAATCAGAATTGTCCCACGGTGGTGTGGCTAGCCTTTGATATTTAATTTTGGCTCTCTCAATAACTTT
The DNA here is from genome assembly GCA_004026545.1 of Mormoops blainvillei. NCBI lineage: Eukaryota > Metazoa > Chordata > Mammalia > Chiroptera > Mormoopidae > Mormoops > Mormoops blainvillei. The sequence goes on along the minus strand of PVJD01000601.1, from coordinate 155,981 downwards.
TTGTTCTAATATGCCACCTCATCTACTTCAGCCCAAAGAGGTTAGAAGGCTGAGTCAAAAGGACACAGAGACCAGGTGTTATCCTGTGAAAAATCCTGTGCTAGAGAGAAGCCAGCAAAGAGAGAGCGTGGTAAAGGAAAGGTAGCAGTGCTTTGTTTCGTAGTTAGCAGCTCTTGATGATTAATCTAGATGTGTTTTACACATTAAGCCAAAAGAGATGTATTTAGCTAAAATGGACATTAAGGATGTAGCCTTTCCCCTCTATTTGAAAAAATGAGTGTTACATGATGTGTGGATGATTAAGAAGATTGCTGGGAGGATGCCAGGCTTCCACATCACGTAATCTTCGAGTGTTATTAGTGGAAGAGCCTCTATTAATTATCCATTCCCATTGGAAGAATTCTCTCTTCTCCAATTTGAGAACTTTGGTTCTCAAATTGGGAGAAGAGGTGGGGTGACTTCTAAATTGTCTGGAGCAGTATTTTCAAACCACGCATGCTTTGGCCTCGACAGGAACGTTTCAAAAGGTTTTTGAGGTAATTCCAACTCCCACACCTCATTCCCTCACTCTACATCCCAAGTTTGAGAACCACAGCTTTTCAACAAAATTCTATGTGGAGAGACTACTGCTGTCATTTAACACCCTGGGAGATTTGTGATATGGCCAGACTTACAAGTCCCACATAGTTCATGTAAGAACTTGTATTACCATATTGATTACATGTTAGAATCATAACATTCAAATATATATTGGGTTAAATAAAATATATTTTCACAATTAATTTCTATGTTTTTTAAGTTTTTAAATATGGCTGCTAGAAAATTTAAGATGATCTATGTGGCTTGCATTATGTTCCTATTGGACAGCTCTATTCTATCTGAGAGAGAGACAGAGAGAGAGAGGGAGAGATAAATGTGTGACTACTTTGGGAATATAATGTGTCTCTTTGCTTTCAGCCATACCCTTCTTGTAATAGCAACAGTTTTGACTGTGAATATCATTTAAATGAAATTTAAGCAGTAGCAGTCATGAGGATAAATAACGACAAGATCCCAGACCCAGCATCTGTTGGGTGGCTGGGACAATAATGAAGGAGAGGAAAGATGGCATTTCAGCCGGGATGTATGTGAGAGAGTGTGCTTGGCTGGCCTGGAGACTGCGTGTAAAGAGTTGTCAGCCGAGGATGGTGTCAGCCACAGTCTCCAGGAAGGTGTATTTTGGGTAAGACCTAGATGTGGGTAATCCAGCATGGAGTTGTTTTCAAAACCCCTAAAAGAGAGAACATGAACAAAGAAACGAGAGTACATAAGAGGGATGCAGCTTTTTAACCATTAGAAACGATTTATTAATTTATTTTCAATTCCATAAATATCAATTGAACTTCTACTGAGGTCTATTCCAGCCTTTTTCTAGCTAGTGAGGAGGAACGGAAGAAACAAAAGGTCTTTATGATGTTTTCATTTAAAGGGGAATAGAAAGATGATAAATAAGCAGATGAAAGGTTAATGTATCAGGTTTTTCTAAGAAGGAAAAGAAAGTAGAGCAAGAAGATAAAGAGGGAGTGAATGTGATTTTAAAAGGCGTTTAAGAAATCCCTTTTCGAGGGGGTGACATTTGAGTAGAGACCTGACTGAGTTAGAGAACAAAGGAAGTGGGTGACTGTGAGCAGACTGTTCCAGGCCAGGGTAGTAGACACTCAAAGGCACTGAGGCAGGCACTTTGTAGTCAGTATCTGAATAACAAGGGGACCAGGGAGGCTAGGGAAGAGTGACTAACAGAGACAAGTCATAGGATGTGAGACGATAAAGATGACTGGGGTCAGATTGTGCTGAGCCTTGAAGGGTAAGGAAGGGCTCAGGAGTTTACTTTCAGTGAGATGACCAGCGTTTGTAAAGTTTTAAGCATTGTACCAGTATTATCTGGCTTACAGTTTAAAGAGTCCCTCTGACAGAAAGTAGAACACAGATTCTAGTGGAACAGGAGAGAGAAAGATTGGTGAAGAAGCTGTTTAAATAGTTTAGGTAAGAGCTGGAAACAGTTTACACTAAAGGGCTAGGAGTGGTGATGGTTAAAAATGGTTGAATTTTAAATATATTTTGAAGTTGAATCAGTGGATTTTCCTGATGGGTTGTATTTGTGGGAGAATAAATGTTCTAGGATAACTTCAAGATTTGGGTTCGTGTAGCTGTAAAGATGGAATCACTGTGTATGAAGATAAGGGAATTTGTAATGGAAACTAAGAAGCCATGGATCATGTTGTAATCTATAGGGTATCCACTAAAGGAAAAGCTAGAAAATGGATGGCTAACAAGCTAATAGATTAGAAATTATTTGATGAATCAAAAAAAAATGTATGAAACAGGCAGATCAAATAGAAAATAAATTATATAACTGCAAGCATAAACCAAATATCAGTAATTACTTTGTATGGACTAAATATACCATTTAAAACCAAGATGACAAAATGGTTAACAATATGAATTTAAAAGAAAACCCAGAAGTAGGAACAGATAGGGAAAAAGTGAAAATTAGAATTCAGTGTTGGATATGGAAAGTGGAGATGATTACTTGACACTTGAATATGGAGGTCTGGAGTGAAATTGAGGCTGAAAATGTCAATTTGAGCCTAGAATTTTCCAAGAGTTGTGAACCTGGCTCTCAAATTCATTTTAAAATAGTGACTAGGTGATCAGTTATGTAAGAACTCACAAGACATCTTTTAAAAAAATTCAAATACCTCACTCCTACATGTATTAGTAGGCTTATAATATTTCTTTCCTTCTTGGAGTCCATACACTCAAAGAAGTATTTTACTAAGGAGATTCAGACCCGGTGGTTACTACAGTCCATTTCAAACTATAGTTACTACCATTATAAGGTGAATCTAATGATCATTGCAGGTAAATCATTTACTTTCTTCACAATAAAAGGTTTTTTCTTTTGTTTCATCTAAATCATATGAAGAAATCCAAGATTACTAGCTCTTAAACTCCTTATAAGGAGCTTCAGGTTGGCCTCAAACCCATTCGTTTACCTTGATAAATGCCAATGAGGCAATCACTGATAAAATTTATTTTGCTAGAATTTTATTTTGTTAAAAGTATTTGGAGAATCAACTATATAGTCTATGCATAAGGTATCCAGCCATGTAATATGAAAAATAGAAATATTTATTGGAGAAGATGCAAGATAAAAGAAACATTGTACATAAAACAATGACTCCTCAGTCCCCTTCAAATTAGGTGTCTTGGGACCTCACACAGTCCTCCCAGCATCTCTTCCACTTTTCAAAACTCTGCAAAATCCTTTGTTGGAGCTGCCATCAGCTGCCCCATTGTATTTTCCTGAATTTATTGGTGGTCTGAAACCTCTTTCCTTTCAAACATAATTTGAGTTTTAGGGAAAGCCAGAAGTTGCCAAGCACCAAATCTGGGCTGTAGGGGGCTGAGTTACTTGGGTGATTTGATGTTTCACAAAAAAACTCTGCACCAGACATGATGCTTGAGCAGGTTCTGTTGTGAAGAAGGTGTCAATCATCAGTTGCCCATAGCTGTAGCTGTTTTCGTCGTATTGCATCTCTCAATCAATGAAGAGCATTGAGGTAGCACTCCTTTATTAACTGTTTGGCCTGGAGGGGCATACTCATGATGAATAACACCTTCCCTATCAAAAAGCACAGTTAACATGGCCTTGATCTTGCTGCGACTTTGCGGAGCCTTCTTCAGGCATGGAGAAGCAGGAGACTTCCATTGGGACCACTGGGCCTTCCTTTCCAGATCATAGCCGTAGACCCACCATTCATCTCTGGGTATGACCTTCTTAAGGACATCTGGTTTGGTAGGGGTTGGAATCAAGTCATTAGCAACGACAGCACGATCGTCCTTCTGCTCTGGTAGTAGAAGCTGTGAAACAAATTTTGCCACAACACACTTCATGCCAAGATCCTGCATCAAAATCTCAGACACAGTAGATTTTGGAATCCACAGATCAGCTTCTAGTTCTCACACTGTCAGTCGCTGATCTTTGTTGATTGCAGCCTGTACACGTTCAACATTCTCAGGTGTTCTGCTTCTTGCAGGGCTTCCAGAACATACCTGACTTTCAACACGTTCTTGACCATCTTTGAAGTGTTAGTACCACACTTTTATTTGTGCTGCACTCGTTGCATCATCCCTAAAAGCCTTCTGAACAGTTTCCGTGGAGGAATGTTCAAGTTTAATTCAAAATTTGATGCAGGTTTGTTGCTCTACTCAGAGATTTTGAAGGTGGTGGCCACATAGTCCACATGCTCACTCAAGGGCAGCTACTGCCCCCACTGACTGTGAAGTGAAGTCATCATTGGTCACCCATGCACATTCCAGCCCACTATCCTTGGCTGCCAGGTTACATAGATGTCGTGTAAACCGTTCTTGTTATGTTACCAACGGCTGGACCTTTTCCAGACAGACCTCATACACATGATCTCTACCTATCATTGCCAATTTATCACTACTTTTCTAAATGTGTCATTAAAAATAAAATCTAAATGTGTCTTCTTACTGTGTAGTTATACTTATTATTATTCTAACACTGCATTCTCAGCACCATAGCTTTTGATTTTTGGCTCATATTCAACAGGTGGTTGTTTTCATGTAAATTTAGCTATTTGTTACATTGACATTCACTGACTAATATTTGGAACCTAAATCCACAAACTTACATTTTGCTCTGTTAAATGTTATCTTTGTAATGTTAGATTTCAAAATATGTTTGTATACTGACTCTATATTCCAAAATATTAGCTCCCCTTCAAGTTTTATGTTAGCATAAAAAAAATGAGTAACCTTCCTTTTGCATCTCTTAATTCAAGTCATTTGCAAAAACTTTGAGCAAAATAAGAGAATATCATGTATTTCTCTTAGTAACTATCATTGAATATCATCAGAGATGAACTTAACTTATGTTAATTGCATTACAGTTTGTACAAAATACAAGTAAGAAGATAGAGATCTGAGAGCGGTAAAGAGAAATAGAGAACACCGTACATAGTAAAGGCTTTCTTTTCTTTATTCTCCTCAGTTGATGTATTCCTGTGGTTTTACTTCTCATAATATTCCTAGTTTTTACAAAGTTCTTAGTTTGATCATTTTGAGTGTGATTCTAGTTTTTAAAGATGTTTGGGGGCACATATAGGATATGATTTGTAAACATGAGCCAACTAGTTCATATAATGCCGTATCATAGAAAAAATGATTATTCCCATAGCTAAAGAAAGACTGGTGATGTTGTTCTTACTGAGATACATTAAAATTTTTTAAGGGCAATTTTGACCAGAGTATTATACTTCTACAAAGAAAATGTGAAACCCTCAACAAGATACAACTCCCCTCAGCTGTACCAGGATTTAACCCATAATCTTTATTTTATCCAAAAAAATATGATGTATCATTTTTTATGGAAATAAATATATATTATTCTTTTGCTTTTCTGACTGTCCCAAACTAGAACTATCTCCATAAAATGAAGTTAAGTCATTTAAATATTACTTATTACCTATTACATATGAATATTTCCTAGCTCCCAATTGCCCCTTTCTTTTCTTTTTGATCACAAATTATGTTTTTAAACAAATTTAGCTGTAAAATTTTCTAGAATTCTTTTAAAATTGAGTAGAATTTTTCACATTTGGATATTCAGGCATGAATGAAGTGGGCTAGATACTTCTTAAGCAAAATTTTAGTCCTCTCATCCTATAAACTGCTTAACACTAGCACTTCCTTTTTCTTTTTTGATTTTGTTTTATGATATTTTTAAATTAAATTTATTGAAGTGACATTGGTTAATGATACCATATAGGTTTCAAGTTCACTTTTCTATGATACATGCTCTGTGTTTTGCATTGTGTGCCTATCACCCATATTGAAATCATCTTCCATCCCCATGTCTTCAGCCCCTTTTATCCTTTACTGACCTTTTCTATCTCTGTTCATATACTTCCACATAAGCCCCATTTCATTCAACTTTCAAAGTCCAGGCCAAGATTCAGCATTTTCATAGCATTTTCTCTGAACAATAATGCCCTATGCTAAAGCTTTCTTCCCATAATATATTCATCACTTATAAAATAGTCATTTATTGTTAACAATGTTGCCTTGTAATCATTTATTCATTTATTATTATTATTATTATTTGTAAATATGCATTGAACACTTACTATAATGCAGGTACTATTTTAAGTATTATGTCTATGGCAGTAGCAAAATAAAGTATTTAATAATCTAATGTAGTTGGACAGATACTACATTTAAAACTGTATTTACAATCGAGTAGAGTGTGGATTAAGATATGAGGCCTTAAGAGCATGCAAATGGTTCCCTTCCCTGGACTACACACCGGAATCACCTAAAGACCTTTATAAAAAACCAAAACACCCCCAAAAAACCCATGCCTTGGTCTCATGCCCATACCTGATTTACCTGATGTAGAATAGTTCTGAGGTGTGAGTAGTTTTAAAGTTTCCCAAGTGATGCTAATGTGTAGCTAGGGCGTAGGACCACTGGTCCCATCTCCAACTGAATGCTTGCCACAGAGTCTTGGTTTGCAGGGTACTGACACCTACTCCTCTGGCAAAACATCAGTGCCTCATGGAGCTCTTTAATTTTTCACAAAGGATAGTAATAGTTCTAGAAGTTAAAAAAAAGGATGGATTTGCTTTTAGCATCCATTTTCTATTAGGATATTTGGTACTACCAGTAAATGATAAACCGGTGGACTTTCTGCTGCGTGGCTGCCAGGAACAGCAACCCTTGGGATTCTTTATATTTCATTTAATAAATTGATGATCACGCATCAGTGATCTTCATCCTCAGAAAGTGAATAGTATCCATTCATTTTCTTCACACAGTCCTTTATATGTGATGCCTTGGCCTTTATGCATTATCTTCAGCTTTTTTTTTTTCATTTTAAAGTTGGTTTTCTAAGCCTAAGCACTTTAACTTTTTAAAGCAAAAATAAGCAAAGTCTGTGTCTACTATGGTTTAAAAAAGACAAATAATCTAACTATCAATAGTTAGCCAAGACTATATTACCAAAGGAGATTACAGAGACATTTACTCTCTTAAGTCAGGCTAAAAGTAAAATTGTTTAAGGTATACAGGTAATTGAAGAAATCACATTATACAGGTAATTGAAGAAATCACATTTTCCCTTCACCCACTAGTTATCTGGATAATTGCCTTAATTTCCCACCCTTCATAATCCTGACCTGTTAATGTTACTGTATAAATAATCTGGCCTTACCTTTTGTGCTATCTGCTTTTTCTTTACGTAGTTAAAGGGTAAAGAAGGGAGAGAGGGGCTGTCCAATCTGCATAGACTATTAGGTATATATTGAAGATTGGAATTCGCTATTTGAGACAATCCAATTCAAAACACCCAAAAGATAACAGGTTTAAAGAAATTGGCATATGTTAGTGATTATGCAATCATTCATTTCCCACAGATTTCTTTTTATAGGAAACTTTGGAAAATCCCAAAAGAACTGACCGAGTCATTTAAACCACAACAGGTTTCTTTCAACATCAAAACCATGGGTAGGAATGAGCAAGGAATGATTTTCTCTCTTTGTTTCTTTCTCTTTTTTTCTTTCTTTCTTTCTTCCTTTCTTTCTTCTTTCCTCTTTCATTCTTTCTTTCATATATATATGAAAAAATATATTTTATATATTTTATAGTTTTATAATAATAAAATATATTTTATATTTTTTCATATATACATTCTTTCATATATATTATGAAATATAAATATAATTTTATAAATATATATTTATAAACAAATAAAAATGAACATGTATAAATATAAACATATTTATGAAATATAAGTATATTTATATTTTTCATATATATTCATTCTTTCATATATATGTATGTATATATGTATACATGTATATATGTATGTATATATGTATGTGTGTATATGCATATATGTATATGTGTGTACATATATATATATAAAAAAATATTTTAAGGCATGGGCTACTTGGTTGTGTGTGCAAAGCTGTGACTCCCCCTTCCTGTGGACGCCTTCTGAAAAGCAGTTTGACTTCCTCGTCAAACCAAAGCATCCTGAAAACATCCAAGCAGAGGAAACATTTTTTCACCATGACATGGGAAAGGGCCACAGAGAACCAAATGGAAAGAGACATTTCTTGTGAATGACTGTTTCTACCCCAGCTTGGCTGCATGCCTAATCCAACAGACACTTAGGTGGCTGAAGAGGGAAACTTTTGTTGAAGGAATCTGCCTCTCAGCTGGACATACAGCCTTTAGACTGGTGGCCATAGTCCTTGTGCTATCTGGCAAAATTAGCAAATTTTTCATTTAGCTGTTGTTGGGGTTTTGAAAATACTGCATTTCCTGGTTTTTTTTCTGTAGTAGATAAAAAGAAAGATATTTTCCATCTACACCATATCACACTTTTAACATCTTAGAAACTATTTTCTCAACCAGGCAGGATCCCCTAAAGACTCACTCTCACTCTCACGGCCTCTTGACAGCTGGCTTAAAACCAAGTGGTCTCAGAAAAGTCCTCCCTTTCCCTGATTGTGTATGTCAGTGGGAGTCTGTTTGCTGTCATCAGAAGGTTCATCTTACATATATGACCATGGGAGTTGTGTGTATGTGTGTGTGTGTGTGTGTGAGAGAGAGAAAGAGAGAGAGAGAGACAGAGAGAGTAAGGAGTGGGAGTAGGCACAGTGCCCAGTTTTAAGCTTTTAAGAATACTCAAAGTCTGTGATTGAAAAAATTAGAGATTAAGGCTGCACTTCTTCCTCTTTTGCTCCTCAGGAAACAATATAAAATCTCTTGTTACAGACCACCTATCTCATTGATGCAATATATACCATTGTGTTAATAAAAAATAGACTATCTCCTGCACCGGCGACAGAGTGAATTGACATAACCTTTCTGATGGCATGGTAGCACCACAGGTCAAAAGATTTAGGAATTGTATATCTGTACTTAGGAACTGATCTTAGGGAAATCCTAATGCGTTTTGTTACCAAGGATTTTTATTGCAAAATAAAAAGTGAAAACAACATAAATGTCCAAAATTTGGAAAATGGTTACTCAACTATGATATGCCCATCTAATGGGAGATTTTGTAGTTGTGGTTTTAAAGAATATCCAGAGATATGGGGTAAGGTTTTTGATGTAATGTAAAGTGGAGAGAAATTAGGAATAAAACATTATACAATTCAATAACAACTTTGTCTAAATACACGTAGAGTAAATTACCGAGAAGAAATAGATCAAAATTTTACCAGTAATTTTCCTCTATAGCTTGGCATTCCAGGTAGGATGGATGGATGGATGGATGGATAGGTTAATAGATAACTAGCTATAGATAAAATTTTTTTGTAAGAAGGAAAATGCATTTTATTAGATATAAAAAAGAAAAATTGTTTATCCAATCTATAAATACTATAAATTGTGAATATATCCATATCAAAGTATATTAAGAAAACATTGCTTTGGTTTCATAAGTCTGATCATCACAGAACAGAAATAGTGTAAAAGAAGATGAGAAACTCTAGACAAGGCAGAGTTCTAAGAGACCAGCTGATTCTCTTTCCTTTCCCGGGGGGAAGCAAGAAGCACAGCGAGGTTATATCTCTTTTATCAAGGCTACAGTTACTTTATGATAAACCCAGAACATATCCTAGTCCTAAGCTCATTCCAATATTCAACAGATTGAATTTTATTGTTAATGCTGTTCTTTCTTGGTTTACATGTAAGCCGATTTTGAATAAAGTCTGGATTATTTGGTTGTCATAATTGCCTCCCAAATGGTCATCTCTATCTTGATACTGTGGGTAGTTTGACATTCTAAATTCAAAAAGGTTGCCCCAAATTTAACAACAGCCTTATACATTGTTTGGACAATATGTGGTAAGTGTTGGTGTGCAGCAAGAGCTTCTGTCTTTGAACCCGTTGCTATTTATGCATCGAACTTTTAATATACATGGCTTTGAATTTGAGACTAATAAAAAGTGTAAGGAAAATAAACCAAAATAAATGATTGCCAATTTAGTAACACAAAGTTCCTTTAGTTAGAATCTTTCTTTTCTACATGAAATATAAAACTTTGTAAGATTTCAGTAAAAATTTGACCAAATTAATAAATGAATGATTTTTCAGAAACACTTTCCTAATGGCATATAATTATTAGTTATTAGTTAGAATTATTGGTTAGAATTGGCAGAATTATTTAAATAATTCACACAGACCTTTTCTTAAATAGTATGAAATAATAAGATTTTTCTGAAGAACAAGAGTATGTTTATTTTTGTTTAAACTTTTTCCCATCCCCATGTGTAGATCGTATGTTGCAAATATTAACTGTGAAAAAATCACGTAATACTTACCTGGTATTATAACTTTACAATTCAGTCAGTGAGGATTTGTACTGTCTAGGTAGAAAATATTTAATATAATGAGTTCTGAATAATATTGATTTGGCCAAAACGCTCATTTGTTTTTTTTTCCTTAAGATGGCTCTAGTAGCACTCAGTTGTCTTTAACTTCATGCATAACAATTTTGTTAGAGTGTATTGTGACAGCTGTGATATCTGCATGCCTTAAAAAAAACCACTTATCAAATTGGTGAATTTTTGTGTAGCCATTTTAATATTGAAGATGGAGGAAAATACACAACATTTTCAGCATGTTTTATTATTTTATGAAAGGTAAAAGTGCAACTGAAATGCAAAAAAAGATTTGTGCAGTGTATGGAAAAGGTACTGTGACTGATCGAACATGTCAAAAGTGGTTTGTGAAGTTTGGTGCTGGAGATTCCTCACCAGACAATGCTCCACAGTTGGGTGGACCAGTTACAGTTGACAGCGATCAAATGGGGACATTAACTGAGAACAAACAACATTATACCACTTGAGAGCTAGCTGACACACTCAAAATATCCAAATCAATAAAGTTATTGGTGAAAATGAAAAATGTCTTTTACAGAAAAAAAAAAAAAACACACTGTCTTTTCGGCCAACCCAGTATGTACTAACTATATTTTAATGATCCTTTTTTTATTGAAAATATTACAAGCTTTTAGAATATACTTTACAAATTCAATTTTAATTTTTTACTGTATTGATAAAACCACTGCTTTCTTAAGAATGGAGATTAAATGATTTAGGTTTAGAGAAACAAATTAGTGCTAATCTTCGGGGTTTTTCTTTTTGATACGGCCGCTAACGTCTAACAGCAGCAGCACAGGCCCCATCATGGTACTGTTTTCATGAGCGCGCCACTGAATTATTTGCCCGGGAGTTGGAATCTGGGGAAAGAAACAATCTAACCTTCAGACTTATAGAAACAGACTTGGTCTTGTAAAATAATTTACAGAACTGGCCTCATGGAATGCTCAGTGATCCCACCATATAGAAGGACCTCAAATATAATACGTGAGCTTTGGGTAATATATATAGACTTATTTTCAGGAGTCCTAGAATGGAAGATCCTGGCTTCTTTATGACATGGACTACCAAATAACCCAGAGCAGGAGTGATGGACCTGTCCCACCACGGTAAGGTATTTAGTTTGACCAGAAAGTCTTTTAAAAATTGAGAAGTATTATTTAAAAGCCAAGTTTCTGGTTCCGTTTGCTGTATTGGAGGTCCTGGTACCACTGGGTTCCCTTCCTGTCCTGGCATGAACTGGCTTGTACTGGGTAAGGGCTGCCTGTTTACATCAACCAGGAGCCCTCCACTGGCTGCACTCTACCTATGACCTAACACGCTTCACTCAAAGGTTAATACATTTCCCGCTTTAACAACAGGGATCTTTGAGTTCTGACCATTGTCAAAGGATGAACATGTCGATGGTCCTATCTTCTGCACCAAGTATGTTTTGTAACTTGATTCATTATTTAATTCTATATTGCCTCTGAGAGTGCACTGAAATTTCACCAGGTAAGTATTGTTTATTTCCTTCTAAGTGTGAATTATAGGCTCTCTTTATTCATTGTACTCTTCTGTTTTTAAGAAAATGATGCAAGGCTTCTTTATCAAATTTTTAGCTACTGCAGACTTTGCTTTTGTTCCTCTTTCCTGATTCTTATAGCCTTCTTTTTTGATCTCTAAGAATGTAGCTCTCAAGATTGACACTATTATATTACTCTAGCATTCATTTCAGTTGAATGTTAGACATTTTTCTCCATGAAGGGTAAGGATCATGCCTTTTACTAATATTACACATATTATTAATAATATACTAATATTAATTTACTCACATTCCAGATATCACAGAGCTTAGCAGAGTGCTGAGCGCACAGCAGAGCTGTAAGTGTACTCATTGATTGAATCACTATTTTCACTCTTTTGCTATTTAACCTAAAACATTAATTTTCTTCAGCATGAAAATCATGTATTGAACTGTAACATATCACCCATAATACAGAGCAAGTGAAATAATACCAATTTCTCTTTCATGTCTTTAGGAAGAAGTATTTCTAACAAATGCATAATGCAGAAATGTAAGTTCCTGCCCTGAATTTCTATTGCCTTACAGATTTCTTACCACTATTGAGCCAATGTTTTCCTCTTTTAATTTCTCTATTAACTTTAATTAGGCTCATGAGTTTGCTGGCCAGGTGGGTTTTCCCTAAATGCTCACAACTCCGTTTTCCAGGCTAGCAGTAGAATTAAGTTAAGCTGCAGATTTGAGGCAGAATCTACCATTATAAGCTGTGGACGTTTCCAATGCCACCACAACTCATTTCATCCACTGAGAATTTCAGCAGGCAGCACTTTTAATAAGCCAGGCTTGACAGTTTTCAAGGAATACTTTGGGATCCATTTCTGAAAGCAATATTGGTTATGATTCCACAGCTGGAAGATTTCCGAGGAAATAATGTTTGTCCTCTTGAAAACATGCTTGGTCCATACGGCATAAAGAATATAACAACTCTGAGCAACCGGTTTTAAATTTACCAGTCACATATCTGTAATATGTAATTTTCCGCCAGCATCGTAATGGGCACACGATAGAAAAATAGTAGGATTAGTTCCCATTCACTCTTTCATTTCATTTTTTCTTTTAGGAAACATAAACTTGCCTACATTATTTATGTATTTTAGTGCATTAACATAGATTTCATTTGTAATTTTCTTACTCAAAAGGAAAAGAACAGAGCTGAAAACCTTCCTGTGATCCTACAGGGCATTAGATGGTCTCAGGTACTGGCTGCTGGTTTAATAAAAGGATAGGATTTCCATTTACTCCAGGCAGGCTTAATGTATTGTTCTCGGAGTGAGACAGTCAGAATGAGTCAGGAGCCAAAGAATACACTTTATAGACACAAATAATCGTAAATTCAGAATGTCACCTTTAGGCAGAGGCATTTTTATTATTGTTAGTGGAGCTGCTGAGTAGGTTTGATGTTTTATTCTCTTGAGGACTCAATGTTCCCAAGTCCTGGAGCCCTGTCTTTATCAGGCTCGCAAGAAGGGAGCCCAGCCAAACTTGCTTCCTATACTTCTCTGTGATTGATAGCAGATGGCATGCTTTAAAATAAACCTATCCATTAGCAGTCCTCAGTGTTTTTACTCAAGGCATTTACAACTGTCTCAAGCAGAAAACACATTCACTCCATGAGCTAGTTTCGGTCCACAACAGCTGTACAGGTGCAAATCTCTCATTAACTCTTAAATAGTAGTGAAATAAACAATGGATTTTTCTCTGACTTTATTTAAGGGAGTATACTTCAAAGCTGCTGTGGAATTACTCTCCTCCACAACAGAGCTTCAAAGGATGGAATTTTATGAAAGCTGAGCAATATTATGCAATGATATGCTAGTCCAAGGAATATATAGATCATATGGTGGACGTTATAGTCTAAATGTTGGTTTCTATGCACATGGACTTAGTGGTTTGTGAAGAGGTAGAAAAGAAAGAAAAAAGCTCAGCAATGGTCCCTGGCAGCACTCTGATGCCAGGATACATGCACCGCTGCTCTGCCTGCAGTCACCCATCCTTCTCCCCGCCCACACCCTGCTTGCGAAGGGAGCATTCACACTGCACTTTTCTCAGCGTGGTTTGTTTATAGGCCACCAATTGAATTGCCATACTTGGTACCAGTTAGACAAAAGCAAATCTGTTTTAAAAGTTAATTTGTTGCCTATATCAAACACAGGTGAGGTTTATTTGTGATCAAGGGGAGGAAAAAAAGCTTTGTAGTTTAAAAAAAGCATTATTTATTCATATTAGCAAACACCTTAATCAGTTTACCTTATGACAAATATTGGTCTAGGATCTCACAACAAATAATGTATAAAGCCTTATCAAAAACTCTTGAGTAAACCATCAATATCCTTAATTTTACAAGATAGGAAACTACTATGCTGTATTATCTTTGTTATAATTAAAAATGAGAGCCTAACAAGAACACTTCATGAGCGGAGGGATTGAGAGAATGGGTTCTAAGGCCACGTTGCCTGGGTTCGGCCTCTTGCTTTGGCACTAGCTGTGTGACTGTGTGCGGGTCATGTGACAGCTCTGTCTCTGATTTCTCTCTTGCTAATAACTGTACCTATTCCATATAGTTATTGTGATCATTGAATGAATTTCTGTATGTGTAATGCTTAAACAGTGCCTGGTGCTTAGTAAGTGCAAGTTTTAGCTATTGCATTGTCATCACCACCATTTTTAAAGGTATTAGACTGACATTAAGCCCTTAATGGAAATTAGCCTTCTCTGATTATCTTCTATGTCTGGGGCTCTGTTTTGAAATATTTTTTGTTCAAACAGAACAATTCATTTGTTTTTATTTCACACTGTATTAATCAAACACAGGGTTGCCAATCAGGGACTCTGATCAGCATGAGGTAATAAGAATTTTCATATGAAATTGATAAGATTTTGCCTCAAAGCAAAGTAATTCGACACTCTAGCTTTAGCAGCCTTATTATTGGCTCGGATGTTATTCCCTTAGGCCTTCTGAAATAATGAAACTGGTTAATGGAGCCCCTCATTACAACGTTCCATGGGTCCCCAAGGGCCAATGCTGCTATGATAGGTAAACCTGAGCCAAAATATCTCTTCAATGGGCAGCTGGAAAGGCAAAGCAGTGAAAGTCATAAAATACGCCCTATGAGTACCCTATTCGCTGCTATTTTTTTAAAGGGTAGTCAGTATTAAAGGATAGAAAGCCATATAATAGAGACTTGCCATGGATTTCCCAATGAAAACTCAATATAGGTAGTTCAGAAAAATAGGGTGGAAGCACCCAAATGTGCATGAGGCACTTCTGATCTAACCCACCTCGTGGTTTCCCTGGGCTTCCTCACCGGGAGCCTTTTGTAGAGACGTCGGCATTTCCCTGTCTTTACAAGTGCACTCAAATAAGTTTTAGAATGAATATACCTATGTACAAGGTGAAAAATAACCTAAGTGACTTGGGAAATTTAAGCTAAAAACAACGCATTAGTAGGAGGTTATTTTATGTTGCTGTAGATATTAGAGATGCAATGGTTACAATTACAACAACTATTTGATTACATTTCATTTGAATTTCTGAAATGTATTTCTATATTGGGTGTGGTCATAAAAGGTAAACATAGGTCAATGGATATTTCATACTTCTTGCTGTAAGCCTCAAAGGAATTGGCTTGAGATTATTCAAGAACACCTTGACATGCATTTTAGAAGAAGCTGGTATATTAAGGGTTCTTCTACACTTCATGACTAGCTTTGGTATCATACTGAATGGGATTAAGTCAGATTTACAAACTTTCCAAACAGGAAAGGAAAATCCTAAAGAATGGAGGCTGAGAAGAATGGTGCATGTATCATTTTAGAGAAAGAAAATAAATTTTACTAAGAAACATTTTTTTCCAGAAAAAAATAGATATTAATAAACTAAAAATAGATATCTTGAAAAGACTTAAGAATATACTGAAGCATTAAGATATTTTGGCAGCATGATCTGAGACTACGTTGTCACAGAAGTGCAACTGTGTATTAGTTACATCTATTATAGAATTTCAAACAATCAGCATTTGGAATGCAATGACAGAAAGAACAGAACTGGACATCAGGATAGCTGGCTGCATTCTACAAAGAACAACCCAAGGTCTGTCCATCCTTAGGTCAAATACCCCAGCTCTTTATTCCTAAATGTAAGCTCCCTGTGTTTCAGATTCCTCAACTGTAAGTTCAGAGGGTTGGACTGGATAAGAATATCAAATAAATGGCAGGTGGGCTTGGATTCCCCCCTCTCATAGCCATGACAGGCAGCAATAATTGATTACAGACTCTTCCCGCTGAGACAGTGTGAGGCCTTCAAATTCTCAATGCAGTGACCCAAGCAGCCTTCCTGTGGTCCTCATCACTCAAAGTGAACTTGAAATGAGACTTGTTGGCTTTCCCTGTTAGCTGCTAGATGGTCCCTAAAATGCAAAAATTCTAGATTAATAATGTTTCTCACCATGAGGTGGTGTCTATATTTAAATGGACAGATGTATTAAATGGAGAGATAGATAAGGAATTCATGTTTTGGTGAGTATGGCATAAGTGCTGGCATTTTTATATTGCTTTCAATGACTGCATTCCTATGAGGAATGCTTCCTTTTAGGGAAATTTTGACATCTTACCTCACTAGTTCATTTATTTTCCATTACCATTTTAAAGTTGCTGAACCTATTGTTTTCTTTTAGTTGTTCACTCGGCCCCTTTTTCAATATAATCCTAAATACCTTTTGCTAGTTTATACCCAGTCTACATATTTCCAAATGGATCCAAAAATTGTGTTCCCCATGTTTTCTTCAATAATGATTTATCCCTTGGGTCCCCTCCTTTTTTGTTTATTTTGAACACTTGTTCTCACTTTGCTAAAAACTTGAAATTAGAAATTTCTAAGTAGCGTACATCAGTCTCTATTCCTCTCCAGGTTCATTTATTGGAGATTTTTAGAAGTTCAGGTTTCTTCTCAAACATGGGCCACAATTGAGTTCATTTGCTTTAGTAGTTGCATGTCAGAGTAGACAGCAGTTTTCCAGAGCCTTCCAACATGAATAACAACCTTTGCAAAATGAGGAAATTATTCTTAAATATTTATCAGTGAAGTTTAATAAACTTTTTTTTGTATTGTGTTACCTGAAATAATAACAATTTCTTAAAAACACATTGAGTTTAGTACCCCTCCTTGCAATAATTCTTTTTAATATACATAGTTTCAGGTAGAAAAAACAAACTATCCTACTTAAGAACTTTATTACTATTGAGTACTTTATTACTTTTAAATTTTTAATAACACTTTAAGTTTTATAGAGTGCTTTGTAGTTCCTATTACTGGCAATCCATTATGAAAATGTGGTCGTTTGACATGATTATGGGTTAAGACTTAGAAGACAGATTTTGACACTTCCCTGACTCAGTCACCCATGACTTGGGTAGTAATGGCCAGGAGCTCTGTTTCTCTGCAGTCAAGCTTTCATCTCTGTAAAATGGGTGCAATATTGCTAATTTTATTTGTGTGTATGTGTGTTAAAAAGAAATATTGTCCTAAGTTATTTTTCTTAAGCTCTTCAAAAGAAGACAGCCATAAATATCATAGCATACAAAGTGCTATTTACGATGTCATCTAGGACTTTGCTTCCCAACCTCATGTTCCCTTCCTAACAAAGAAATATGCAATGAAATTGTCCTTGAGCCAGAGGAGTGGCTGGATGGTAGCCAAGGATTTGGGTTATATCCCTAGTGATGTCTGACATTTGTGTTAATCAGTTGGCTTTCTTATCACCTGGAATAATGTTAAGTTAGATTTGTATGTTCAGCACAATGAAACAAGCAAACAGATTTTTAAAATATTGAACATTTAGCAAATTAACATTTATAAGGCTTCACATCCAAAGGCAATAAAGCATTGTTATAGGATTAAAAGTAAACAAAATTTGCACTGACAATAAATAAATATATATTACAACTTGAGGAAAGGTGAACAAATATATTAACAGCAATTAACACATAATACTTTAAGTAATATCTTAATTGTTTACAGAACTAATTTTTTTATTGCACATTTACAACAGGACATTAATCAGCCAGGTTCTGAATGGCTGACTATCAGGTTTGATAATAATCAGGTCAAAAGCTCACGGGTACAATTTCTTCTTTGAGAAAACTTCCTGTGACTACTCTCAGGATGATTAAGCAAAAAAGAAAGAAAGAAAAAAAAGAAAGAAACAAAAAATAAACTATCATAAACAAAATAGCAATATAACTTTATATGCAATCTTTATTTTCAAAGGATCCCAAAATGCTTATAAACTATTATTCAAACCATATACAGGAACCGCTGAAGCACAGCCACATTTTGGAGCCAGAAGAGGAGCTAAGTGTCAGTTGGAGAGGATGTTCCTGCTCTGGAAGGGGTGTGGTTTGCATGACCTAATAGGGGTTTTCTGGCTCTAATATCTGCAGTGCTGTGTGGGTGGAATTCCTCTGCTTTGGAGCTGCGTAAGGCAAGACTGTGGAAGGTGGGAAAGAAGGAGAATATAGTAGTGGAAAAAAGAGGCATGGGAAATAGATTGTTTATGTTCCTGTCACCAAGTGACTGACCATAGCACTGTCACCAGTTGTCTAGGCTTCCTGCCCCTGGGGTAGAATAACTGCCCCAGGTGCTATTTGAACCAAGTTACTTGAGTTCCCAAATGAAAAACCCTTCTCTTATATAGGGATTTTTTTTTGGCAGATATAAATACATTAATAACACATTCATCTGGCTCACGCATAGAATCAAAGAATGTTAGAGCAGGGTGGACCCTGAACTTATCTATTCTAAGACCCTTATCTTTGAGAAAACTAGAAACTGAAGAGCGGAAGTGGCAAGAGTAGTACCTTAGGTCAATATCAGAATCTCTCAGTTGGAGAAGACCTTGGTGATTATTAACTAGTTATATTCCTCACACCATTATAGAATGACTTCTAAAACTTTTCTAAGAATTATTTTAGCAATTCTGTTGACTGCAAGGGACTTAATGACCTCAAAGAAAAACACCTCTCATGTTTTAATGTCTCCCTTTAGGAACATTCTTCAGAATACTCATTCTTTCATTTCTTTAATACATATTGATTGAGTGCCAGTCATGTGACAGTCATTAAACCAGTCTTCAGAACATGAAGGAAGATAATCCTAAAAGAATAGCACCTACTTTTCACTTCCATCCATGCTTTCTCAAAAGGTAGGAGTTCCTTCTCTCTGCTGTGTAGTTTTCAGTTGTGTAAATGTACCACAGTTTTTAAATCCATCTATTTACTATTGGGCACTTATTATGCTAAGTGAAATAAGCCACGTGGCAAAAGACAAATACCATATGTTCTCACCTGTAAGAGGAACTTAATGAACAAAACAAACAAATGAGCAAAATAGAACCAGAGGCACGGGAGCAAGGAACAGACTGACAGCAAAGAGAGGTGTGGGGGAAGGGGGAAAAGGGGGGAAAGAGGAGAGGGGTCTAGTCAAGGAATAGGCATAAATGACACATGGACATGGACAACAGGGTGGGGATTGGCTGTGGGAGTGGGGGGTGGGGCAGGGGAGAGCAACGGGAAAATCGGGACAACTGTAATAGAACAACAATAAAAATTTTTTAAAAAGAATAGCATCTAATATTTATTGAGAGTATGATGCATGTTAGTTACCATGTACTTTACATGTATTAACTCAATTACTCCTCATAACAATCGTGTGAGATGGAAACTGTTATTTTTCTCCATTTACGTGCACGGAAGGCAATGCAAGTAACTTGCCAAAAAGAAGCAGCTAAGTGGCAGACCGGGGATTCAAACCAGGTGTAATTGTTTTAGAGCACATCCCCTTAACCCTCACACCATGCACTTCTCTAAGTTGCCAGTAAAACAAATAAATGAACGATGTAATAATTAAGTTTTATTAGAGCTATGAAGTTAATAAGCAAGTTTCTATAGGAAGGTTAATGGGGGTAACTCATTAGTAACGGTGGAGGACCTCTTTGATGGAAGGGAGGGTTTCCAGGAAGCAACCATAAGAAGAACCCTTGTCAAGGGAAAAACAAGCTGAAAGGCTTCCCCAACAAGACTGGGAAGAACCCGAGGGGAAGAATCTGAGTACTGGAGCCAAAACTTTCTCCTACTGAAATCCCCCAATTTAATTCTACTCTTTAAATTATCAGTGCATAGAGTAAGCTGAATCCTTCTATCTTACACATTTGGGATAAACTGGGCTCTTTTCTCTTGTAAAGTATTATATAGACCATAGGTCACTAATTTAATAAATAGACCTTTGCCTTTTAATAAAGACCTTTGTAAAAACAATTAGTTTTGTCCTTTACCACTGCCTCTTTTATCACCTCACTCGCTACCCCCCTTAAAAAAAAAATGGTTTGTTAAAAATGACCTCCACTGATCCATGGCACATTAAGGAAAATAACTAAAATGTTTTCAGATATTATTATGTATCAAGCATCATGAAAATTGCCTTATATACTTTATCTCATTGAAATCTCACACTGAAATAAGTTGTATCATTAAATCATTTTACACGTTGAATCCAGGAAGATTTAATTTGCCTAAGGCCACCTAACTGGTTAGCAGCAAACCCTGGGTTTGAAAGATTTGTCTGCACGATTCCAAAACTTTC
Organism: Mormoops blainvillei; assembly: GCA_004026545.1. NCBI lineage: Eukaryota > Metazoa > Chordata > Mammalia > Chiroptera > Mormoopidae > Mormoops > Mormoops blainvillei. Next base: position 135,319 of record PVJD01000601.1, on the reverse strand, counting down.
CCATCTCTTTTTGGCCTGTAGCTCACCCTAAATGTATGTATAGCTCTACTTCTGACAGGAGCTTTCCAAGACAGTACAGGAAACTTAAGTGCAGTTGAGGACCTGATTTTTTTTTTTAACATATATATCTCTGATATCAGGATTTGTCTTATAATTGATGACATCTTATAATCCAGTCATGGCGTAGATGTCATTGTTTATTTATGAATGCCCTTAGTCACAGATAATTATATTGTTTTATTTCAATTGAGGTTTATGGGGAAGGTTGCAACTACATATATTGAGTGTAATAGCTTTTAAAAATGCCTTCCTGATTGTTGTCTCAACATTTGCTGTTGACTCCTTATGATCAGGTCAAGAAATATAAAATCAAAATGTGCAGAATAGTTTCAAGTGATTTGGAAAGAAATTTAGAAACAATTGGCCAGCACTCTAAAGGAAATATTCTGCTAGCATATGGAATGTTACTGTGTTAAAGCATTGTAATTGATGAGCATGCATCAGGTCATCATTTAATTAAAATTGCTTTTATTTTCTTAGTACATAAAATAATCCTTAGTGTTAGAAACTATGACATCTTAGAGCTAGTGAAGTGTAATAAATAACTTGAGCAAATCCACATAGAAGGTACTGACAGCAGACAGTACCAACGATCACAAACCTTGTGAAGGATTTGTACACCAGACTCTCACTCACTACACTACCCTGCCTTTTAGTAGATCAGTGGGAAATTATTTTTCTCTTCTATACATATCAAAGATGAGCCAACTTATTAATTGTATTAAAGATGTAAATTTATTCTGCAATGTACCTAGATAATATTACATAACTTAGAACATGATATAATAAAAAATACAGATTCTATCAGTGCTGACTATAAGCCCAGGATAAGAGGGTATGCTTTCAAGTAGTAATAATGATCTGATTTCCTACATTTAGTCGCTAAGGACAATGAATTAAGAGGGTAGGCATGAAATATCACATAATGTTTTCATTTTTCAGGCTTAGTTTCTCCCACATTGTACTGTTTTTCCCGAGGTATAAGACTGGTAACCTAACATGTAAGGACACGTAGGCTTGGATATAAAAAGTAAACTGAAACACATTACTTTAGCATAAGGACAAACAAGAGAAAACAAAACTACTTAGGAAAGAGTTAAAGAGTTTTTACATGGAGGAGTGTCCTTGAAATTAAATATTTTTCTATGTAAGTTGACATTTAAAATGTGTGACTTAGAGAAAAGAAGAAAATTGTGAGAAACATAACCTTAAATATTTTGGATCACATTTTCATGAATTATGCAGCATTTGGCACAACTTTTAGGAAACAGAAATGCTCTGGGGTAATAGTATTTGTATGCACTTTATGTGAACATATACGCACACTTAACACAGTTATATTTTTGGTATAATGTACTAGATATATAGAAAATGTCTAGGTAATATTGTTTTATATGTTTCATCCCAGGGACTAAATGTCAGCTCCTTAAATTTGTTTTTATGAATGCTTCCATGCTAAACTCATGGATCATAGATGTGGGATAGCACAAATGTTGTTTTAATTCTTTACAGGCAGTCCAAATGTTTTTTAAGAAGTCACTCTAGAGCCATCCTTAAAAATGGCATGTTGTAGACTAGACAGAACAAAGCACCAAAAGAAATAAAATGAAACTATGTTATCATTGGCTATCCTTTAAACATATTAAAAACTCTCAGAAGAGATAATCTACGCTAGGGAATAGTGCTCTGTTGGCACACGGTGTACAGGATGACCTAATGGGTCTTTTCCATCTCTGATTCCTATGATATTGCAGATCTAGGAGATGGAGCCAGTAACTGCTTACGACATAACAGAGTTCTCTCTCTCTCTCTCTCTCTCTCTCTCTGCCTGCCTCCTTTTTTCCTCTACTTTTTTCCCTTTCCCTTAAAATAAACAAAAACTGTGAGAAACTAGGAGAAGTCAGTGACTGGCCCACTTTTTAGAGGCAGAATGTGGAAAGTATGAAGCACTGACTTGACTGTAAAGGCTGCAAGCAGAGGGGCCCGAGCCGTTTATACTACAGGCAGCAGTTAAAAAAGGGAAAAAAGGAAAAAAAAAAAAACTTGAAAAAATGGGTGTAACCCTGGGCTTTGATACAACTGGCCTTTCAGCCCCCACTTGAGATTTGAACATCCCCAAGGGAAGCTGTGGTTTGGAATAAGATCGTGCATTTAATTTCACTCAGAGAAGTTATTGGACTTGGCACCGAAAGAAAGAATTTGCAGTATATTTTTTGTCATGATTAGTGGCCCCCTCACCACAACATTTGATTATTTTGGAAAGGGAAAAGTTAAATCCTTGTAAAGTTGTGATTTACAATTTGCGAGCATCCAGGTAGGGAGCGTGACTTCTGCCAGCTTGATCATGGGATCCACATTTTATTCTAGCTCATTGATGTGAAAAAACAAAACAGTTCTGTGGGGGGAAATAAACTTGGAAATCTATCCCTTGATTATCCTGGGAGATTTTTCTCTCCACACTACATCTTCTCTCAGTCACGTTGATTTTGGTCTCCACTGGAACTTGTAGAAAGGAAACTGGCATGCGGCTGGTTTACTTTTCATTTCTAATCTGTAGTATCTGGTATTTTTATCATTTGATTTCTTTGCCCTCACAGTTATGTAAATATTGAGGCAGAGGAGTTAAAAGGAGGTTCTAATTTTATACCTGAAAATAACTTTCACTGGACATTGTTTTTTCTCAAGCTTTATAATTAAGATTGGCGAGCTCATGGGTATTTTAATACTTACTAAAATACACCCAAATAACCAAGGGGAAAGTGAATGACCAAGTGGGTAGGCTGATGAATATTTTCCTGGTTGATGCACAACTTTCCCTGAAACTGTGATGCTTTATCCTTTGACATTAAGAACACTGTTTGCAGAAGTAACATTTCTTTTTTTTCAGGTTTTAAAAGTGATTTTATTTAAATTTTGGTACTTATTAATTAGATTTTATAACTTTGTTTTGTATTTTTTTCATTTTGTAAATTGTTGTTCAAGTACAAAATTGTTGTCTCCATTTTCCCGCCACCACTTGCCCCTGCCCCAGCCACCCCACCTCCCGCCCTCAAGCCTTCCCCCCTTTGGCTTTGTCCGTGCTCCTCCCCCTCCCCCCTGGTTACTGCCAGTTTGTCCTTTATTCTTTGAATGCACAGCTTTCTGAAATGATGTCCAGCTGCAAGGACCGAAGTAAGGTAAATTGGAGCATCAGTGCTGAGGAACAGCTGGGCAAATCAGACTTGGTTCTAGGGTCGTATACTGAAATACAGTCAGTGAGGTCCTGAAATAAATCTTGAAGCGGAATTAATAATAATAAATTCTACCTCTTCCACTACTTTTGAATTGTGTTTGGTCTATTTCTAGTTGGATTTGTGCTTGTTGGGAAACCACTTCTAATGTTTAGGCAGAGAGTTCTCACCATGCTTACTAAGTGAAAGCAATTTTCTGAATAATGCAATGTAGCAATGTCAGTGGTATTGTTGGCAGAGGAAAAACACTTTTTTCTCCCATTCTGGACTTGGACAGGAGATAAAGATAAATACAAGAATTGCATTGGTATTTGGGAAGTACTATACTTGTCCCAAGTTGAACATGGTGGTTAAGGGAATGGATGAGTAAGGACAAAGAAAAGAGCCTGGGTTTCCAACTCAGCTGTTTGTGTAATTTTGGGACAAATTGTTTATTTTCCCTAAACCTCAGTTTTCTCATCTGTAATATGGACTAATTAACACTAATGAATTTATCTGAGGGAAATGGAAGGAGTTAATATAAATATATCATTAATGGTGTGTAAAGATTAGCACATAAGAATTCACTATCAGCTATTACGGCTGTTCAGTGTCGACCTTATCAGCAGGTTATGTATTGTGGTAAATTTAGATTCAGTTTCTCTGTGGAAGTAAGGCAAAATCTACCTTCCCTTTCTACTCTCACAGATTTAATGTTAGTGAGTCAGTGAGAGTTTTCTTGTTGAATCTTACCTTTGCCATGCGATTGTGAAATTTGGATCAAAAGCCAATTCATTCTGCATTAATGCGACCTCTTTCAATTTACAGTGACAGAAAACCAACTCAAACTTTCTTTTGTAATTTCTCATGTGTTTAGAAATTCTGACCTATTGGCTCTTCTTTTCTCCCTTCCCCCTTGCCATTATAAACACACACACACACACACACACACACACACACACACACACTGCCTCTCTTGCTCTGGCCCTTCCCTCTCCGGGCTTTACTATCCTCTTTGATGGCTGCATTTTAGGCAAGCTGTCTCCACGTAATAGCAAATATGTCCTCCGGCCTAGGTGATCTTATAGTTAGCAGTCCTAGAAGATGCATATTGATAGGCTTTGGAACCAAGACAATTCCCATAGCAAAGGCCAGCTTTCCCCCCAAATATCTACAATGGATGCACACTGACAAGTTACCACCTGTGGACAGTTTCTTTCTATATATGCTTTTCTTTATCAATGAACAATTTGGTAATGCCCTTGCCCAAAATAATGCAACCTTCCTGTATGCAGTAAACAGATTCACCTTTCCAAAAGAGATACAAACTCAAATCTCATCCTATTATTGCATCCCAGGTCCAAGTTCAAAATCTTTGAGGGATGTGTGTTTGTCTTGAGCCTGATGCAAAGGCAGCAATTTCATAGCCCACTCACTGGTGCCAAATGGTATTTTCAATCATGGACAATAGGGAAGGAAAAGGGGATGAATTCAGAACAGAGAAGGGGAAACAACTTACAGCAGCCAAGAGGCATTGGCATACGCCCTACTCTGATGGGCTGGGGTAGCAGGACCTCTTCCTCCTGGTGGTGGAGGGAATTCCATAGTGACCCAGTCTATCAGCCCTGAGATCACCTATTGAGAGGTGACCCTTTTCTCTTGTCAATTATATCCTTGTTGCAGAGGGTGAAGGTTCTCCTGCTATGACAAAGTGGCTTGCATCACCCTCACAAGGTAGCAGTGCCCTGGAGACTCACTCCAGGATCAACCATTCCAGACTTTTATTTGACAGCCTTTGAGTCTTTTTGATAAACACCTTTAGAATCTCAGGAACTACCTGTCCCTTTGTTTGTTTTACTTCAAGAGTTCCACATATTATAAATTCTAAAATGCATATTTTTTCAACTTTTAACACTTCTGAAATTAGGAGGTGCATTACAATCAATAGTAGTTTAGAGTAGATAAGGTAGTTCCTAAAACCAATAAATGCATGGGGTCAAGGGCTGCATTCTAGGCCCTGTTCTGAGGGTTCCTTTTTTTAAGAGCCTTGGTGTGTTCGCACCTCTCCTGCTGCCTGTGCTGCTAACAAATGCACTGAAGAAGGCAAAAATTCCTGCAAAATTCACTGCTTGCAGTGGTTAGGAATGTGGAGGGTTATAATGGACAAAGCCACAACACATTAATATGCCCATTAATTATCTTTATGATTTTATTCTTTTTGTATAACATATTAAGCTTTTATTTTCTTTTTTATAATGAAAAACATTATTGTTGTTCAATGACAGTTGTCCCCATTTTTCCCCCATTACTCTCCCTTGCCTTACCTACCCCCACCTCCCATATTTACCTTTATGATTTTAAAAATTTGACTGTTTACTATTATTAATTCCTTTGATGTTCATTAATGCCATTTACATTAGTATTTACATCATCTAGCATATCTCCTACATCCTCTTTCAAAACATCTCTTTCTACTACTTGCAGAGACACAAGCAAAGTTGGATTTGATTAACATGGTTATGATTGAATCATTTTTTATGTGCTAGTAAATTTACCAGAGCTGTCTTTATCCATAATTTCTGCAGAAGTATTAAGGTGTAATTTGCATTAAAAAATGGACATCAGCAAAATCCACATAGTTTTTTGCAGATTGTCTCTTCTCAAGCTATTGTATTTATTATATTTACAAGGAGCAGAGCTTAGTGTCTCTTATGGCGTAGGTGATTGATCAGTTTTTTCTCCATCTAGCCTTTCCAGTTCTGTGTTCATTTATTGTACCCACTTCCTCTTCAGTCTGCACTTGAGTAACTCACACTTACCTGTTCATTAAAACACACCTCTATCAAAACCTTCATCAAGAAACGGGTCTGGTGTTAATTAGTTTTACTTTGATTTGACTTAAAGTCTATCCTACTTGTGCTTTCCTTTTATGCTGAAACACTTAAGGAGGACATTTCTCACTGAGCAGACTGAAGAGTCAACATCGCCCTTTCTCTGTGAGGCATGGCTAGTAAAAATACTGCTCCCACCACTTAAAGTAAAATTGTTTAGAGGATGGGTTAGATGAAGATCTAGAACCATCATTACCCAACTTAATCATAAAAACTACCCAAAGCATTAAAAAGTTTCCTAGGCGTGTTACAGACTCACAAGGTCAGACTTTCTAGAATAATGTCTTGAGAATCATTTTTTTAATGATCTCCCCAGGCTGTTCTTATGACCAGGCAAGTTTGTCTCAAAGAAGTCAATAATGGGAGAGGGTATGAACACAGGAGAGCACAGTGTTTGCCACCAGATACCACATGATATGCAAAAGGGTAAACCTTTGATCTATCTCCTTCAAGTATATTTAGAGTTGGTAGAATCACTGAAGTTGTATTGTTCCTTTTAGAGTTTATCTTTCCTATAGTGCAAACTTTAATGTATCAGAGAGGTGGAAGGTTATATGCAGTTTGAAACCAGAGAGAATAAATGAGACTACATCCTACAATATATGAATGCGAGGAGTCTGTGGAAGAGAGACACATTGCAGCATCCGTATACAGAAACAATCCCTTCATCTTGTCTCATTTACCTACTGCAGAGTAACTTTTCTTCAAAGTTAGCATTGCTTTGCTTATATTTGCTCCTGTGTTATAATCTTTCTTTTTAAAATAATGTTTTATTTATATTTTCCAACTTAAAAAATAATTGATAAATATAATTGTATAGATTTAAATAATAAAATGTTATTTTTTCATATACATATATACTGTAAAATGATTACCAAGATCAAGATAATTAATGTATCCATCAGCTCACATAGTTAACTCTTTCTTTGTGTGTAGTGAGAACATTTAAGGCCTACTCTCAGCAACTGATAACTTTGCAATACTGTATTGTTACCTATAGTCACTATGCTGTATATTAGATCCTCAGAATGTATCCTTCATGTAACTGAAAGTTTATACCCTTTGACCTACATACTCCCAGCCACTGGCAGCCATCATTCAGAGAGAATTATGCTAACTGAAATAAGGCAGGCAGAGAAACACAAATGCTGTATGATATCACTTACACGTGGAATATATATATATGTATATATATGTATATATATATGTATAAACACACACATACATATATACACACACATATACACACATATATGTAAAAATGTCTTCTGTATTTCTTTACATAATGCTATGTCACAAATATCCTGACAGAGTGATAAAACTAAGATAATCAAAGATTTTAACAAAGACATATTCTGAAGTGTTATGTTTCCTTATTTAACCCAGTTCCTTTCTATAACAAGTATTCAAACCACTTTGTGATTCATTCAAAATTTCTGATGTTAATTATTTAATTTATGTCTTTTAGATGGGTTGTAAAACTGGGTTAGTACATAAATTCTATATTCCATTTAGCTTCTGCTTTATAAATCAGTGGCCAGTTACTAGTGGCATTTCTGTAAGCCCCCCAAAAAGCAAGAGAGACCAAGCTGCTCCAGGTCTGAGATCATCATTCTTCTGGCTTTCCCGATATCCTTGTGTAATAATTTGTGATCCCAGCAAAAAGAAAGAGTTAAGCTTATTCTCCTAGTTGGCAGAAACTTTGTAGTTTAAAATTACATACTGACTCTGGTGTAGAGACACAAGAAATTATAGAGCAGACACTGTCCAGGACAACGTATAATTTAAAATGTACTAAAGAATGTATACCGCATGGCAAAGTAAGTGAAGTGCTTCTTCAAATATAAGTGTTTTGCATAGAAAGGCAGTAATTATCCACTCCTAGGGCAATGTTTGCATTCATTCTAAATCAATATTTACTATTCATTTCTTGTGTTCAACAAAACAGGGATTTAACTTTTGAAAAATTTTAATGAAGCACTAAGACTCCAATAATTCTACAATGTAATTGTCTTCATATGAAATATTGCTAAATGGTGTTGCTATTTCCAGAAAGAGCAGTGTGAAATGGAAGGGTATCCCTATTTGTGAAATGTTATGTTGGGAACATTCAATTCAAACTCAGCCAAGCAGGGAGCCTCACCAGTTTGCAAAGATAACTTAAGCTGTCTCTTTGGTAAGGCCCTTAACTAGGATCATTCAGATGAATCTTTGCCTTTATATTTTTCCCCTTTCTCCTAAAGCACATGTCCTGATAATGATTCTATTTCAACTCAGCTATTGTCTTTTAGGAGGGGTGTGTGTGTGTATGTATAAGAAACTCTTCTATGCCTTTTTTTTTCCTGTAGGAGAACAAGATTTATTTCCCCCTTTAGCCTCCCAATTCCTCTTGATTATTTAGTTCAAAAGAAGCTCAAGGAAAATGCTGGAGGAAAAAATAAGAAAATAGAACACATGAATACTGTACTCTGAGACAAGACTGAAGGTCTCCAGCATATTTTTATTTATAGAACTTATGATCTGATCATTCTATGACTTTTCTTTGGAAAATGACTACAATTTATTACAGAGTCTAAAAAAGAAATGTGTAATATAACCGTATGTTATATTATGACATGAATACTCTTTTTCTCAGCAACAAAAACAATAATGGTTTTGCTCCTGAGTTTCAGGTCAAAGCAGAGTCTGCAGTGCATGCCATGACATTACCAAATGCGACACAAATGCCTAAGTCTCCTAGAAGCTTATATTTTTGTGTTCTACTTCTGTGTACAGTGTAGGACCCGAGGTTTTCTGTTGTTCTTCCTTTGCCTTTTTTGTTTCTGTTATTGTTTTGGGGGTGAGTGGTACCAAGGAGACATCTTTTTTTGAAAACTCCACCACTGTCATGAGGTTTTTCACACTTTATATTGATCAGCTTTTTCACATTAAATTTAATCAGTATTATATGTTCAAATTCACAGCTTCTGTAGCCTCTGTTATTTAGAATGTGAGTTAGAGAAGGAGGGGGATAAAAAAGTAAATTATACGCCTTTACAATCTCCCCCCATAGTTTTTGCTGCTTCTGTGACTTTAAAATGTTCGTGTCACAGCTGTGTGGAGTGGGTTTGTACTGAGGTCCCCTCTCTGTGCCTTCATGCCATTCATAATTCATGTAAGCTCTTTGAGTGAATTACTGTTTGGTATGCACTCTGGGGACAAATAATATCATTTATGTATTGTGATTGCTACTCTATTCTATTTTCCTTTTTATTGACAAGAAACAAGGGTGTTGCTTATAGTTTTGAAAGTAAATGGGGTGCAGAAATCGTTCCTCTCTGTCTGAGGGAGGCACCTTCTTTCTGCAGGAAATGCTATTGTAAACTGTACTCTTATAAATGGTGTGTTAGTTCTCAAGATATTCCTGTCTCAATGTATGAAGTAACAAAGTGTTCCTTTAGCATTCAGTGGAGAGAGCCAATGGGAAAGCAGGTGGTTAAGGACACGTTCCTTAAGTCTGGAAAATCAATGGGACACTAAAAAGGGAACTGAAGTGGACCGGAAGAAACCTCTTGAGGGTCATTTAAAAAACCAGAAACTGATTATGAACAGAGCTTTTACCCAAGAAACTGGAGGGGGCCAGCAAACCCATTCTACTGCACTCCAGTTAAATGTCTAATAGTTGAGACGTTTTCTGCACAGCCCATAAAGGATAATGAGGAAGGCTTTGATAGCTTTAAAGAAAGTCGCTCTGTGGCCTCTCACAAAAACATGATCTGAGTGTAAGTGGCAAATGCTTGCAGACCCCAGAATGAAAAGGGGCAATACCAGCTAGGTAAGGAAGTTACCTTGCTAATTGCACAGGAAAAGGGTCCTGATGTGAGTTTGTACCTGAGGGAGAAATAAAAATAAGGGATGTTAGACTATAAAATCTAAGCTCTCATTTGCTTACGCTGAAGCCTTCTGGAGACCTTGAAATTATCTATGATTTCACTTCTGTGTGATAATTATTTAATGTAGGTCAAATTAAGGATTAACCTGCATTCTTAATTTTATTACATTGTATTTTTTGGATTATGAATCATATCTTGCAGTAGTTAGGGTTTTAAGAATTATTACATTACTTATAACCTATTGCAATCATTTTTGAGACTATTCTTGTATATAACCACCCCCCCAACTCCAGAAAAGATAAACTTCATGAATAATTAAAAAAGAAAAAAAGAAAAAGAAGAACACTCATGCTGAAGTATTTATATTAAGTTTGGTAATGAAGAAAACAAGTTTCGTTAACTGTTCTTTTTATGGTGCCTTTGCTACTCTTAGCAAAAGTCTATTAAAAAGAGAAACCCTAAAATCCTCTCCCAAGGCACTGAGGACACTTGCACTGACCTTGTATTCACTCTTTCAGAATATGAGACAGTTACATTGAATAAGAGAGTAGTTGAATATTTCTATTCATAGAAGTAATTTGCAACACGGTTAATAAGCTAGTACACCAAGAATAAAGTAATGCTCTCTCTTGGACTTTAGGCAAAAATCAATCGATCAGTTGATTACTTTACAAATGTTGATTTGTATGGCATGACACCCAAACAAGTGTTAAGAATTAGCTAAAACAGACACCTAAAAATAGAATAGAAAATAATAAGTGCCCCCAATTCTTCCTAACTTAGTCACACTGCTACCAAAGTTTAATGCACTATAGAGATATATCCAATAAAGTGGCATTCCATAAAATTCAAATAACAATGTTTTTTTGAATTGATGACCCGAGACAAGGGGCAACAGAGGCCCCTCAGCCACTCACTGAAACCCTCCTGCTTACATTTATGTGGAGGTACTGGCTATGAGTCTCTCTCGACCTTAGCACCCCAGCCCCGGATGACTGACAGACAGTTGCAAGATGGGCCCTAAATGAAAACTATTCATAATCCACACCTGAACTGGTTCCAGGTCCAGTGATGTTCAGTACACCATTACTGATGGTCTCCTCTTTTGATTATTACACTATGTCAGCAGTTCTCAAAATTCGATCTCAGGATTCAGTTACACTAAAAAATTATTGAGGACATTCAATCATCGGGTGTTGTATCTATCAATATTTACCCTGATAGAAATTTAAATTATTAAAATATTTATTTATTATTAAAATAATAAATTCATTACATTAATATAAATGCTTTTCATGGAAAAACTCATTTTCTAAAATAAAAAGTATTTAGGGAGAAGAGCGGCAATTTATAAGGAATAGACAGAGGGATAGAATCTTCAGAAGCTATAAAAAAAGAATAGCCAGAGAGTTATAAATTACATGTATCAATATTCTTTTAAAAGCAACAGCTGTTATTAAGCAACATTTAAATTTATTCAGGAATATCCAGAGATAACAGAAATGAAGACGAGAACATGGAAAACAAGATTTGGAACATGGGCATGAACAAAGTAAGTTCTGGCGAAGCGGGTAGCGTAAACTGTAACGAACAGCGCAGCAAAAACCGGCCCAGGGGAGGGGGGAGGAATCTGTTGTCACTGTTAGGACCTAACTGTGATATCTAACCACCTCTTCCTCTAGATTTGATCAAGCTTTGAAGTCCCAGAAGAAGGCGTCTGATTGGATGAGCCCTGCCTAGAGCACTACCTCTATGCTGGGAAAAGAGGAAAAGGTTCTGTCCCTTCGGCTTCCCTAATAGGAAGCAACTGCAGCCTCCCACCAAAACTCCATTCCAGCGGAGGATTCTCTAAAGGGGAAGCAGAAATCCAAGCAGAAAGGGCAAGGGGCCGGATGCAGGGTAGAACAGTGGCAACAAAAATGACAAAGGTTACTAAGAGATAATAGCTCAAAAGCTGTGACAGTCTTCTAAACAGATATGAATTTGAATAAAAGAGGAAAACAAACGCCTCCTTTTTGGTGCTGCCAAGGCTTCTTCACAGGCAGCACCAGAAAAGAGGTCATGGGTAATTTTGGCAAGAGCGATATGAGCAGAATGAAGGTGCTGGAACAGATTGAGGAGCGAGCGTTGGGTAACAGAATGAACATAGCTAGTGTAGGCGATCATTTCAAGAAGCTTAGATTATAATAGTATAAGAGGAAATTTTATGATTTGGAAACATTCAGAGAATATCAGACAAAACAATTTGACCCTTAGTCAAGGATTTTCTAATTCTGATGGTCCCAGAGACAGTTCTAAAACTCACATGACTCTAGATGGGTGAATTTCCATGTGTGGGCAATTACCCATTCATTGGAACCCCTCCTCCTTTTTTCAGGACAAAATAAGTTGCACAATGGTGTAAGTGGCTTTGCTTTTGCCTCTAAGGTCTTGACCACATGATTTATCACTTTAATGCCTCCCCGTATGTTGCTGTTATGGTTAATATTGTCTTCGTATTTTTCACTCACTAAAATTTCACTAGGATTTCAAACACATGGGAGGCAGGGAGTTCTTTTCTTCCCCACAGTACATGCTACAATATGAGGCGTGAAATAGTGCCCGAGCTCGGGGAATATTGACTGATTGGTGTATTGATTTTGAAGAACATTGACTAAAATGCCATTTACTCACAAATTTCACAAGAAAAAAAGATATTTTTGTTTTTGTCCTTGAAGTTTCATGGATATCTTCCTTGGCCCCTTTTACTGTCTCCCCTATGCAGAGCTGTTATGAAAATGCATGAAGAAAAACATGTATTTTTGTATTTTAAGATAAAATAAACTTTTAGATTGGAAACTTCCAAAACAAACTAAAACCAATGAAAAGTGTCTTTTACTGCTTTATACCTAAAAATGGCACTGCCCAATTTAAGCTATTTTTAAAACCTGTATATTCATGCAGCTTGCATACCAAAATGAAAATTGGTGAGCTATAACCCTTTGAAAAACAGGGTTTATAATGGAAACAGTAATTGACCCTTAAGTACAACATCAAAAATACAATACTATATAATACAAAGCTCATGGCTTGGGATCCCATCTCTGCTCTAACCTCAGACTGGCACACTAACCCAACACCACAAAGCCAACTAATAGTTATATTCTGAGACTTTTTTTCTTACATGGCAGGGAATGGATACGTGATCCAATAGCCACATGCAGCTAAGCTTCATACAACCAGTGCCCAAAATATATTTAATGAAGTTACAACTCTAGAACTACGATCCATTAAATAATTGAGCTTGCTTGGAAAAACAATTTAATTTTTTTTTAGAGAAGAAAAGAAAAGAAAAGAAAAGAAAAGGAAAGGAAAGGAAAGAAAAGAAAAAAAACTACTACTATCCCAGAAGTTATGCTATGTTGCATCATGGACTTTGGGTATGCAACAGCGTAACATTATACCACAGGATGCAGTGAGGGTAGAATGACCAATTGTCAGGAAAGCTCATGGAATTGCTGAAAATAGTCTAGAAATATTTAGAGTTGTCTTCAACTTTGCTCCAGTTCATAGTTGGTCAAGTTTCCCATTTTCCAAGCCACAACTATCCATTTTTATCATGAGAAAATGCAATCTAAAACACAGAGGAAAATGAAAGTATTAAACTGGCCTAATGGGGTATGAAGGATAAATCCACATTCCAGGTTATACCTGGCTCTAGGCAAAGAGGGGAGTATATGTACTAAGAGTCCTAACCTATCGTGTTTCTTTTCTTTCCTTTATGGGAGGAAGGGAAGGGGTTAAGGCAGTTTGTTGCTAAAGAAAGAAAGTTCAGAGATTCCTTTCATTTTAAAGTTGAAATGTAAGAACATTGCCAGCTTATTCCTTTAAGAAGCTTCCAAAGAATTTGTCAGCTAAGAATAGTCAAGATTTTGCCTTTTAAAAATGTCATCTATTTGCACAAATCTTCAATGTTTATCAAGGGACAATTAGCAGGACTTTCTGGTGTTTCCTTGTTGGGCCTTCTGTTTCTGTTCCTACCTTAGCAATTAGTGAACATGGCAAAATAATGAGTTAAACATTATTGACCCTGTTTATATTATATCTTAACACACACCCTGTGGACAAAGAACACTGAAAGAAGGTTGGAATTGGGACAGAGAGGGGTATTTCTTGTGAGGAAGTTTATAGGTTTTAGAAGTGAGAGTGTGTATTCTGAGATTCAACAATTCTGCTAGTTGTAATTAAAATATTGTTTTTGTGTAATGATATAAAACACTAATCTGCATCTTAAAATTCCAGTGCTCAAAAATAAGTGAAATGAGTCTGATGTCACAATTGGGCACTTCTATGCTTTTTTCATGTCCTTCAAATCCTAAGATCTATCTCAGATAGCTTATGGCATGTTCTACCAATTTTACTTACTCGATATCATACTAAAGAATATAGATCACTTCCTCATACGTATTGGACACCAACATACACTTTCTGCTCTAGTTTCTTTCTTTTCTGTTCCTCCTTTCTTTCCTTATAACTCTTTCGTTGGCCCACTTTGCTTCACCTATCTTCTTCTCTCCATGAGTTCTTTAAATTTATTCATGGCTTATTACACTGTACAGAAATAATTACATGGTGAGATAAAGTTTTGAAATATGAACTGATGCTTCTCCTTTTCCTTGTAGTCTTCGGTCCTTTCTAGAAAAAGTCAGGGAAGAGCTACATCAGAATGCAGAATAAAAATTAATAAAGTCTTAGCTTTGGACCTTCAAAAGCCAACTCTTTCGGGGAAGCGGAAAGAACTCAGGGCACAGTCAAAATATTTGGGAGACTACCTAATAAGTAAAGAGCCAAACTTCCCTGTTGCTCATTAGATAAAATATTCTCAGGCTGGGGGCATGTCGAAAGTTGGAAAATAAACATTGAATATTTAGAATGGGTGGGTCCGTGAGAAAAGAAACAAGGCCTGGTTTCAGTCTCTTTGGCTGACTCTAGATGGGTGGGGAGAAAGCATTAGGGGTGATAATGTGGGCAACAATAACCCAAAACAGGACTGAATACAAGTACAAGGGACTTACATAGACCCATGGCTTCACACAAGGGCCCCAAAGATCAGAATCATGGCCAGAAGGGGAACCTCTGAGCTTTCCAGTGTCCTGGTCTTCATCCCACAGGTTCCCACAGGTTGCTTGAGTCTTGCATGCTGAGCCGGTTCACAACTAGTGTGTTTCTCTGTCTTCCGTCTTTTCCAGTTTTCTCTCAGATCTCTGAGCCAATGCCAGCTAGTCCCGTATTCCCCTGGGGTCACGGGAATCTCTGAGAGGCTTTTTGCCATAGCTTTGGCTGCACTTAAGCAGATGGGAATTATTCTACTGTCATGATATAAAAAAAAAAAAAAATGCTTGATCCAACCTGAGTTGGCTCACCTTCCAGCCTGTTGGCTGCCAACATCTCAGATTCCACATGGAGAGTGCACTGGTCACCCCACACTCGATCCCCAGCCTAGTCTAGGATTTTTGTTCTTTTCCTACCTGGGTCCTGACCAGGTGGAGAAGAAAACAAGAAGCTGGAAATATTTCATAGGGATCTTAGCTCTCATATTGTACTCTATAATCCTCTTGGAATGGTACTTTTTATCTTAAAGTGTGATATCTTTGTTCCAACTCAATAGTTAATACATTTTCTATAGTGCAAGGTTTACTTCCCTGCTTTCTCCTGAGGACAAAGCTAAGAACATTGGTTTAATTATCTTTTTAAGTTGAGGTAGCATCTCTACCCAGAAGTGAAACCATAGAAGATATTAATTGTTTAAATAAAGAACACCCAAGGGCCCCAAGAAAATATATAAAAAATATGACTTAACATTTCAAAAATCGTCCCACCACAAATATCTGTGCAGTTTTATTTAATACCTGTCTCTTCTGCTAAAATATAAGCTTGGTGAAGACACAGACATCTGTTTGCTCATCACTCTATCCCTAGAGCCTTGTACATTGCCTGAAACATAGGAAGTACTCAATAAATATTATTAAATGAATAATGAAATAAAATGGTAAATGAAATGCCAAAAATAATTGTTTTTATTACTTTGTGGCATGACCTGCTATTTCCTCAGGAAAGACCTTAGGAGATTTATCCATTATTAACTCTGGAAACTACTGGTTGCAACAAATGTTTGGTAAGATTTTATTTCTTTCTTGGTTTTGCAAATGTAATATATCCTTCATGCAAAATTAAGTGAGATCAGAAATGCAGACTTTTGTTAACCATTTTTGATCCAAGTGAGATTTGAACATATCTATTGAGAGAAAATAGTCATTTATAGTAATAGAGTTTCTGGCAAATTGACTGGCCTAGAGTAGTTAAAAATGGTTTGTTTGTTTGTTTTTTTAGTATAGTTTTATAAGATGCACAAGGTAGAAATGAGAAATAGAAGTCTCGTGGAAGTCAATTTTGTTCTTAGTTTTGAATATTAGATATAAAGTGAATTTTTATTTGCAAAGACTATTCTAGATTTTTTACTTCATTCTTGACTCAACTCACCTTTGATTCTTCTGTGAGGTGCTCTTTACACTCTCTGTTTTAGTAACAATCACCTGCCAAAAATTCCTACTCCCCAGGCCCTTGTACCTGCCTGTAGTTCTCATTGACCTAAATGGAGGTTAAATGTGTGTTGCTGATGAGAGAATTGGAGGCCCGAGAAAGGATCTTGTATGCGATAGAAGTGTGTGTGCGTGTGCGTGCATTTGGGTGTGTAAGTCACTAAACCATATAATTTCAATCTGGCAAGGAAAGTAGTTCAATTCTTAGAACTGAAAACTAGAAATATCTACTTCCAAATGCACAGAGCATATAGATTAAATATAGAAAAATATTTCCACTCTAGTCAGTTATTCGACAGAGATAGATTATCTTCACAGAGATTGTGTGTTATAATTGCCAATCTGTTGCCAGTCTATATGATTAGAATAAAAAAGGTATAGATAGGAGTAAAAGGGGAAAAGTGCAGTTCCAGTAGATCACCTGGCACCAGTGATGACTGTTTATACTCCTTTACTGTGGATCTAATTTGGGTGTTCATCTCAAGATCAATGTCAATTTAGTCATCCAGGCATAGCTTTACTTAAAAATGTAAAATGCAACTTTGAGAAAACATTGAATACTATTTTTTTTGGTATATTTTATTGAGTATGCTCTTACAGCTGTCCCATTTTCCCTGCTATATCCTCTCCACCCTGCACCCCATCCCATCATCCCCACACCTCTTAGTCCATGTCCATGGGCTGCACACACCAGTTCTTTGGCTTCTTAATTTCCCACACTACTCCAGCCTCCCCCGTCCACTTGTGTTTTTTTTTTTTTTTTTTTGCTCAACATTATCCCTCAACCACTTTCCCCCCCCCCCCCCCCCCCCCCCCCCCCCCCCCCCCCCCCCCCCCCCCTCCCCCCTTTTTTTTTTTTTTTTTTTTTTTTTGCTCAACATTATCCCTCAACCACTTTCCCCAGCCCCGCCCACCCCCACCTCCCACCTCCCACCCTCAATCCTTCTCCCATTTGGTTTTGTCCATGGGTCCTTTATGCATGTTCCTTGATGACCCTTCCCCTGCCTTTCACCTGTCATCTTCTTATGGAACACACGTTAGATAAAGCTTTAGCTAGTCAACATGTCTTAAGTACTTACTAAGTTCTCAGTCATATTTTCACTTTTCTTTTTAATAGTTCTTTGATATAGTTGAAAGCTCATGTCCTAGGAAAAAAAATCAGTGGAATATGGAGCAATCAGCAAATAAATTTAATTACTAGAGGAAGTCGATCAAACTGGTTTGATATTTTAAAAATAATTATCTAACACCTTCGCTTCAGCTTAAACAGATAAAAAGTAGGAACATCTAGATGTTTCTGTTAATGTTTATAGGTTAAGGATAATTCCAGAGGCTTCTTCTCAGTGTTAGGAAAAGAACATCGTGTTTACTTTTAATTCCTGCAGACCTTTCTCTCATTGGCCACTCAAAAGGGGAAAGTGTGCTAAATATTCATTCATATTTGAAATTCTTTAAATTATAGAAGCAATCAGCAATAGTTTATTAAAAGCAATGAAAACAGTTATATGAATGCCACATCAGTCTTGGGCAATAGATCAAATTTGAAAAGTTTGAGTTTGTTGTGGCTTTGACATTTCTAAAGCAGTCACCATGAAGTATAATTCAAAGTGCAGGTTTTAGCAAAGACCACAAAATACATATTTATATTGCAGTTTTCTAACTGTTCCCTATTGTTACGGGCATTTGTCCTGCCTTTGAAATTTTGAAAGAGAAAAGTTAGGAAGAAAGCTATGTTGTTTTTAGGGTGTATATTTTCGGTGTATGTGGATTTTTTTTAAGGTATGTTCCATTCCTTCCTGCATTTCTTTCTTTTGATACGATTCCTATACAAGTATTACAATTTTAAGAGCCAAACTGTAAGCTTTATCATGAAATGGAAGTGTTACTTTGTTGACTGGCCCTGAAAAACTTAAAAAGGATTGTCAATGAATATTTTGATTGAGTATGCTCAAAATTTTTCCCTTCCTTGGTAGATGAGCCTTAATCTTTAGAGTGGAGCCTTGTCAAATGATATCATCAAAATCTAGTAAGTCATGTACAGCTAATGAATTAAAATCTCTACTGTATTGTTCACTATCCTGTTATTTTTTTCTCTTTAAAACTTTCTCTTCTATCCTCCTCACCCCTCTCCCTTCACACTTCCTACTCCAGTTCCACAGGTATGCAATGCCAGACTTTGGTCTGCAATAATCATAGCTGCAGAAATCTGGTGATCATTTTACTGCCCATTTAAATGGAATCGAAACAATGTCACTAAACCTTCTGAACATGTGGCTACCTATGTTTTCTTGTTATTAATGGGGAGAGAAAAGATTGAAACTAGAAGCTATTAGAGGGATTTGACCTTTTTATAAAAGTAAAAAATTAAGGTATTCATACTGATAGTTGTGACGGGGTCTCTTAGATCCATGCCTTCTATGTGGTGAAAGTAGAGAACATTTGTTTTGGATAGAGTATAACTAAATCCCATTAAACAAAGTAGAGACTATTATTAGCCTCAATAAATGGTACTAGAAATGTCTCCATTTATAATATTATTTAATATAACTTTAAAAGTATTAAGATGGGTATTAATTAAATCTGTATTTGATTTATGTCAGGAAATATTCATTCAACTTTTGGGGCTGAATTAAATGTATATACCATCTTTTACTCACATGCACTACATACATATATTTCAAACAAAATCTAGTTCATTTAATTTCATATAATCTTTAAGGAGAACACACTGATACAAAATTCATATTTAAACTCAGTTTGGATGCCATTCACTAATGCAACGAAATATTTAAGGGCTATTCTGTACATAACACTGTTCTAGGATTTGAAGAACGAAAGATGTATAAAGTGCCTGTGCGGTATATGTGTGTGTACCTGTGTGCGAGAGACAGAGAGAGTGAGAGTGAGAGACTCTTCCAATGGAAAGTCTACATTCAAAAGGGAAGACAGCATTATGCAAAGGACTACAGAGATAAATATGAAAATATAAAACTATGATGCTGTATGTGCTTTAAAGGAGAAGAAAGTGTTATGAGAGTATTGCCTAATTAGGGGGGTCAAGAACTACTTTTCAGAGGAGTCAGGACTGAACTGAGATTTAAATGAACTCTAGGAGTTCTTGCATGAAGGAGGATGGGAGAAAGAAGGAAGGAAAAAGAAAGAATACTGAGCAGAGACCCAGCACTGGGAGAGAAATGATGACATGTGAAAAGCAGGCAGAGTCTAGATTGTAGATTTTAACCTTCATGCCAGATACCATGGGAAGCCACTGACGCTTTAATCAAGAGACCAGAAAGGCCACAGTGGTAAATACAGACAGAATCTGCATTTTGGAAAGAACATTCTGACTGTGGTATGAAGAATCGCATTGACTGCAAATGGGTACCTTTAACAGGACGTTGTTACAGCAGTCCAAAAAAGACGGGGTGAGGGTTTGGATTGGGATGATGGTAGAGAAAAGGAAAAGAACAGAAAGAAGTCAATAAATATTTCTTAATTATAGAATAATAACGAACAAGGTATACTAGTTTGGTATAAAAATAAACTTATTATTTATACAGAATGTGGCAAAAGTAGGCGTGCAGTTGTTTGCATGGAAAATAATACAATAATTAATAAATAATGCAATAAACTGTTTTGTGTACTCACAACTGTAAACTTACTTCTACCTCAGGCTGACTTCACAAGTATAGAAATTTAGTTAATTTATATTTATGAAATATTATGTATTATTTAATTTCATATTTTAAAATATTTGAGTTAACGTACTAATTTTTATTTTTTAATCCGAGAGAGTTCGATAAGGAGACGGAGGAGCTCTGGAGAGCCCATGTTGCATCTGGTGCCCTGCGATGCTCTTCAAGGAGGAAAGAGAGAGGTGCTGAGCAAGGGGGTCAGGATGTGCTTGGTGTTGACCCGTAGCCTTGGAAATATTCAAGTGAAAATATCCGGAGCGCGGTGGGATTCAAGGCCTCAAGTGCAGAGGAGAGACCTAGACCATAGATACACAGCTTTTGTGTGCTGCTGGTATAAAAAGTCAAGGAAAATGGATAGGGCTGTCTAAGGAGAGGATAGAGGGGGAAGAAGAGAGGTACATGACCTGCTTGGCAAACTGTAATATTGAAATTATAGTTAAAGGCCCAAAAACCCGAACCAATGGTCAGGAAGGTGGGAGGAGAAGAACAGAGAATAAGGTTAAGAAAGGTGAGGGAAGAGACTGTTTCAAGGGAGAGGAAAATGAAAATAAAACATAATAAGTAATTCTCTGTGTAACTCGAGCCAAAATTAAACTGACATTTCTTTATTGGCTTTGTCACTAGAAGATGCTAAAAGAAAACCCAATGAGACTATTTAACTTGAGACAGATAAACAGGAATAGGTGTGCAGTGTGTGAGGTAAAATGGGTGACACTTGTTCAGTGGTTATGTTATTAGGTCACAAATTAGCACCCTAGATTGTTTTTTCCTTCAGAGCATGTAACGTAGGTTCTAAGTTTAAATTTGCCATCTTTATCTACCCCCTCCCCTCTCCCTATGTTGATTTCTATGTCTCTTGCTTTCATTATAGAGACTATATCTAGTTTCTAACGATTGTGTCCCCGGCATCTAACATAGTGCCCACAAGTATTCAGAAGACATTCAATATTTATTGATGGACAAATGAATGGATCTCAAATGTGGATCTCAAAAAAAGAAAACTCTGAACGAGGAAAGAAAAGAAACCTAGGTCTCATCTTGTGCTGGGTCACGTGTATTAAAATATCCAGGAGCCTCTTTGTACTAATATAGAAAAGTACATGCCTTGACAGGAAGACTGCTGAGATAAATCATGATTTAAATTTCTGTGAACCTGTTTACCTAACTCTGCTGAAAACATTGGAACAGATCTCTCTGACAAAAATTAGCCTTTTTTAAAAAACCTATTGCACCCAGTTTGACTTTAAACTGTGCCAATGGTATTTGAAGGCAAATATTTTCCAGACATGGTGCCCTGTTTCAGATCCGCCAGCAGCATGCCTGTTTGCAATTGCTGTGGCAGCCACTGAGCTCAGGTGAGCATGGTAGTGTCTGCTCTCAGGTGCAGCCTGTTCTACCGTTTTCTGCCCAGAGCTTCTCTGTAACCTCATAGTGAAAGGCTGGGTGTGCGCAGATCTGGAAGGGTAGGAAATTCATAAACTGAAGTCATCTTTGACCAATAGGGAGTGAAAGCCATGAAGAAATACAGGGGTACCTCATTTTATTGTGCTTTGCTTTATTGGGCTTCACAGGGGTTGTGTTTTTTATAAACTGAAGGCAAGACCCCGAACCAGCAAAAAGATTATGACTTGCTTTATTGCGGCGGTCTGAACGAAACCCACAATATCTCCGATGTACGCCTGGACTCCCTTCTACAGCGGGCCTCCAGTGGGATGCGTTCTACGTGATTTCTTTCAGGTACTGCAAAACACTGATCCCTAATTTCCACAGTAAAATCAGTTCCATGATATTTTCTCTCCTCCTTTCCTGTTTTCTCCAGCCCCCAAACCTCGATGTTCCCTGGGAGAATTTACCAAAATAAAGTACCTGACCACAAACCTTTCTCGGGAGGTTAATTCTAAGGGTAACCTCCTTAGAATTAAGAGTTAAGCCAGATGTCTATTGGATCCATTATACATAGGTATATGGAGTTCACTTTACCCAGTTAAGATGTTTCTGAAATTTTTAGTGTAATTCATATTGTTCTAAAGTAACGTTGTTATTTTGTTATCAAATAAGTGGCATAGACTCTAACTCTTTCAGTATTTCACTTGAAATACCCTCCAGCTTTTATTCTAAACATAATTTTCTGTACATATATATTTAAAACTATTAGCAATGCAGTTATTTAAAGACATAATTTATTAAGAAATAATTTCTTTGCTGGTCACAGCAAAATTCCCTACTTGCTAGCATGTGCATTTTCATAAATTTTATCTTGGACTATAGTTTTGTGTTTGTCATGTTTGTATAGATGTTAATCCTTATTGCCAGTGCTCTTTATTTGGACTTGGAATTTTTTTTTCTCATTCTCAGAGGAATGATAATTTGTTTTTCTGATCCACAAAGATATTAAAGTGCATGGTATATACACATAGATGTTTCTCTTTTTATTGGGAAGAAAATAAAGTATTTTTCTTCAGCTCTTCCCTCAACCCATTAATCACAATACAATATATGCTATTAATTATGCTTAAATATAGTTTGCTTATATAATTTGTGAACCTCCAATAACTCAAGACTTTCCAATTATTTGTCTTCCATGTAGACATTTTGATTACTAAAATATTCCTAAAGCTAAAAGAAGGAATAATAACATGGGATTAAAACTATGAATCACCTTTTGATTAATTACTTGGTAGTCTTTGTTGTTAAATCTTCACTCAGAGAATAATTCTAAGTCTCATTTAAACTTGTAGATTTTAATTCCATATTGATCACTATAACCTGATAATAGCACTATATATTCACTCAAATAATAGTTTGAATTCAAACTGGATATTTATGCTTTGTTATAAGAACAGTGATCTCTATTTGTGCAATTCCAATAGCTAAGACTGAGGGAACAAAGTAGGCAGTATAAAGTGCATAGTGACATTTGGTGACAAACTCCTTTCAATGTTGAATTTGATGTCTCTCTTGGGTTCATACATTCACTCAACTCCATCACTATTGGAATAACAGACTTCTGCTCATAAAATCTTATAGTGGTAATAATAGCAACTATATAAGTAAAGAAGCATATATTTTAAAACTCACAAAAATCATCTCATTTGACTTGAGAAATTTTCTTTTGATGCAGGTGAATGAGATATAAAGATTTCCATTTAAGCTGAGAGAAATAGTGCTACATATAGCCAAATTAAACAAACTAATAAATGGGAAATTAGGAACCAGGTGCTCTGCTTCCTGGCCCAGTGACCTTCCTGGTGTGTGCCTGGACGCCGCTTTACGCTTTCACTGGGCCATTGTCTTCTCTGCTAGTGCCTTGCCCTGTCTGCTGCCCTCACATCTTCCATGCTCTGCCTCTCTCACTAGATGATAAGACACATACTAGAAGCTGCTTTGGACCAGCTGTATCCTTTGCCTTCTTACTCAACCTGAGCTTTGCATATAATCTTTCTGTGATGGTTAATTTTATGAGTCCACTTGGTGAGGTTATACTACCCAGTTATTTAATTAATTTCAAATCTAGATATTAATAGATCGTGGTTAACATCTAAATTCAGTTGACTCTAAGTAAAGCAGATTACCTTTCATGATGTAGAAGAGCCTCATTAAACAAGCTGAAGGTCTTAAAAACAAAATATGAGGTTCCTTAATGTAAATTTCTTACTATATTCCTATATAGCTATCTTCCATTTGTTCTGTTTTTCTGAAGAACCCTGACTGATATACTTCCCTTAAATTTTTCTAGAATATCAATATCATACAAAGGTGCTTCATCAATATTTTTCTGTTCCTTGAAGGATGTCTATCGATTTACTCTTATTTCTTTCTATTGCCCCTCCTCTTTGTCAATATTTAAATTTTCTTTTGTGTTTTGGATTATATAGTTCTCTTCATTATAGGACCTGTTTCATTGACCTTTTCTCTCTTGCAATTCCAGTCTTTACATTTATCAGGTAGTGAACACAGTCCAGAGGTACAGGACAAAGGAATTGCGCTCAGCCAGCTCCCTTCGATCTTTCTATTAACAAAATGAGGGGAACTTTACATCTTACTCCAAGTACCTTATTGTTAGGCAAACATATGAGTACACATGAAGTTCTAAATAATATATTTTATTTTATTTTTGGTGTCAGTCATATGTTTCAACTTATTTGTATTTTTGCAACAAAAAGCTAAGGAGCAAGGAATCGACTAGGAGCTCAGTCACAGCTACGGACTTTCACTAGATGCCGAACGCTTTGATCCTCATGGCGTTTGCACTAGTCACTAGTGTGCAAACATATCCTGTCCCTCCTTCATCCTAAGTAGCTAGGCATTTTTGGTTGCCTACTGGAATTTACCTGGATGTTCTACTTGTAATGCAACTTACACCTAGTCCAAATTTAGCTCTATTTTTTTTCTCCCCAAACTCTCTTTCTCTTTTCTTATATTCCCTGTTTGGCTGTTGGCCACATCATTTGCAGTTTGCAGTGACTCTTGACTCTATATTTTCCTTCACTTTATGTCTCAAACTTGACCCCAGTTTTGCCAAGTCCTTTCTATCACTAAATGTGCCATACTCTGCTTAGCTTTTTTACTTTTTCACAACGAATCACTCATTTATTAAGTGGCTTTTGAATGTGTAACCATGTGTCAGGCATGGTTGTTCATACCCAGGGCACATCATGGAATAAAGCAAAGAAGCGGTATACCTTTGTGGTGCTTACATTTCAGAAGGATGAGACTGGTAATTAACAATTAATGTAAGTCATAATTATATATTTTAGAAGTTGATATTTTCCCTAAAAATAGAAAGGGCAAGCCCCTTGGAAACTGACTAACTTGATATTTAATAAACATTTATTACATGAGTGATTAAATGAATAGTGCTTTAAACTCCAGTATGTCTTGTGTTCATTGCCTTGGAAGAAATGAATTATGCTTAAATCAGGGCTTAATTCATCTGTTTGTTTGCTTTGTTTGGGTGAAGATTTGTTTTGCTCTGTTGTTTGTTTGCTTCTTTGTCTGTGGTAGAATAAATGGGTGAAGTCTCAGAAGATGCTGACAGTGTAAAATATCAAGTGACTTGTTTAAAAAAAAAAGATAATGTGTTGCTCTAATTCTCTCTCCCTTTTCTTCCTTCTTTCCTTCCTTTTATTTAATTTCAAAAGCAACTATGTAATCCCTACTATGCTTCAGGGACCACGGCTGGCACTGGAGACACTAGGCTTGTTAATAAAGAGCTGCTGCATTAAAAAACCTGACAGTCAGGTGGGGAGGCTTGCACGTGCAGAGGTCAGCAGGAAGTATGCTGGTGGGTGAGAGCCAAGGTTCTGGAGCCATATCCTCTGGCTGGATTCTAGGTTCCTGTCTTTAGGTCACAGCCTTCTTTTCTGAGAAACAAAGATGATAATAATAAGACCTACTCAGAGGGCTGGGTTAAGATGAAATGAATTATTATTTGTAAACCATGTAGAAAAGTAGCTGGCATACAGTAATACTTAGTAAGTTTTCACTTTTTATTATAAGTATAATATGCTGTAGTAAATTCAAAGAGAAAAATATACCTGGAAATTATGGAAGTCCATGCATGGTAGCACTAGAAGTAGAGGGGTGGTTCTTTGTTGTCTGTAAATTAGGAAATGAAATAAAATTCTCTGAGTTGAGGTGGGGGTCAAATTGGTGACAAGTCCCAAAGGGACAGTGAGTTTGAAAATATCCCTTGGTGAAAAATGAAAGCAAAATATGCTGAAGAACAAGGACTAAGTTTGAAATTTTCAGACAGAATATACTGGAGAATAAAGATGTGGTAGAACAATGTGGAAAATATATATGGCAAGGGAATAGGCTGTGTCTGTAGAACTATGAAGGAAAGAGTGGAGTTTTCGTTTCAGTGGTTAATCTAGAACATTATCATTAGTGGATTATTTATTGGAAGAAGTCACTGTTAGCACTTTAATATGTAATCGTTAACTTTAAATGTCTAGTTGTTTGGGAATTGAGGAACTTGGAATTTGCAATTGAAAATTTACAGCATTTTTGTGAGTTTTAGTAGATTTTGATGTTTATTTAACAAACTTGTGTTTTCTTACCTGTAAAATGGACTTGATATTATTAAATCAAGTATATTCTCATTTTAATCTTATTTCTAGTTAAATTTTCAAGCTATTGAATTTCATGTGTTATAATTTTTCTTGGCAGGTTTTCTCAGGGGATATAGTTGAGTTCATGGACACATTTATATGATGTACAGTTATTAACACTCACTTCAATAAATTAGATATTACATTGCATTGCTTCATTCATTTTTAATGTAGGACTGGAAAATAATATTTTTTCCTAAAAATAAAAAAATAGTAATTTACTTTCTGACATAAAATAATCTTAACATACCCACACATACACACAAGTTCATGAAAGCATGTATTTGTCTTCAAAGAGCAAAAAAAAGATTTAGAAAAGAGGGCAAACTTGCTAGGATTTTAAATCAATATTTGTATGACACCTTTTTATCTACTGACTGGAAGAAATAAAAACACATTAAACTTTTTAATAAAAGTAAGTTAGAGTAACTGAGAACATTTGCAATCACATAATAAAGATTTGTTTCAGACATAAACAATGACTTTCTGTGAGTTCTGCCTTGACATCTAAAGAACTCAGAAAGACATTCCCTATCCAACAGGGCTTTTCCTTCTGAAAACACAGCCCACTAAGAATCCCCAAACTACTCCACCTCTTTGGTTCCTGTGTAAAGCACCAGGCAGGCATGAGAAATTGAAACTGGCTGGCTGAGGCTTGGTAAAGAAGTGTGTGCAATGAGGAAGCTTAAGCAGAATTTTCCTAGAAGCCCATAGCTGCCAAACCAGGCCTTCAGATTCTGGTCTTTTTCTGGCCAGGAACCAGTAGGGGTATGGGGAAGGATGAAAGGAGCGAGGACCGTGGGAAGAGATCCTAGAGCAAGCAGACAACTTCCCCAAGCTCTACAGATCAACACTCATTCATTTATTCATTCAACATGTCTTTGGGTCCCAGGTATTGGTCTTGGTGCTAAGATAAAATAGTGAATAAAGCAAAGTTCCTGACCTCAGTCTAGTTCAGGAGACAGACAAGAAACATAAATATATGGTAAGTCAGATGTCAATATATACTATGGAGAAAACTAAAATAGAAGTAGAAGAGAGGGAATTTTGGGATGGATTTAGGATTGCCAAACAAAAAGAAGGCACTCGGTTAAATTTGAATTTCAGATAAACACAGTAATTTTTTTTAGCACAAGCATGTCCCATGAAATATTTTGGGCATATTTATACTAAACAATGAAATACCAAGGATGCATTCTGATTCTATGACAAAAAAAGCAGACACCTACAAGTATGAGGATGAACCATGCAGATATTTGGAGGAGGAATGTCCACAAGAGAAAGCACTGTGTAAGTAGAAACATACTGAGATAGACGTCTTCCTGAGAGGCCAGTGCAGATGGGGTGAGAAAGAAAGTGGGAGAATGCAAGGGGATGAGCTCAGAGAGCTGGCCAGGGAGCCAGATTCTGTAGGTTTTTATAGGATAGAATTAAGAACTTTGGCATTTACTCCAAAAGGGACGAGAAGGCACTGGAAAATTTAGGTCAGGAAATACCATGATCTACTTTGGATTTCGAAAGGAAATGCCTGCTAACTGAGGTTTGAAAGGAAGGGTGGAAGCAGGGAAACCAGTTGGGAGTCAATCTCAAAAATCAAAAAAAAAAAAAAGAAGAAGAAGAAGAAGAGAAATGATTGTGGTTTTGTACAAGAGCGGTAGCAATGGAGGTAGTGAAATATGGATATTTTCTGAATAGATTTTGAAGGTAGAGCCCATGGGAATATTTGACAACCTGAGTGTTGTTAGATTGTGAGAGAGAAGGCAAGGGGCAAGGATCGCAGGGAGGTTTTAGATGTGAGCTATTAGTAGAATGGAGGAATGGAGTCAACATAGACTGAGGACAAGGCGGCAGATAGTACAGCTTTTAGAAGGCACTCTGGAGTGTGTTTCTAAGGAGTTAGGTTTGCAGTGGCTTAGTTATTCAAGCAGAGATGGCTAAAAGGCAATAGTACATGTACATCTGGGCTTTATGGGAGAGATCAGGGGTGCAGACATGTTTGTGAGATGCCAACATGTGGATATTATATAAAGTCACAAGGCTAAATGAAATCACCTAGAGAAGGGAGCAGATTTCTTCTATCTCCCTTTAACTTCGTGTTTCCAGGTTGCAAGTGTTTTGGTAAAATAACTCAGCAAAATAACAGGACAAGTATGAGCCAACATTGACAAGTTCACTTCTGATTAGTGGAGTCATGCATTAGGACTGTGCGAGCTGTAAAAATGTCACCTTGTTGAACTTGAAGAACTTTAGTGTCTGGGACCTATTTAAATAAAATCTGATTCTAAGTTGCTTATCTGTTTCTTTCCAAGTGCTCAGAACCTCACAAGTTAGTCTGCAAAATTGGGTTTTGAATTTGGCTAGATTTCCAGAACATCCATCATATATGTTCACTGTTAAAGGTAAGGGAATGGTAGATAAAAAGAAAAACAATTAATAATCATTTAGAGACAAAGAAGGAGCATATAGAAACATAAAAGGAAAACTGAGGGAGAGAAGTATCAAAGAAAGCAAGGGGAAATACTGTGTTAGGCAAGATTATCAGTTATGTTAAATGCTATGGATGTTTCCAGTAATAACACAATAACCTCAAAGTTTTGTAACTATATAGTTTCACTGAACAAAATACAATAAAAGATAAAACACATGATATCTATGATGGGGCTTCTAGTTCCTTCCATCTCCCTTTAACTTCATGTTTCCAGATTGCAAGTGTCTTGGTAAAACAACTCAGCAATATAAGAGGACAAGTACGAGCCAATATTGACAATTCCTGGCTCTTAACTCCCCATACTTATATTTGCATCACCTCCAGTTAAGTTTTGCCTCCTCCTGGATTTTCTAGGTCTCCTATTAATATAGTTACTCTTTATCTGAATCTCTATTTTTTATATACCTATCTCTTATTAGCATTTTCTGTGCTTACCACAGAGACTTTTACACTCAAAAAAATATATGAATGCAGGGCCTAGCTAAATTTTTACTTCCCTGACAATGGATGTACTTATTATAGCTAATAACCCACCTGAAAAACATCTGAGCCATGTATTTCCTTTAAATAAAAACCTCACCTATTCTATGATCCACTCCTTCAGGGTTTGGCTAGCTAATTTGAAAAACAAGTCCAAATCAATGTGTTGAACAATTAATTGTATATTATCTTCCCTTCAAAATATTGCATGCTAAAAGAAGTCTTTATAGCGCATGGTAGCTATTGGAAAAAATGTTGAATAATTTCTTTATGAGAAGCTAGGTATGGGGACAAAGTTGATAGGAATATACTTTGAGGTAGGGCTCTGAAAATTCATTCTCAACTCACCGGAAGTGACCAGTTGCTCACTTTCCAACATGGTGGTTCACTTTTTATACATGAAAGGATTGCCCCATCCTTTTCCTCAGGTCAAGCAGGATGCATACTTTGCAAACTATTTTGGGATTGTTTTTAATCATTAGATTTCTTCTTTATTTAGAAAGACTCAAAATGTTTTTTTCTATTTCTTGTATAGTTCCCAATAACTTTGTTTCTTTGTATGCTAACAAGAACATACTTATTTAATAAAAAGAGAAGTGCCAGTTAAAAGTCAAGCCTTTTCAGAGTTGTGTTTCCAAACAAAGCAAGCTTAGAACAAGATTGTCAAACATCTGATATGGAGTGTAGATGTGACCAGGGACTCGTTTACTAGACCCGTCAAGCCACCGGGAAATCCTATTGTGGCTCTGCAATATGTCCGTTCCCTGGTGTGGAGCTCTGCTCACGAGTTCGCTTCTGATTAGTGGAGTCAGGCATTAGGACTATGCGAGCAGTAAAAATGTCACCTTTGTTGAACTTGAAGAACTTTAGTGTCTGGGACGTATTTAAATAAAATCTGGTCCTAAGTTGCTTATCTGTTTCTTTCCAAATGCTCAGAACCTCACAAGTTAGTCTGCAAAATTGGGTTTTAAATTTGGCCAGATTTCTAGAACATCCACCCCTCGCGTTCGCCAAAAAAATCAAAAAAGCAGCCTTTCTTGTGGTACTCAGGCTCTTCTGATTTCAGGCCCAGTTAAATACCAGGCACTTTCTTCTTCCTTTTTGGGTGGGAAAGTAGGGTATGAGAAAACTAGAAGAAAGGCAAAATATCTAGACATAAAAAATTAATGTTTTCACTATTTTCGAATCCTTGATTTAAATAACTTAAGCTAATAAGTTGGAATATTTTTGTTTGAATTAAAAGAGCAGCATAGAAAATAATTGAGGTGATCTCTGTGCCAATACCAAAGGGTAATTTTGTGTCCTGGCAGTTCAAGTTGTGGGTTACTTTTCCACAACTATGCTTCCACTGCTATTAGTCTGCTCAGAGTTCTACCCTGACTAGTGCCCACATAATCTAATAATGAGCAGATGCTCTTGCTGTGGGTGTAGCTCTAAGATGATGATTTTGGAGGAGATTTAACTCTTTCATGACCCTAGGAAACACCAGAATGGAAAAAAATGAAAAGTAACCTAACTTCCTAAAATAATATAGCTTGTAAATTTACCTAATGCATACAAAGGAGCCTCAATCAACAATAATAGAAAATGAAGAGAGAAGAGTGTCTTAGAAACTATTCTCTTTGTTTTCGGCAATAGTTAAGTGTCCTGGTGATTATATTCCAACTATCTGGGTTGTATTAGGGACCATTAATTAAATAAAGACTCACTATGTAGTTTGTAGGAGGCGAGATATTTCTATGTTATGCATGCTTGAGTGATATGTGTTCAATGTCTAGCAGGAAACGTCATCAGGCTAAATGGTCCCAGGAGTAAGGTTTGGGCTACAGATTTTGTGGAAGCAAAAGTACATGTAAAATGACATGTAGCTAGATAATTCCCACTTTAACCGTGCACCTATGGACACCTCAAGAACAACAGGTATTACAGATATCTAGAGAGTAGATTATGCTTAAGAAGCTTGCTCCAGATATGTCTCTTTCAGGGGATAAACTGTGAATTCTGATTGTGCTGGTTCAACCATCACTTCTTTTGGAACTCACCCTGTAATAAAGAAGTTAGATTAGAGGTTCTCATCCTGTGGAATATGACAGATCCTTAGTTTGATTAATAATTTGCTTATTTAATAACTTTAGATAATTTTCCTAATTTTAACATAATGAATGGAAAGATGAGGTATCTCCAAAACACATAAAATAAAATAAGATATTATTTCCACTACCCATAAGTGAACATCGACATTTGTTTTTCTTTCTTTTTCTTTTGCTTACAAAAACTACATATATTAAGTTGTGTTTTGCTTTGCTATAAAATGCCATCATTTTCTAAAATTTTTTTTGCCTTTTTGCACTTAATGTTATCTTTTCAGTCAATTCTATGTTAATAAATATTGTTAAAAAGGCGTTTGCCAATAGTTGCATATTATTCTGTTACATGATGTACCATAATTTATTAAATCATTTCACATTTTGGGTAGTAATGGTGACTCCAAAGTTCTATTACAAATGATTATTAATAAACAACCTTACACATAATATTTTACAGGCATTCCTCATATATATTTTAAAATATTTTTTCTGTATAATTTTCACCTCAAGGTATGTAACAAATTGTAAGATTTGATGTGTAGTGACAAATTACTGTGCAGAAATATTTATTAATTCCAAAATCCCATAGTGTGTATGTGTGTACATTTAAAGCCTTTACACTGTTGTCTGTTTTCTTTGTTTTTTGTTTTACTGGGGCTTTGATGTTGCATAAGGTTTGTATTTGTGTTCCAGTGGTTAGCTTTATAATTATACCTTATTTTAAGACCCTTAGTTTCTTATCTTTTTTTTAGATAGAATGGTATTTTTCTACTATGGGTATTCTTGTGCCTAACACACCATCTGAAAACTTGGTGGCATAAACTAGCAATGTTTTATTATGTCTCACAATTTTGTGGGTTAAAATTCAGATAGGGCTCAGCCGAATGATTCTCCTACTCCATATTTCATCAACTGTATCCTTTTTGGTATTCAGTTGATAGCTTGGCTGTCTGAAGGTTCCAAAATGGTTGAACATATGTGTTGGTGGCTTGGTGAAAATGGCCAGGAGGTTGGGCTCAGCCAGGACACTCTCCTTTCCTGTGTAGTCTCAGGGATTTTCCAAGTGTTATCTCAACAGAGTAGTCACACTTTCTTGCAGCTCATGGCATAATCAGTAAGCATTACATGAGGCCTTGGTGGAAGGGGAAAGGCTCCTTACGACCTAGTTTCAGCCTCAGAAGTAGTCGGATGACATTTGAACTGCTATCTATTAAGCAAGCTAGTCTCTAGAATCAGCCCTGATTCAAGGGGAAGGAAATTAACTCAAGCTCTCAATGAGAAGAACAGAGAATAATTTGTGGCTATCTTTAATCTATACCATTCATCCTTTGACCTCAAATTATTTACTTTCTTCAACATATAAAATACTTTCATCTCCTCCCAAGGTCTGCAAAAGTCTTGCCCTCTTATTGCATTAGTATGCAGTCCAAGATTTTGAAATCTAAATTAGGCCCACCTGCTCTCTGCTTCCCTACCCTCAACATGCAACAGTGGGATAGAGATAGAATCAATATATACTCCAATTTAAAAAAGAGAACAGGAGTCACTTAGCAGTCAATGGTTCACAGCAATTCTGATATCAGATATCGAGCAGTGTTTATGGTCTAATTCAGCTCTCTAAAAAGGGTTTCTTTGAAAGTCTCAGCTATACCCTTTGGGTTTCTCCTTCTTGCATCTGAATCAGCCCTTTCTTTTCCATTAGAAATTGCCAATATCTGTATCCATATAGTTTTGTCAACATGCTTTGCTTCTGTACAAGTTTTTAAGTTCAAAGACCTCTTTATTTTGTATAGTTCTTGCCCATTTCAGGTTCAATCCAATCTCATATACTTACTTTTTAAAAAATGTATTTTATTTATTTATTTTTAGAGAGGGCAAGGGAGGGGGAAAGAGAGGGAAAGAAACATCAATGTGTAGTTGCCCTTCATGTGCCCCCCACTGGGGACCCCGCCCACAACCCGGACATATGCCCTAGACTGGGAATTGAACCGGTGACTCTTTGGTTCGCAGGCCAGCACTCAATCCACTGAGCCACACCAGGCAGGGCCTCATATACTTACTTTTAAAAAGGTTTTTATTTTTATTTACCAATCATTCACTCCATTAGACAAAAGTCATGTCCAAATATATATATATATTTGGCTTCCTGTGAGATTGCTGAGGGACTATACCCTTTAAATCCTTAGAAATGTTATTTTCTATGGATGAAAGTTTTCTCACTAAGTACCCTTTCTCTGGCCTATGCCTCTTCTTCCTCTCAGAACTTAACCCATCTCCTCACTGCTTTGGCAGTCTTTCCTGTGCTTCTTTAGTGTCTTCATGGCCACTATCACCAATGTACATAGTCCACATATAGAAAGATATACATTTTTTTTTCTGGCTCTTCCCGAGATCTTCCACCACTAGCTGTCCCTGAGCCATTTTTCATCTTTTCACTAGTACTCCTGTTGCCTCTTTTTGCAAGGATTACTGAAAGTGTTTATCCGTCTCAGCCACCTTAATCAGCATTTAAGCAATTTAAAATCTGTCTCTTAATTTTCCTGGAAGTAGAATTCCTAGGTTTTGTTGTCGTTGTTTTCCTTCTGGTATAGTTTCTAAAAGAGAAGGGAAGTTTCACGTTTAAAATCCTGCTATGTTTTGGTCAGATTTAGAATTGAATTATTTTTAATATTCTTTTATTTTTTTTAATGGTAACCTTTAGAGGAAATGTCAGCCTGATAAGAGGTAAAATAGAACATTACCAAATGGCCAATTTGCTATTACCTTAATTTGTATGGACACAATTTATTGGGGCTATTTGGGTATCACAAATTTTAATAACAAGAAATATCTGAAATGAAGCACCCTATCCTTCGTTTCAGTAATGAGTTCAGTTCAATGAGAGTCAGAGATAAGACGAAAAAGAAAGAGGAAGAGGAGATAGCATAAGAAGGAAGACGGTATCTAACAATTTGTTCGTAATATGAGTCAAAGTGAATTGAAGTCATAACAGTTAGATTGAGGAGGCAAATTCCAAGTGGACTTCTCCATAAATATTATTTTAATATTGGTAGGAAAAAAAAACATTGTATTTCTGTTAAAAGAAGCATGTGTATATTACGAAATCCAATATAACAGTTAAATAAAATCTCAGGTTAAAATAAAAGTTTCTTTCTAGAATTATGTTCAACCTGATCTTCGCATATCTGACCCTGGTTATTCAGTTCTAAATTTAAATCTAACCTGCTAAAGAAGGTCGTCTCTGAACTTCCAAACCAAAGTAGTCCCCAAGTATCCAGTTTATCAGTTCATTTTATTCCTTGTAGTACTTTTCACTCCCAGATGTTTTCTTGTGTGTTTATTTTTCATGTCTTTGCCTTCCCCTGTTCCACACTTCTCAGTAAGTTATGAACTCTGGAGGAAGGAAAACTTCTGTGTTTTTTTTTCAGTACTTTTTTCTCTGCATCTGGGCAGATCCTGGTGCCTACTTCAAACAGAACAATATTTTGTTTATGAATGGTGGAAATGTTGTAAATTTCAGACTGATGGCGGTATGCCACAGAATTTTCCATTTCCAGGCATCTAGTCCCTCTTCGCTGCTCTTAGGCATACTTAGATACAGATGGGATTTTGATCCCAAATAAATTGATTATTTCTACTATTTGAGAAGCTGAAGACAATCATTTTTTTCTGTTGTATTTGACCATCTTACCAACATTTATTAATGTTAAAAGTTTTTAGATTGTGTATTTTGTTTCCAGTGTGGTCTGGTCATGGGGATAGCTTTGTCTCCCCCTTCCCATGTGTTTTCTTGCTTATTTTGCATAAGCTGTTTCTTTGGATTTTTTTTATTGGCCAGGACCATCCCAGCATTATTGTGCAGCGAGTACAGTGGTGGGAAGTCTTTTCACTCCTGAATTTGATGGGAGATCTCTAGTAATTAAAATATGGTAGGCTGATTAATGATTTAAGAGCTATTCTATGTTATGATTAATGTATCATAGGGATTACATTTGATTCTGTCAACTATCTTTAAAACCATAAATTTGATGCTAGTACCCGTATTTGGTATTTTTACATTTATATAACTAAGATAAATGTACACTATCCTTATTCTCTCATTATTCTTATCAGGTTTTCATATCAGGTATTTAATTTTTAAAATTAAAAGACTATCTGTTATCCTGTCTGGGCTCAAGAATAAGTTATTCAGAACTGATAATTTGGTTCTTTGAAAATTTAAAAACAAAGCTTATTAATGAAAATATTATGTTGGTCTAGAACCGGGTTTGGAGACCTTTTTGGTAATATTTATAATTTATTCAATGATTATTTGCATATATGGGTTATCTATTTAAAATGGTACAATTGAAAAATGTATACTTTACCAGAAGATTTTCTAGTTTACCCAATTTAAATAATAATTATGACTTATGCATTCTAATCTCCTATTACCATTGTATCAGATGGCTTTGTAGAATATAGTCGTTGAGAGAGCCCAGATTGTAGAATCAAGGAGAGAAGGTGCTGCATTGAGTTTCTACCTTTGATACATTTGGAGCTATGTGATAATGTAAAATTAATTCCCCAAATTCAGTGACCACATTTGTGAAAAAAAGGAAATAAACACTTCAGAGTTTTGCTTTAAGGAGTCACTGAAATAATATACCGAGCATTGAGGATAACATCTGCCATGGACAAAGCATGCTTTACATCCTAGCTATTTATCATTATAATGATCGTCATGACCATTCTCTCTCTGTTTTATCTGTAGGAAATTGTTCTGTTATTGTATACTTCTTGAATTTATTAAATATTTCCATTGTCTTTCTCTTTTATAATAAATTAATTTCTGCTTATATCTTGACTATCACCTTTCTCCTGTTTCCTTTAAGTGTGCTTTCTTTTTCTAGCTTATTAAACTGAATGCTTAGTTTATTTTTCATATTTTTTGTATTAAATATAAAAATATTCCAAGGCTGTGATTTTGTCTCTGTATACCACCTTGGCTGCATCTCATTAGAGTTAAAACATAATATACTAATTTCATTATTTTTAAAATCCGCATCTGTTAATTTTTATTTCTTCTTAGTCCAAATAAAGTTATTTAGAAAAATTATTGTAAATTTCCTATTAGGATTTTTCTTGTTTCCTTATTTTTTTAGCCTTTATTATTATTTCTTATATTATTGCATGGTGTCAGAGAATGTTCCCTGCATAATTTCTGCTTTATAGAATATATTTTGTGAAACTGTAGAGGACTATTTGTCTACATGTTTCATGAACACTATATATTTTATACCCTCTGTAGAGTTTATATTTAAAATATAATTATTAATTCAATCATATTAATCAGTTTTTTCAGATGGTTTATATTTTTTCTTGATCTACTAGAAGCATCAAAGACAGAACAGTGTTAAAATATTCTACAGAAGTTCTATTTCTATTTTTTACATAATGTTTTTAATTTATTTAGTATATAAAGACATAACGTTTCTACAAGTTTCTTGTAAAGTGTACTTCTTCTGGTTAAAAGAGTTTTTGTAATGCTATTACTTTTGCTTTCAATAACATTTTGGTTTTACACTAAAATTATTATCCCTGCAATTAAACTTAAGGACGACCTTTTTTTTTGAAATACAAAAGTTATCTGAAGAGAACTGAAAAGATCAAGCTCCATTATGAGATATTTAGAGCAAGGTAACTACCTTGTTCTTTTCTGGAAGGAATATCTTTGCCTAAAGAATTTCCTCCTGACATGCAGGTGATAACATGCAACATTAGCATGGAAAAGTATGAGAAATAAGGATTTGCTCTTGACGAGTTAAGAAATAGGCTTAACAATTCACAAATTTCTTATGGGATTAGACTTTAATACCTAATAATCACCTTTGTCAAGGAAAATGTATTCAACACTGTGGGAAGTAATTGCAATTATGGAAATGTTTTGAACCAAAGAAACAAAATTCAAAATATTGCTATCAGAATGGTAATGTGAATTTGGCTCACTGTGCTAGAAGGAAGGAGCGTCTTGATGAGCTCATGGCTGGTTGTCCTCTCAGATAAGACTTCATGTCTGGATGACCTTCCCAGCTTCGGCTTACTAAATTCATACTTCCTCATCACAATTAAATCCCTTTTCCACTGCACCTTAACTGAGAAATTGCAATAAATTTCACAAGTATTTTTTACCCCTTAATACTTTACTTCATTACATGTTGTTATTATTATTTTCTTTTTACATTTAACTACTTATACAAATCCTTGCTTAATGCTTTATTATTTGTTCATGTCTTGGTTTTCCAGTCACAGATGGTAAGCTTCTAAAAGACAGGAATCTTCTTGACTTTAGTTTCTATAATAGGTTGAGCACAGAAACATGCTTAGAAATCCATCACGATATACCAACTGTCTTCTTTTACTGCCACTATCAATCCATACCTCATCCTTCTTGTCTTTTTTTCTGTAACTGGACAAAATAATTGATGCTAGTCTAATTATTAGGTAGAGAGAGGTAAAGTATAAAGATGAAAGCAGTTGTAATTTTCCCTATAAATCTTTAAATCTTGACCATGATTACTTAAAAACTTAACAATTCCTGTAATATTAATATAGTTTGAAATATTTTCTTAAATTCTCAATTGCATAGTTAATTGGATGACGGAGTAGTAGCAAACAAGTTAGATGCAAGTTGCTATGTCATCTCATCAAAGGAATCTAAGTAGCCTCTTGTTTCAATCCATTGATTTTCATTTCTATTTCAACTACTTTATAATGTACTGATTACTGAATGGCCTATTATCTACCTATGTATTCTCATATTTGGGGTCCTTAAAAAGACCGTTGTCTGGAACACACAGTACCTGGTAGAGGCTAGAATACAGCAATGCCAAAATAACCCTGGCTCAATCTCAGGAGTTCCAGAATCCCTAAATAGTCCGTAATTAAGCAGTAGTTGAGGAGGAGTGAGACTGGTATTATGTAAAAGAGGGATACAGAATCTAATGAAGCAGTGGGTGGGAGTGGGGGAAGAAAACCGAGATCAAGGCTCAAGGAACCTCAGTTCCTGGTCTTGGCAATGACATTAATGATGAAAAGATTTCTTTTTTCTTCTGCATTTTATACCACCCTACTTAAAATGAACATACTAGTGCAAAGTGTGTAATTTATGCGAAGACCTTAACAATTTTGAGTGTTAAAGGGAAACTTTAACAGGTTTAGCCTTAGGAGTTTTAGAAGTCTTCTCCTAAAACTTCCTATGTGGAATATTAAGCTTGGACATGCAAGCTGCTGACAATATTCAGAGAAAGAAAACCCTTAAGAGTGAACACTGTTACTGGCATCTTGCACATAAACTGGGTAGTTGGGAATAGCCTCATGGGGCCATTTCCAGGGAAAACCTCACCTGGTGAGGTCAGAACCTCAGGGGTTTTAAAGCAAGGTCATGCTTCATTACAGCGTGGACTGGAGGTGAGCAAACAGATCTCATCTCTCTTTAGAGAAGTGATTTCAAGGCTCACCCAAGTGCTCAGGCACAAATACACTAGCAGGAGGCCTGGCAGAAGGGGCTCAGACAACTTATAGTATAGTACTACCTGAATGTGAGCCAGGCTAAACTGCTAGGGCCCGAATTTAAAGGAAACGGTTTATAGGCTGTGGGACCTCTTACCAATCCATCTTTTTCACTGGGGGAAAAAAAATCCCCTTTGCAGAGGTGATGAAAACCTGTATTAAAAGGTGACACAGCGGAAAAAAGGGGGGCTAAGCCAATTGGTGAGTATTTCAAAAAACAAGAGAAAAAAAGCCAACATGGTTTTAAAAGTATTTAAGTGGAGATGGGAGAGAAGGAGGGGAAAAATATCATGCTGTATTATATTCGATGATTAACAGTTCCAGGACACATGATATTGGAAAAAGAACATTTAGAAAATTCAAGAATTTTCTTACATGTAAGTAAACCTCTGCTTTCTTTTTACAGCCACACATATAAATGTCCTGATGAATGAACCCTTCACAGTGGTGTGACATATGAGGTTTTAAAAATTTAGACACAGACAATCAAGTAGGCAGAGAGCTAAAGCCAATGTTCTTGATAAGTTTAAGAGGGAGAAGTCCAGCCAAAGCACAATTTATGCATTTGATCATTGGTCTTCTCTGCTATGGGCATTAGCCTACGGATTGCCTTTGGTATACTTCACACTCTCTTTCTTATCCCCAAAGCCTGGGCATTTGCAGATACATGTACACTTCAATCTAGATCATAAAGATTTATTGCCATTTCTCATTACAGGCTGAAACTAGAATGTACAGTAATACATGTACAGTATTACCATATTAGTAGTCTTTAAGAACGTGCCCATATAGGACATATCTTATTTTTTGGTGTTAATATAAGAAGTATGAAAGGATTTACAGTATGACTGAAGACTAATGAGAATGAAAATGCCTCACCCAGGTCCCCTTATAAGAAGGGGCTTACTATTTCAAGTGCCAGCAGATAGTCTTCATCTATCAGCTCCTTCAGGGTTTGCTGAAGTTTCTGTAGGCTGCTTCCTCCATGACATGCTCTTACTGTCCCCCACTGCATCCCCATCCAAAGGCTGACTAAGGTAGATATAAATATCCATGCATTTCTTGCCAAGTCAGGACAACTCTGAAGGACTATATAGCTCCAGAGCTCCCCGAAGTTTTGACCGAAAGTTATTAGACTGCCATGGCTGTTCAACTTCTCTTTGACCAATCTTGACTCCTTTCTTGACTTACTCTGCTTGCCAAGTTCACTCTAAGTGCCTGCTTCCAGGAAAACCAACCTGGGGATATGACCATATTTAGTGAATTTCTAATAAGTAATCTGTGTTTCAAAATTATTTTATAGATTAGGCAATTAAAGTACAAAACGAAGAGAACCTGCTTGGGATGAATAGTGAATTATATATTAGAGAGTAATTGACTGAGAATCACCATTAAGTTTTCGTCTTTTTCTGAAAGATTTTTGTCATATCTCTTATGTTTTCAGCAGAAGTATGTAACTAGAGAGGGTCTTAGAGGTTATGCAGTTTACCCTTTTCAATTGGTAAACAAGTAGAACTTGAAACTATGATCTAAGGGTAAAACATTAAGAGTGGACAAGATGCTTTGACTACACCACGGTTAGATAGACCCAAAGAGAGTCAATGTATAATGTGATATTGGGGGTAGGTATGAACCATGAAAGTTGTGGATAATCAGGGTGTAACCCTCTTCATGCTGAGTAGCCAGTTTTTGATAACCAGTTTTTAATACACAGTTACTTCCTTTAATATGTAAAATGGGTAACAAACCCATATTTACCTATTCTGCCATTTATTTTCATGTATTTCAAGCCTTCAAATTGAGTAAAAAGTACTCATTTAGATTATAAATTTTTATTTAGTATTTGCTATGTACTAGACAGTGTTTTAAGTGCTGGGAATATAGCAGCAAGCAAACACTGAAAGTCTCCAACTCATGGAGCTTACATTTCCGGTGGAGGAGATAAAAGTAATTAAGAAAGAAATTAATTAAATAAATAAATAGAATCCATAAGTGCACATTCTAATGTCAAGTAAGTTATAAGGATAAATATGAAATAGAATAAGAAGATAGTGACATTATAGGATGCTCTAGGTAGGATCGTAAAGATTGAACTCTGGGAAGTTAATGCTGAACAGGGAGGTGAATGCAGTATGAGAGTGGGCATGCAGACACTTGGTACACAAGTATTCCAAGCAGAGTGTAAAAGCCCTGAGATGGGAAGGGCTTTGGGGTATAAAAAACAAAAATCAAGTCTTGGTGAAGTGCAGTGAGTAAGCTGAAGGATGTAGGAAGTTAACTCTTGAGTGGTTGCCAGAGGCCGGATCTTGTGTGAACTTAGAAGCCATGGTAGGAATTGTCGGTTTTATTAAGTATAATGGGAAGGGGTTGGAAGACTAAAGGCAGGTATATAATCTTATTTATCTTCTAAAAGGATCACTGACAACTATATGCAGGTGAAACTATAGGGAGCAATAGTGGAAGCTAGTGGGGTGAGGAACGTTGAGAAGGGTACTGCAGTAGCACAGACAGATGATTATAATGGCTTATCTCTGGCAACAGCCCTGGAGATGATGAGAAATTATTAGATTTTCTAATGATTTGGATGTAAGGTGTGAGAGAAAGAGAGCAGTCCACAGTAACTCTTGTATTTCTGTTCTGAGCAACTGTGTGGATAATGGTGACATTCACTGAAATGGAGGCCACTGTGGTAAAAACATAAAATGGTGTCATAAGTAAGCATTGACCTGTTGCCAATGGTTCATGCATGATGGAGTTTCCAAATCTTTTCTTACCCAGTTATGGCTCTGATTTTGGTTCTAAGTCTTTCGAAATTTAGTTGGGGTCAAAACAAGTACAAAATAAGAATGTGACATGCCAGAATGTCAAATGAGGAAAAATGAAAACTGGAAAGCAAGAGACTGCAGAGTGGCAGACAAGCGATGCTTACAGGAGAGCATGTGGTTGTGTGTTTCTTTTCCTGGAGTGGTTATAACAAAGAAAAAGAGTCCGTCTGCCCTTCTATTGGGATATAAAAAAAGTAAATGAATAACACAAAGGTTCTTTAAAATTCTATGAAGTCCCCATTTTTTATTGATATGTTGGTCTAAAAATAAAGTAGGACGGAATTATGAGAGTAACTTTCTGATTGCAATTTTCATTTCTGAAAGACTGCTTCGTCCACAGCTATGTATTCAGTGGTAAAATAGACAAGTATCAGTCAGTGTCCCAGTAACCTGTTCCTTCAGCCTTTTCTTGCAGCCCTTTGTTGAGGACTCTTTCAGTTGTGGCTTCACATATCTTTGTGAAAAGGAGTACTGGTTGCAAGTATTTGAAAGGTTGTGTTTACATGTTTCCCTTTAAATTTTAGTGCAGTGCTTAAATTCAGTTTGTTTAGAGAAAACACTCACAAGGTTATAGCTATGGCCTCAGCTAGGATCCCCTGAGATCCGCACTGGGCTTTAGAGCCAAGAGAGTCATATTTAAATGGTTGATGTTGACTAATTCTGCCATCTACCATACCAACCTTCATCCAACCAGCAATGAACTCCCAAAAAATAAATTCTTAGTCAGCTCTACCAGGACAAGTGTGCTTTTGCCTTGGGAAGGTGTTGCCAGAAGCAGAACATGTCAGTGAAGAGCCTTACAACATCATTGTGTCATTATTATTGTCACAATTGTCATTTTCTTGGGTTGGGAGGCAAGAGATATTTGTGATAAAGTGATATGTTTCTTGGACATGGGGGTAATACCACATCTCTTTTCCACACTCCTTTTAGACTCTTGTATCTTGAGAGTTTTTAATGAGCATATTCAGAGACTGGTAACAGTAATAATAAAGCTAAATTTGACTGATGTGCTGCAGTAACATGTAGCTCCAACTAACTCTTATAAGGTGGCAACCAACCAACCTATGGAGAAAAATTTCAGTCCTTAATTGTTATGAATATAGCTACCTATGTGATTTACCTCTGAAGACATTTCAATGGGCATGGAGTTTTCAGTATGGGACTTTTAATGTCATATTAATTGCTGTTATTACATTACCCCAATTGACCTATTTTACCTTTGCAAGACTCCAGTGAGAAGGAGGAAAAGACAACAGAATAGACATTTCCTTTGAAGCTGCTGTAATGTCCCATCTTTCTGGAATTGCATTCAGAATAGAGATTTTTCATGAAAGGGCTTCAGGAAGTTACAAAACTCCTTTACATGGCCTGTTGGATCTGCGTACAATTTCCAGCGTTACCCAGAATAAATACCAGGAGACTGGTGTGGTTTATACAAGAGTTTATAGAGAAA
The DNA here is from genome assembly GCA_004026545.1 of Mormoops blainvillei. Taxonomy (NCBI): domain Eukaryota; kingdom Metazoa; phylum Chordata; class Mammalia; order Chiroptera; family Mormoopidae; genus Mormoops; species Mormoops blainvillei. Next base: position 92,014 of record PVJD01000601.1, on the reverse strand, counting down.
AAAAAATCCACCCACTAGCTCCCATGCTGGGGATTACAGCCGGGTCCCAGCTGCCAAGTTCTGTGTTTAGGTAAAGCATGAGAAAATCTGCCATTTTTTTTTTAAGTCACAAAAGAGTTTCTATAGTAAGGAGTGGTAAGAAGCTGACAGCCTTTTCTGCATAAAAGGCAGCTGTTCCTTCTCAGGTAATATTATTAATAAACCCTAAGGTAATGTTTGCTCTGAAATATGTTTAATTGAAATAATTTACTCTGACCCTTGGAGAATTATGAAACTGTTTTCATCATGTTCACACACAGCAAAATAATTATGAGATGCCTTATGGAAAAGCCATCATGTGGTGGATGTCTTTCTGAATCTATATTTTTGAAATGTTTCCCACAGATAAATCATAGAGCTAATTTGCAAAGTAGAGGTGGAGATTTGATGTGAAATGTTTGCAGTTCAGGATATTAACAAGGGTGTTGACATCAGTAATTACTATAGTTATGAGACATTTTTCACAAAGTATTGTGAGAGCAATACTTGGTTAGACAGGGGAAAAAAGGTATGGGGCTTTGTACATAGCATATGAAATACCTAGGTACTGTCAGTCTCACAAAATAGTGTGGGCACATTGATGACTGAGGTGCTTTTTGCCTTTAGCATAAAATCTGTCTGGAAAGTTCCAGCAGTTTCCACTGAGATAGCACATTTGGCAAGATGAGGCTGAGTGTGGTATGTAAGGACTTTCGGGAAAACTTGTCAGCTTTCTCACAGGGAAAGGTCCAAGTGTTTATGGGAACTATGAAGTGGTGTTGGGTGGCTCTCAAAGGGATCTGTGGGGTCATTTGGGACAGAGATTTGAAAGCTTTTTGATTGAAACTCTTCTGAACTTATCAAAAATGGGTGGAAGTCTGGCTGTGAGTCTCATGAGAGCAGACTTTCTTGTGAAATTTCTGGTATGGTACTTTCCTGCTGGGGTGAGAAAATCTTAGTAGGACAGACTTTCTCACCATATTTTAATTCTTGAGATCCATGTCCCTGTTAAACCCAGGAAACAGAGAATCCAGGAAACTGAGCTTTAGTTTAAACCTCTAGAAAGTTAAGATTCAGATTTCTCTAAAGTTCCAAATATTTTACTAAATTAGTTTGCCCGGTTTCCTGATCAAACCCCTGCCACCAAAAAAAGTGAGTGTAAGAGAGGAAGAAAAGAAAAATGCAAAGAAAAAGAAAGAAAAAAGAAAAAAGTATAATTCATTTTTTATAAGCTTCTAGTGCTTCCAGACTACTCTTAAATTAAAAAAAATTAAAAAGTGGTATACAGATTACTGCTTATTAACCCTGTGGTAGTTAAAGTGCTTAGTCTGCATTTCCTACCTTTCCAGGAATGGTATCAAAGCCTCTTTGACCCTTAGTATTTGTCATGGTTGTTAGGGGGATATGCATTTCCAATGCCCATGACTGGACTTTAGAGCACTTGGTCACAGTTGCAACAAATGAGTATTTCTTCTTGTAACAGCTCTTTGGAGGCAGCCGCTAGGACGTGGATTGAGTGTCTGGCCAGGCAGTGTCATCCTCACAATTAGCTAATAGTTGGCACATTAAAACCCCAGTTCCAGCCCCCCTGGGTCCTTGCAGGAGCCTCCCATTTGTTGACAGCCTCATCTTACTTCAATTTGCAGTATGCAATTATCCTTAAACTTTCAAAGAAAAACAAATTTACATAACAGCTCATGCATCTATATACGATCCAAAAATATTTACACGGTTTTTTAAGAAACCTAGGACAGAAATTTTTTCACTTTTCCAAAGTTGCAATTCTACTCTCAACAACAGAACATGGGATTTAAAAAATAGTGAAATGCAAAATTGGAAACCTGACAAAACGAAACCGTTGCTGTTTTCTAATATATTTCAGGTCAGATCCTTGTACTTCTCATTTTTAAACAACTGCCAAACATTGGTTTTTATATCTACTAGACATCTGTGCTATTGGTGAGCACTATTTCTAGCTATTGACTATCCTAAAATAAAGGTAACATTTTTCTGTGATTTACAGTCTATCATTATTTTAGTGCAGCCTCTGAATGCACGAACTAGAGATTTATTGCTCACTCGTGTCTTATCCTCGACACATGTAATAGAGGAAAGGTAAAATGCCTTGGCTTGTTGAAGGCTCCCTTCTTTAAGCAGCTGTCTTTTTTTGGTGTGGCGCTTGCAGCTTGATTAAACTACATCCAGAAGGTCAGTGACCAAAACTTTGCCTTTAACAGTTTCCCATAACATGTATTCCTCGTAGGGAGCTTTTCTCAGCTCAGGTTATTTCCAGCAATGTTCTCAAACCAAAAGAATGATCTTTGCAGTAAACTAACAAATTCCCACTTTTTATCCTTTATCTCACACTTAAGCGATGACAGCATTTATATGTCTTCTGCCATCTGGGCCAAGAACAACTGGATTAATGAAGCTGTTTCTTTTTCATAAGTGTATTATATTCTTTCTGTGACCTTTCAAGACATGGGAATTTTCAGTTTCATAAGACCTCTTAGGAGGGGAATTCCCCATCTCTATTTTTCTCCCTGTCTCACTGCTTTTACTCCCTACAGGCCCAGCAATCGAGAATATGCATTCAATACACACACGTGCACACAGACACACACACTCTCCTTCTCACACACATGTGTGCCCCCAATCCCAAACACGTTAGCTAGAAATTTAGAGTATACAACAGAAGTATAACAAAAATCTCTACTGTAGGGTTGGGTTTCCAGCTTATGTTACCCTCCATTAAAATTTTTGGAGACACCATCAGAAAACGAATAAGTTGAACAAATGTTTTAAGAAAACATAAGAGCTAATAGCAAATGAATGAAATGTAGAAAAGCTAGTTTGGTACCTAAATTCCTTTTTGAAATGTGTCAATGATATTTTCATACTTTCTTGCCCATTTTTGCTTATTAATAGGTCCTGATGCCTGATTATATATTTATATGTGAATGGCTGATAACTATCTGAAAATAGATACATGAGAATATGGCTAAATTCACAGAGCCAAATACTAACTAGTGCTTTCTTAGCATTCCTCAGTCAGGCACCAAAATGCTTATAAATTTTTATTTTAGATTATAGGATCTCTTTCTGAGGTCAGCCAGACTTTTTATGTTTTTCTCCTATTTTCCTCCTGTTTTTAAGGTGATGAAATTTAGTTAAGACTAAGGCAGTAAATTGATTATGTCCTCATAGGGAATGTTGACTTTGGGCAATTTCTCAAGATGCTGCAAGTGCAATTGGCTGTTAACTATTTAGGCTTCACATTGTTCTCAGAGGATAAAAATAAATGCCTGAGTGTTGCCTCACGTTTTCTGGTTAGACTGCCACCAAATTTTGTCATCTCAGAAACAGGTAAAATGCTTTTTAGTAAAGTGAACAATCATCAAATTATTCTATTTCAGTATAATTTAAATGGGCATATACCTAGAAATTACATTGCCCCCTCCTCCAGTGAATTAATAACCGCAAAAGGTGCTGAAATCTAACCACTCAGAAGTTAATCTCAAGTGGAAAAGAAGATTTAGGACTAAAGTATGAAGACCAGGAGACTAGGTGTTTCCACAAATCTCTACATTCCATTAACTATCTGCCAGTTGGAGAAATGCATTTTGCTGTCTTACAGAGATCTCACAATGAGCCCATCTAAAGTGGAATGTTTAATTTTTACCTCTAAACTGTTCCTTCCTCTATCTGATTCCTCTCAATAATTAAGTTTATTATCCTTGCAGTTACTCAACATAGAAAAACAAAAGCCCTCCTTAATTCCTCCCTTTCTTCGGTGTGCGTGTGTGTATATACATATACATATACATATACATATACATATACATATACATATACATATACATGGTCTGTCCAGAAGGTACCCAGCCATATAATATGAAAAATAGAGACACATATTGAAAAAGATACAAGAAACATTGCACATAGAACAATGACACCACTGTCCCCTTCAGGGTAGGCACCTTGGGACCTCACACAGCTCTCCCAGTCCCCATCAGCTACCCTGTCATATTTTCCTGAATTTCATCTATGGTCTGAAATCTCTTTCCTTTCAAAGGTGATTTGAGTTTTGGGAAAAGCCAGAAATTGTAGGGTGCCAAACCAGGCTGTAGCGGGCTGGGTCACCTGGGTGATTTGATTTTTCAAAAAAAAAACAACCTCTTCATGAGACGTGATGCGTGAGCAGGCACATTGTCGTGATGAAGCTGCCAATCACCAGTTGCCCATAGCTGAGGCCTTCTGAATCACTGGAATGGTTTCTGTGGAGGAATGTTCAAGATTAATGCAAATTTTGATGCAAGTTCATTGCTCTAGTTGTTCAGTCATTGTGAATGCAACAACCACATAGTATGCATGCACACTCAGTGGCGTCCACTGCTCATTCAATGGCATCCACTGCCCCCACAGACTAGTACAGTGAAGTCATCATTGTTCACACATGCACATTCCAGTCCACTCTCCTTGGCTGCCAGGTTACATCGACGTTGCACAAACCATTCTCATTATATTAACAATGTCAGGACTTTTTTCCAGATAGACTTTGTATATCAGTAAGTCCTTTATGTAAATCTCTTGATTCCTATGGCTAGCATATTAGTATTCAGGTTTAAACAACTTTTCACCTGAACTACTGATATAGCCTTGGGATCAGTCTGAGTCAAGTAAGGAAATGGAGTCAGACTGCTAGCTGAACTTTAGGGGCATAAAACATATTGCAAAGTTACTAGAAGAACTGAAAAGTCAAATAAAAATATTGTACCAACCCTGACACTAGGTATGTCAGCAAAGCACTACCCTTCCTAGGCCTGGAGGGCAAAGGGAGAGGTGATATTTAGAGAGCTACGGAACCAAGACCACACAGCAGGAAGTAAAAATCACAGTGGGGGGTGCTGTTTGGAACCCAGATTAGAATTACAAACACAAATGGTTGAAGCTGCTAGCAGAGGTCTACTTTCAGCAAAGGAAGGATTGCTGTGTGGGTCTTGATTTCTTCCTTCCTTTGGTTTCAAATTCATATCACAGCTTCCTGTGTACCCCACTCACTAGGGGTCTATTGATGAAATTAGCCTTGGAAATGTTATTTGCAAAAAGCCAATTCCTGGACAGCAAAGTCTGGGGATGAACCTGAAAACAAAACTGCAAAGGAGGGTCACAGTCCACCCCCTTTTCTGTGCAGCGTGTATTCTCCCCTGTTACATATAACTGATTCCTTTACAACGTTATGCTTCTACCTAATAAAATACAACCCAAAACACAAATAAAGCTATTCTCACCCCTGCAATGAAAGGGGTATGCAGAGTCTCATCATTCACTGCCCAGTCTCAAAGTTGAAGATCTTCCGGTGAGAACTTTTCATCAGGTTTAGATGCAGTACCTCAAAGTATGGTGCTTGATGAATGAAAATACAAATTTAAGCATCATTAACACTCTTCGTATATATAGTAGAGAAAAAAGAAAGGGTAAAATAAGAATAATTTGTTAATATATACATTTCAATATATATTAACAGTATAATTTCAGTATAGCCCTCCTTTCTATCTCTAATCATAAGTGCACTACTTGCATTCACCCCTCTGTGTTCCTCTTGCTCTCGGCCAGCTCAGTTGGTCAGGATTCTATATCTGGTTGGTGAGCCAGGACTTCTTTCCCAAAGGGTCAGAACATTTAGTGGTTCTGGTCTTATTGGGTAATTGTTTTGAATTTTATTAGTAAGCTTAGAAGTATTAAGGGGCAGGGGTCCCAGTAAATTTCATTTTGTTTCAGCAAACTGATTTGTTGTTGAATATTCAGAGCCCCTTTCTTTGTCTGATGGTTCCATGTGAGAAGAACCGTAAACTACCCAGGTAGTGGTTTCACCACTCACAATTCCATTGCTGTGTCATTAATAGAAATATTTCTCTTTTGGGAACTAAGACTTCTAAACACTCAGAGTGTGGATTTTGAAGAACACAAAGCAAAGAACACAACACAAATATAGATATTTGGTATAATAGTGAAAACAATAATTCCTACTTCTATCTCTTTGTCCTCCAGTCCATGACCAGTAGGTCATGGGAGAAGCAGCACCTTTCACTGATCCCATGTTCACAGCACTCACCCCTACCAGGATGTGGTCTCCTAACTGACTTTGTAAGTGAATCATAAGTAAGCCATTTATTATTCTTTCAGATCAGTTTCCTTTGGGAAATGGGGTACATTGTAATACCAGTGAATTTCATGGATGGAAACCAATTGCTGAACTTTTTGCTATGAAATGAGCCCTAATGTGTTGTAGGATTGATTCTATGATGATAAACAAGATATTTCCATAAGCTCATGGATGATAGTGCTAGAAAAATGAATAGCAAATTCAGCTGCCTAATAGGTATGTATTTAGTAAAGATAAATTGCTGTCCCGTCAAAATGGTTCACTACCTTCCACCTGCCATCAGGAAGTTTCTAATCTCCTTAGGAATAATGCTGTGTCAGGTGTTAAACATTGGCCACGGAAGTTGTACATTGGAAACTATGTTGCGTGGGTCAAGTGAAGGTAAAGTCTATGCTGTTGAGCCCTTGTGATGCCTCTATTTCTGGTGTGATGGTACCTTTGAACATGGACCTATTGAATAAGCAAGCACTACCGTCTCTGAGGAACGACTCTACCTGATATCCATTGTGTTAATTGTTTTTTCTGTCTAAGAGCCTCCTTTATAGTGGATGTCTTTCACCAAACATTTCACATGGTATACAAACACCCGTATGCTTTGTGCTCATTTTTAGTACATTCACCTAACTTTTCCCAGGCAATGTTTACCAGTCTTTCAGTGTGCTTCTTCCAATTCCTGGAAACTAGTCAAACGGTGACCACCTATAAATCAGTCTGCCTTTCAGATCATTTCACTTCCCAGGGAAACTAGATGGTCAAGTTTACTACCCTAAGTTTTGCCCCTGAGAGAAGACATCCCTTTATCATATTTTTGACTGGGGAGTCATGTTCTTTGGGCCACCTTTAAGTGGGTCTATAGTAGAATAGGAATCCATTGTTGCCTGCTGCCAGCATACCACACAACTCATATGTAATCTAGTCTGAGCTTTTCTTCTTCAGTCTAATGGCCACAGGAATGCCTTAATAGGACACATGTGTGGATTGAGAGAGGCAGGAATGGTGTGTGGCACCTGTTCTAAAAATAAAATAAATTTTACGTGATTCTTTAAAATCACTGTCTCTCTGCTTTGCTCTCTGGAATTATCTACTTGTATACTCTTGCCAGTCATCACATCTTTCAAGTGTCAGGGCATTCTGGGGTAGAAAAAGTTTTATCATTTCCCATGGGTGCTGGTTTCAGTATCTTGAAATTGTGTGAGTAAAGTATCCCCTCTGAAACCCTCAGAAGTTTTTCATTGCATTGAATAAATAAAACTTGTACCATGTGGATTCTTATTTCTTAAATCCTGGCCTTAAAGTTGAATTTCTCTGAAAAGATATTTCAGTAAGAATAATTATTAGCTTTATTAGTCAAGGTGTTTGTAGCTGAATGTACAAGTTAGATAGAACTTTATTAGTCAAAGTTTGTATTGAGTGGGATCTGGAGAATTCAACTTCTAGCAGTTCCCTTAAGTTTTTCCTTAGTTTCACTTTTATCTTAGTAATTTTCCAATGTCTCTGTAATTGCTCAAAAATTTGTCTTGGGGAGGATAATTGTATTTTATAATTCCATAAACCATGGGTCTAACTTATTGTGGTCATTTTAAACTGATGATCTGAGCCTCTTCCCCATCTGCCTGTATACATATGCCTATACAAGTAAATATTTTTGTTTCTGTCCAAATGGGGATACAATTTTTAAGGTTAGCGATATATTTTGAACAAATTCTTCCCATGGTCAGAGACTCTTTTTAATAATATAATTTATAGTGGTGCATAGTAAATAGTTTCTCACAAAGATCTACCATGGTATTGCTTGTGCCCTTTCTAAATCCTTATCATTCCGCATAATGCTTTAATGGACATCCTTACCTTTGTATTTTTTATCCATTTCAGGTTAATTCCTAAGATAAAATTCATAGAATTTGAATTTCTGGTTAAAATATGGAGGTTTTCAAGTCCACTGATTGGTATTGCAAGATTGCACTTCTGAGAGTTACCTTGAGAAGCGGAGTATTGGCCCAAGGTCATTTTTTGGGGGAAAACTATTATTTGTCTTGGAAGGGAATAGGCGAAAAGATTCTTCATTCTCTCATTTCCATCATCATTTATCTGCATTAGAATTCCAGTTCTTACCTTTTTCTCTTTTTATAAGATTGTTACAAGGATTAGACAATGCATAAAATTACTGCTTACAACATGCCTTGCACAAACTAAAAACAATGTAGAGATTAGCTACTATTATTACTGTTATTAATTTTTCCTCATCCTTCTCGTCATTGATAGTCAACTGTCCTTGTTACAGCGTTGTTTATATGGTGTTTTTCCAGGACTCTTCATATTTACAATATACACATAAGACATTTTACCCTTTGGGAACACCGCGGTACAGATTCAAAATAATATTGTTAAGATAAAACAGTTATAGATGTAAAAACAGTTTTTTTTTCTGTACTAGATCTGACATTATTCTTAAAGTCTCTGTAGAAAGTAACAAAGTAATCTTTCATAAATTGGAAAATATTATTTTCACTGATATTCTTAGAAATAGTTCACTTAAAAATGTATTTTAAATTCATCTTGACAGAAATAATTTGTTGCGATTACATCACCAACACATATATATTATATATATAACATATATATGTCACCTTGACTTAATAGTGAGTGACCTGAGGAGGAAATTTGTTGGTTTAGCAAATCCCTTCTAGTAACACCCACAGAAATGAAAATGTATTCCACTTCTTGGTGGTCTTCTGCCCATCCAAAGCTCCTGAGTACCATATAAATATCGGTTCCTCTCCTAAACTGCTATAAAATATATCCTGTGGGGCCCAGGGGACAATCTTTCTGAGATTGAGCATTCCATGGAGACTCAATATTCTGTATTTGGAAATGGAGCTAGAAGTGGAAATGGATTTACTTTGCAGGATCTCTTTGTTCATAATTAGGAATATAAAAAATAGAGTTGAGAAAGTGAATAAAATATGATTGAAAAAAGGTCTCGATTTTTACATATAAAATTTCTATACCAGATGTATGAAATGGGGTAATTTAAGATTGTAGTTAAAATTAAATTTCAATGATGAAACTAAGAAACACAAGGCTTTTGACATCTATGAGCTAGTTCCTGAAAAGGAAAAAGGTTATCATATATTGTTAATGTTTTCAAACACTTAACAAATGCTATTGTGTTTGTTACATATAAGGCATAAGAACTTATACATTATTCAGTTATGATGCAATAATAATTTTCAGTAATCATTAATGATAATAATGGGGTTAGTAACCACAAGGCAGTTTAGTTGGGAGTTTTTTTCTATTTTCATTTTCATTAACTTAATTTATTCTTTCATTTAAATGTAATCTATATTTTCCAAAAATTATTTGTGACAAACATAATTATAATTTGGGTATTGTCCTACCAGTGTTGTCCTTCATTTTTATATTAGATGGAATTAATTGTTATGATTTCTTTCTCTCCCTTCCTCAAAGCCATCATATAGAAAACACACTCCCTGACGCACTCAATTCAGTATCAATATGAATTCACAATCTTCAATAACATTTGGTTTGAGTCACAGTGATAGAGACTTAGCTAAGACATTGACACTGGGTTAATTAGAGCATTCTGTATGGTTGGGAAACATAATCATTTGGGTTCTTTGATATGTTTTAGAAGAGACACTCCATTCTTTGCTTATGGGCTTAAGACATGATGTTCTTTAATTGTATTCTAGAGGAAAGGGAAAGCAGTAACAGTTTTGAGTGTCTGTCACGTGAATTTGTTTCTCGTTTCTCAGTTATGCTTACAGCAGCCTTCTGTTTTATTACTTTCTCCATTTTAAAGATGAGTTTAAAGAAGTATAGCACTGAATAGTAAATCTAGGATTTAAATCCAGGTTTCACTGTATTTATTCAAACAACAAATGTGTATCATATGCCTCACTGTGTTTTAGTCATTGCTGTAAAGGGAGTGCTATGGTGATGGAAGAGATTCCAAAGTTGCTTCATATTTTACTATAATGATGCTGAAAATGTTTTTGGTACTTCCTTGGTATTTTCTAAAGCTTAGAATTATAATGCAGCAAGTCAAAGTGAATTTATAGTGGAACCATGTACAAACTAAATAGCGGCAACCAAGCACACCAATTGTGTCTGCTCTGGCGTTGTCATCGACAGTCGCAGTCCTTCACGTAGTATAGTTCAAGCTGAGAACTCGTATGGTCTGCACTGTGTAGTATGGATTCAAGGCAGGTACTCAGCTGGGATGCTCCAGTATAGCCCTTGTGGAAGGTGGATTTTCATGAAATTGAAATACTTAAGCTTCCAAGGTCCAGGGAGAGGCCCAAGTAATGATTTTGCCATATATAACGTGCATTTTTTTGTCCAAATATTTGAGGGGAAAAAATAAGGATGCGCATTATACATGGATTGTACTAATTCTGTTATCTATATAAAAGTTTTTAATTCTTTTATTTATGCTTATGTGTTAAACTGTAACTCTAGAAAGCAATAACGATATCCATATGCAAAATAATACCCTGGAATACAATCATTGGTTTTGTTTCTAAATATAAATAAATAAATAAATAATTGAATTAAAAATTTAAAACGGAAGATTTTTTTCCTGAAAGTTTGGACCCAAAACATGGGTGCACAGTATACATGGCAAAATATGTATTTTCTTTTTCTCTTTTTTTATTTGGAAGAACAGCAGAGTTTGTATTCACTTTCTTCAATAATATACTCAAAATCCACCTGAAGTTGTATCCACTCTTAAAATATTGGCCTACTCACATAACTGATTTGTTACTAGCCTCAACCCAAGTCTTTAGGGGTCATCGTCTCCACTTAACCATAGTGGCTTCTCCTCAGAAATCACATGGCTCCTTTTATGACCCAGCAAGTGAAAGTTACAACCAGGAGGCTATAGCACCCTGCTCCAGGACCATGGCTAGAACATATTTGGATTGCTTTTTTCTTTTGTTATAATTGGTGGTTAAATATTTTAAATATCATTCTGTGTAAACCTGAAGATCCAAGTGAACTTTCAAAACTCCCTTGGCTGTTGAAGGACAGCTACGAAGCAATTCCAACTACTTTGTAGAATCCACTTAATTTGGGATAGTACCTAGGTAGAACTTGAACCCATCTGAATGTCTAGAGTTTCCTAAGTAATTAGGCCAACCTTGGTCAGGTATAGAATCAAATAAACATTTGATTCATTTCATTTTTGTTGCAGTATGATTTTTGACTCTCAAGATCACGGGGGAGAGGCAGAAGTAGGAATGGATAATGGTTAAACCTTTTCCCCTTCATCTCCTTTCCTGAATTAGACTATCTTTTAGGAAATGGCTATTCTCTTACATCCTTCTCAATCATTCCCCCCAAGGATTAATTTTAAGGCCTGTACCACTAAATAATTAATGTTTTATATTTGACAGAGTATTGTTTATATTTGAAACTCAGATGGTTACTGAATTGAATTAATTATAAATCCTTGACTCATGACACATTAAAATCATTGGTCATGAATAATTCTCTTTACTTTATATTAATTAATTAATTAATTAAAGTGGAAGGTATCCCCAAGAACTCACCATTCGAACTACAAACCGAGGAATTTCAATAACTAGGGTGACCCCATGTCCCAGTTTGCCTGAGAAAGTGTCTGTTTATTACTGTTGTCAAGGTTTAATTATTAATAGTACCACCTGTCACTCAAAATGTTCCTGATGTATTACATTATACCTTACTCTTGTACCTCTTCCTGTCCCATCCCTCTGCTTAACCTCAGAGGAAGACACTATTCTTAATGTTGTTTATTGTTGTTTGGTATTTATTTGCTTTTTCATTTTGTCACATATATGTAAATGGATAAATATTACATTGTTTATTTTAAAGCCGATGATACCTTGGACAAAGGTTTGACCTCCAAAATACATAAAGAACTCACATGACTCCACACCAGAAAGACAAATAATCCAATTACAAAATGGGCAAAGGACCTGAACAGACACTTCTCCATGGAGGACATACACAGGGCCCAGAGACATATGAAAGGATGTTCAGTGTGACTAGTCATCAGAGAGATGCAAATTAAAACCACAGTGAGATACCACCTCATACTGGTCAGAATGACCATTATAAACAAATCAGCAAACAACAAGTGCTGGCAAGGTGGTGGAGAAAAGGGAACCCTCGTGCACTGTTGGCGGGGATGCAGACTGGTGCAGCCACTATTGGAAACAGCATGGAATTTCCTCAAAAAACTAACACTGCCTTTTGATCCGGCTACTCCACTGCTGGGATTATGTGCAAAAACCCTGGAACACCAATTCAAAAGAACCCATGCACCCCATATTCATAGCAGCACAATTTACAATAGCCAAGAATTAGAAGCAACCTAAGTGTCCAATAGTAAATGAATGGATCAAAAAACAGTGGTACATTTACACAATGGAATAATACGCAGCACAGAGAAAGAAGGAACTCCTACCCCTTGGGACAGAATGGATGGAACTGGAGAGAATTATGCTAAGTGAAATAAGCCAGGCAGTGAAAGATAAATACCATATGACCTCACCTATAAGTTGAACCTGGTCAACAAAACAAACAAGCAAAAAGAATAGAACCAGAGACATGGAAATAAAGAACAAACTGACAGTGACCAGAGGGGAGGGGGAATGGAGATAACAGGGGAAAAAGGGGAAGGGGCAAGTCAAGGAACACGTATAACGGGCCCATGGACAAGGACGACGGGAGGGGGAGGATTGAACGTGCAAGGCTGGGGGTGGGTAGGGCAGGGGAGAGTAATGGGTGGAAATGGAAACAACTGTAATTGAACAACAATAAAAAAAGAAAACAAAGAAATGAGAAAAAAAAGCTTTATAGAAAGGTTGTCATGCAATCTCTCTCTTCTGGAATTTGATTTTCTCAGTCAACATTATGTTTGTAAGAGTTATCCATGCTGTTGTGCTTAGAAGTAGTTCAGTCATTTTATTTTTCTCTGTTGTATTATATTACATTATGTGAATATACGATGTATCAATATTATTTCCAGGTGATTGTTAAATGGAATGTTTGAAATTTTCAGCTGCCACACCCAACCAGTGATGATCTGAACATTCTGGTGCAATTGTGGAAGCTGCATGCAAAATTTATATTGGATAACACACATATACACTCATCTATAAATTTATGTATTTGTGTATATATCCATATGTCTATATAGAGATATATTTCCACACATAAATAAGTAGAATAGCTGTGTATGTATGTATGATACACTGAATGGGAGAACATATGCACCAATAATACATCTAATAAGGGATTAATATCCAAAATGTATAAAGAACTCATACAACTTAACACCAAATAAAACAAACGAGTCAATTAAAAAATGGGCAAAGTACCTTAGTAGACACTTCTGCAAAGAGGACATAGAGATGACCAGCAGACATGAAAAGGTGCTCAACATCATTAATCATCAGAGAAATGCAAATTAAAACCACAATGAGATATCACCTCACACCTGTCACATACTTATCATCAATAAAACAACAAACAGCAAGTGTTGGTGAGGATGTAGAGAAAAGTGAACCTTCATGCACTGTTGGTGGGAATGCAGACTGTGACAGCCACTATGGAAATAGTAAGGAGGTTTCTCAAATAATTAAAAAAGAAACTGCTATATGGCCCAGGAATTCCACTTCTGGGTATATAGCTGAGGAAAATTAGAACACTAACTCCAAAGAATATATGCACCCTATGTTTATTACAGCATAATTTATGATAACCAAACTATGGAAGCAACCCAGATGCCAATCAATAGACAAGTGTATAAAAAAAGCTGTGGTACATATATACAAAGAATATTACCTGGCCATAAAAAGAATGAAATCTTATCATTTGTGACAACATAATGGACCTACAAGGTATTATGCTAAGTGAAATAAGTCAGAGAAAAACAAATACCATATGTTTTACTTATATGTGGAATCTAAACAGCAATATAAAAAAATAAAACAGAAACATACTCACAGATACAGAGAATAGACTGTAGAGAGGGGTGTTGGGGGACTGGGTGAAAAAGGTAAAGGAATTGAGAAGTATGGATTTGTAGTTACAAAATAATCATGGAGTTGTAAACTACAGCATAGAAACTATTGTCAAAATAGTGTAATGCCTATGTCTGATACCAGTTGGTTACTGGAGACATCAGGGGGAACAGTTTTTAAATTATATGATTGTCTAACCACTATGCTGTACACCTGAAACTAATACAAAATAACATTCAAAAAATAACATTAAAGCACTTTATGGGGTATTGGTATTGTTTCTTGATCTGAGAACTAATTATACAGGGATGTTAAATTTGTGAAAATTCAGAGAGCTGTACACTTTGGTGCAATTTTGGCATTACATTATTATTTTTTAAAAGTTTAAGAAAATAATGTCAAAGTGTTTTCCAGAGTAATTATATCAATTTACATTTCTACCTGCAATATATTTAGTATTGCGCTCAAATTTTTTTTAAAAAGAATATAAATCTACCAGTAATTTTACCAATAAAATATAATTACTAATTTTTATATATCATATACATTTTTGATAATTTAAAAAAAATTGAGATAAGGTGGCATGAAGGCTAGTTAGATAAATTATAGCTCACTGAACATCTGTATACAAAGAATATTTGTTAATGAAATGATAAATTAAATTTTGTCTATTTGTTAACCACATCCTATGAAAATTATTGGACGCATTTTCACCAAATTTGAAGTCCATGTTTAAGATGGCCAGACCTAAAAATATAGTTTACCAGGCATACAAATAATTTCTTTTTGAAGCTATGCTGTTTTTGCAAAGTGACCTATAAGTATTTTTCAGAGCAGCTCACATGATGCCAATGGGAGAAAAATGGCATATACATACATACAGTAGTGACGGAGAAGCCAAATTCTTTTAAGCACAAGCTCCAACTGGAATGACCCAAGGCAAGCACTGTGAGTGAAAGACACACGCGGTGACTGAGCAGATTCTTCCAAGGGGCAGTAAACAAGCAGGGCCTTCTTTGGACTCTCTTCCTTTGTTTTTTTTCACATCCAAATCACTGCTTTCCCTTATCCTCTCTTTCTCGGACTGTTTTTCTGTCTTCTCATCCTGTTTGGAATTCTTCTAGGTTCTGTCCTAGGCCCTCTTCTGCCTACTTTTTCCCTGAGATCTTTCAGTCATGTTTTCCAAATGCTCTCTGTAAGTTGATGACTCCCAAACTGCCTTCTGTAAAAAAAAAAAAAAAAAAAAATCCCTCTTCTGAGCTCCAGATCTTCTGTCTGGCAGCTTGTTCAATACCTCCACTTTGATACCTCAGGGGCAACTAGTTAAAACAGTATCAGAAACTAGCTATTGATTCTTAGCCCTCCACTGTATAGTCTCACCCTCTCACTCTTAGTTTCCCATCTCAGTAAATGTTACCATTACCTACCTAGTTGCTCAAGCTAGCAACCTGGACATTATTTTTAATTCCCTTCTCTCTCAAACTCTATGTGAAAAATATCAAGTCTTAAAAATTTGATTTTCCACATATACCTCATCTGTCCATCTCTTTCCATTGCCACTGCTGTCATTTGCCCTAGCTCAAATTTATGTCATTTTTCACCCGGATTTATGAAATATATTTCTCTTTGATTTCTTTATCTCTACATTTGTTTTTCCTAACCCATTATTAACTCTGTAAAAAGAATCATTTTCTGAACAGGTAAATCTTACCATGTCACTTCCTGGCTCACAACTCTGAATGGCCTCACCATTTGCAGCATATAAGTTCAAAATCTGCACCATAGACCCTGAGGATCTACATGATAGGGCCCCTGCTAACCTTCCTGAAATCTTTTTCACCTCCCTCTAAGTTTAGTACTCACCAGTCACTCTGGTCTTCCTTCAGTTCTTCAAACTAACCTGCGCTTTCCTCTTCCCAAGATGTTTTTATTTCTTCCTCCTACAATAATTCCTAGTTACCCGTTGGGCTTAAAATAAAGTGTTAGTTGCTCAAAAACCTTTGCCTTACCCCATGGCCTAATCAACATTGGATTCCCTGATAGTATCTGGTGCTCTTTCTTTGCAGAGCTCATCACTGCTCTAGTATTGATTACTGGCTTACTTCCTTTTACTCTACTGGAAATATATATACTATCTGAAAGCAAGGGACCATGGCATTTGTTTGACCTGGCCCATAGTAGGTGCTTAGTAAAATATTCTGCTAGAGTTAATAAATCAATTAAATCTGTATTATTTAACACATATTTATATTTATTTATATAAATTGTTTATATTACTTTTCATCGCTTATTTATATTTATGCAAATTAATTTATTACTGTTCAGCACAGTAATCATCTTGAAAGAAGAAGAATATGAATTAACTAATAATAAGTAAAATCTTCTAAACTTCGAAACAGTTACAGGACAAAGGAAGACAGTATACAATTAAGTACAAATAATGCTTGGCGCGGCGTGGAACTGCTAGAGGAGTACAAGGAGGGTAGAAACCATCTGGGGCTCCAACAACTGGGTGAGTCTTTTTTGGAATGGGCAAGGCCTCCATGAACATGGAATTTGGTCATTTTGAACAACAGATAATAATTTTTACTTTCCCATAGATGTCTTAATTATCACAATTATTGATTTTTTAAACAGCAGTTCTTTCACTGTTGTAATGGGCCTCACCAATATGTTATTAGTTAAAATTCCTTTTTTCATCTTGACATAGTCATATATTTCTTCACTTTTTTATACTACCCATTTGAGTAACATCAAGTAATGCTACATTTGTTCTAAAGGGGCTGTCCCAAATCAGAGCTTTTAGAAGAAATGGTGTTCATGACACCAAAGTGACAATCCCCCACCCCCAGCAACAGATGAAATATTTCAAAGGGGACATCTGCCACCACCACTGAGATTTTATGGAGTACCCACACATGTAGACTCACTAAAGTGGGCATGACAGCTGAAAAATATTAAAAGTGTGTGTGTTTTTAAAAACAACTTATGGTTAGGAATTAAGAAATGACTTTTAAATAAGAACAGGATTTTTTTTTTTTTTGCAAGTGTGTACTTTTTTTTTTTGAAGACCCCACACTTGCAAAATCTTTTAGGTCATGTGTTTGCTTTACGAAACATTTGGCAAGTAATAGGTGCCATGGGAATATATCCACTCCATCTGGAATCAGCAGATCTTCCTGATTTCACTGTACCTGTGTTACCATCAGTCCCCGTGGCTCACAAATGTTTTTGTTTTCTTTCTTTAATAAATTTTGGATGCAATAATTAAATGGAGGAACCTTACTGAAGTGAGTTCCTCCTTAAATTTTGTAAAGCAAATCTTGGGAAAGAAAGTAAATGTCTACTTGCCAATTTCATGTTTACAGAAATGAAACTTGCATAGAATGTAATTACTTCTTTTGCTGGTAGAGCATTTCCTTACACAAAACAAGGCCCAGTGAACACATGTTATTTTTGACCCATTTCCCCTCCACCCCTGAGAGGAAAACTTTTTAAAGGCATTTAATTTTATTTAGATAATAACAAGTTATGGGTCATATTGTCCTAACTTTTGTATTCCTTTTAAAAATTCAGCAAATATTGAAACTGGAAAAATGATTGTGTTATCTGATCTATTCAGTGTCAGAGAAAGATTGTTTCTTGCTATATCCTTTTTTATTTTCAATTTTTGTCATCAACTGAAAATGATTCTATCATTTCAAAAAGAGCTTTGGGATTTCCACCCCTCCAATTACTTTATTTTACTGTGTTTTATTTTATTTTATTTCATTTTAAAGGAGAGGTCATGTAGAAAAGCAAGCTTATAATCTCACAAATACAGCGTGCTTTGCTTGATATTTGAATCTTTCTTCTTTCATTTTGGCAAGAAATACTGTGGGAATAAGTGTTTCTGCCAAATATCAGTTATTTAAATATTTCATTACCTCACAAAATAAAGAAAAAAAGATGGAAATAATAGCTCCTCTAAGACAATTGGACAAAGACAAATTTTTGATATACACAAAGACTGGATTTCTGCCCTTTCTTTAAAATAACACTAGAATTTTTGAAATCCCTTTTTAAAAATGTCCAAAGGTATTCATACTATTAAATTAATTCAAATGTTGATAATTGAAGACCTAGTTTTTAAGTAGGAAACATTTCAGTAATTAAAAAGAACTTTCCCTGCAAACAGCAGAAAGAAAACAAAACAGAATAACAACCAAAAAATATAATAAAGTACCAATCCAAATACACCATTTTTAACTCATTTATTTCACCCCCAAACCATGATCAGAGGTTGATGAAAATCTAGGTAAGAGGTGGCACTGTTGGAAAGAAGAAAATGCACACACACAACATATGTGATACAAACACTTTAAAAAAAAAAATCCTTACTAGAGGACATTTGTTTTTTCATTGCTTTTAGAGAGGAAGGAAGAGAGAAAAACAGATATGAAAGAGAAACACTGATTGGTTGCCTCTTGTATGTACCCAGACTGGGGACCATATGTGCCACCACTGGGATCAAGCCCACAACCTAGGTATATGCCCTAACCAGATATCACACCCGCGACCTTTTGGTTGAGGAACGCAGCTCCAACCAACTGAGCCACACCGGCCAGAGCCACACTAACACTTTTCATTGATCTTAATGCCTCTGCCATTTTCTCCCTGCACACATATTTGCAACTAATAAGATTTGAGAAGACAGTGGTCACAAAAAGAACTTGGTGTGTGTGTAAGCAAAAATCATAAGCAAAACCATAGATCCTATATAGAGATTATATTGTTCGTGTTAAATTTTTTTGTTTGTTTAATTGCTACAAATCCAACTTCGTTATTGGCAAAAAACCATAGATCTAAAGTTTTTGACTTTTAAACTTAGTACAAATCTAAATAGGTAGAAGTAGTTCTGATTTTATTATTAAAAAATAATTGTCTCATTTATCTGGAAAGAAATAGTCAACTATCTATAGTAGAACATATTTTTAATTTCATGTTTATTTCACCTGACACTTTATAAAGATGGCCCCAATGTCTTTACTGACAAACTTGCCAAAATAAGACCTTTAAAAAAAGGAAAATAAAGGACTAATATATATTTTACAAAAGGAATGTTATTAGAACATTGCCTATAATGTTGGCTTATTTGATATGATTGCTTGTTTTAGATCTAATTCAAGGGTCTTCATTGAGAGTTTGAGAATGTCCTTGTTTTTAATCTACATCAGCCATCTGAAAAAACCATAGTATGGGTGTAAGGAAAGCATATTATTAAATTTCAGTATATTATTATTTAATTATATTTTAATTTTCTAATGACAGATTTCCCTTATGTCACCCTGTTGCTCCATGCCTGATTTAAAATTTCCATGTTGAAATAAAGTGAATTCATCCATTTCAGTCCAGAAAAATTGGCTTCTGAATGAAAAGCCCTGAACCTTGGAGATCCTAGTGATAGTCAAAACTCTTGGACATGCTTTTCTGTGTGCAGTTGAGTATAATTTGAACACCAGTAGCTTACGCATTGGTTCTATGTCAAATGTAAATCTCTGACTTTAATGGATAGAAGCATCATATTTTTAGATATTATTATCTTAAAGTAAAACCTGTCAGTATCTTATTACCTATAATTTTTGTATAAGATGAAACTATAAAAATGAAAAGAAGTGATTATATTAGACATTATAGAACAGACCCAACCCATTATACCTATGACTTCAGCTGATAGTTATAAAATTTCTTCTTAATAACTATTTTTTGGGCCAGTCCTCTGAGAACTACTTATGGCAAAACTCTAAATATTTCCATAATAGAGGGATCAGGGGACACCTTGAGTCAGATTCCTACTTTCAAATCTTAGATATTATAAACTATTAAAGAAATAATATTAGTATTACTAATTTTATTAATAAAAATAGGTTTTTAGTGTAATTTTAACTTATTTGTAAATCTTTGAAAATAGCTTATTTTCTGGTATAACGATGCAGAAGGTATTTCCTGAAATAAGCAATTTTTAAGATATTCTCCTTCTATAAAATATGGGTTTAGTGACCATTGAGTTTTCAACTTTTCTTGAATAGCTTGGCTTAGTCACTGATACACACACACACACACACACACACGCGCGCGCAGCATTTTGTCAAATACATGTGAGTGCTTTTTCATTTCATTCCCTTGACTGGTAAGTTTGGTCAAGGCATGCAAAATATGGGAATGTGAGATGCGAGGAGAGGCAGATATAGTTTTTCTGGGCCTGAAATGTATACAATTTGGGGAATTCTTATTGAGGAAAAGAGTACAAAATTATAAGTATAAAAATAGGTACAGTATCTTGGAAGGAACACTTGCTTGTAAGGTACCCTAGCTGTATTCTTCATTAGTGTTTCAGGTGTCTTCTGTGAATATAGGAATATAAAGTGAGTCCACTACGTGAAGCTTTAAACCCTACACTAATCTTCCTGTCCTTTCCTGCACTTAATTTCTAAGGGAAAATGTTAGTGTTGACAGTTCAAGACATTTATCACACTAATATGCTACTGTTCTCTCTGTCTTGCTCTCTCTCATTTTGGGGAGAATTTTATCATTTCTTCCTCTTCCTAGCTTTAGACTGGAACATGCCTTTTGAAGACCTGGGTGGACCAATCACATTGTTCTTGTTGACTAAGGACCTCTTACTTTCCCTTCTCTCTGAGCTCACTATTCCTTGCTGTTGATGCTTTCAGATTTATAGAAGACCAAGACTCAAGCGGGGAATTTATATAAACTGTCTCAAACCTAAAACCAGGCCAGTGATGAAAATGGCAAAGCAGATCTGGCATAAGAGACACAACAATGAGTAGCAGAGACTGGAAATTTTGCCTCATAAACAGAGCAACTAAGCTTTAGCTCTGGACAATGTTCCCAGATAGGCATTTATATTTCATGTGGTGTGGATCTCCCTCTATGACCCCCAGAAAAACAGCAATCTGGCTCTTAAAGTACAAAATCTTCTGATTTTTAAATGATTGTAAATAATTCTGTATTTTCAATAATACATTGAGGACCAGAACACATATGAGCCTGTTCAAACTAATTGTCACCAATTTCAGATCTGTAGGGAATTAGTGAAGTGGGGCTGTCAGTTCACTTAGGCTGTATGCTACTTTAAGTCTGTCTATAGCTTAGGGAAGAGGAGTCTTCTGGTCCAGCCTAGATTTTTAGGGGGTTTTCTAATACATCAAATAAATAATGAATGTTTACTTCCCTAATCATACCCATTGCACATAGGATGTCTGTCTGGAAAAAGTCCAGCCATTGTTAATGTAATGAGAATGGTTTGCACAACATCAGTGTAACCAGGTAGCTAAGGAGAGTTTACTGGAATGTGCACATGTGAACAATGACTACTTCACTGTAGTAGTCTGTGAGGGCAATGGATGCCATTGCGTGAACATGTGTACTGTGTGACCATTGCATTCACAATGACTGAGAGAGTAGAGCAATTAATCTGCATCAAATTTTGTGCTAAACTTGAACATTCTTCTGTAGAAACTGTTCAGATGATTCAGAAGGTCACAGCTATGGGCAACTGGTGATTGGCAGCTTCATCACGACAGTGCACCAGCTCATGCATCACATCTCATGCAGACTTTTTTGGCAAAACATCAAATCACCCTGGTGTCTCAGCCCCCCTACAGCC
Source organism: Mormoops blainvillei (assembly GCA_004026545.1). Taxonomy (NCBI): domain Eukaryota; kingdom Metazoa; phylum Chordata; class Mammalia; order Chiroptera; family Mormoopidae; genus Mormoops; species Mormoops blainvillei. The sequence continues at coordinate 70,125 of PVJD01000601.1, read as the reverse complement.
CAATTTGGTGCCCTACAATTTCTGGCTTTTCCCAAAACTCAAATCACCTTTTAAAAGGAAGAGATTTCAGACCATCAGTGAGATTCAGGAAAATATGATGGGGCAGCTGATGTGACTGGGAGAACTTTGTGAGTTCCCGAAGTTCCTACTTTGAAGGGGACTGAGGCATTATTGTCCTATGTATAATGTTTCTTGTATCTTGTATCTTCTTCAATAAATGTCTCTATTTTTTCATATTACATGGCTGGATACCTTCTGGACAGGCCTCCATATACCTGTCCTTCAATGACCGTATGTGGAGTGAAGATGGAGATAGAGAAACTGAGAGACAGTGGCCGGTGGCAAGACAATAGTGAGTTATTCGGGATACTGGCTTTCTAATTAAATAAATGCATTTCAGTTCTACCTTAAATGTTATTAACACTCCATGCACTTTCAGGGATTTCTGTAACTTCTTGAGTTTTTATTCTATAGGATTTGGTCCTTAATTCTGTTGTTCTATTATTTTGTGTTTCAAATCCATTCAGGAGTGCCATGCTCTTGAGGACTGTCTCATTCCCACATTAAACATGAGAGTAGCATGATTTTATTGAATCCATTTCCTGTCACTTGGCCTCCTGACATTGCCAGTATGCTCTGTAGATGAGCCGGGAAGAGATTTTTGTATGAAGTTTAAATCACTTGCAAAAAAAGCATGTCTGGAATCTCATTTCTTTTTTCTCTAGGGAACATCCATGTACTAAACTGACATCAACACATGATAGGAATTGGTTACTCCCTCATATAGTCATTCAGGAATTATTGCTATTTTAAGGCCTATCATTTCCAGGAGTTGCACCTACATTATTCAGCAAAATGCAGTCATCCAAAACTTCCTGACATATCAGTAGTTCTATTCTAGTTTTTATCTCCCATGAGCTGGCCCTGCCACCTAACAAGGACATGATAGGGCAAAATCTCATGGGTGTGGCTCTAAGAAGAAATACAGTGCACCGTGCTTCCATCCCTTGCTCCTCCTGTTATGTAGGAATCTAGGTGTGCTTGGGAATCCTGGAGAGTCTTATCTGAATGAAACCAAGCAGATTGTGAGACTGCCTCCTGCCACTGCTAGTCCAACTGTATCTGCAACTCCTGTTTTTGCAAAATGAGGGACATGAACACTGGAAGTGAGGAAGAACACAGAGAAGTAAAACACAGTTTGTGGTGAAATACACAGGTGCAAAGAACAAAAAAGATGAGGAAGAGAAAAATTGGAGGCTACAGGACTAAATAAATAGTAGGGGATTAGGAAAAAAGTATGCTCAATGACGAGCTGCTTTTTTTTTTTTTTGACTTAAAGAGTGTTTGAGTATTTTAAAGAATGCTTTCAGTTTTACATGAGGGAACTCAGTAGGATGAGGATTTTTTTTTAATTGCTCTTTTTATCCTCTCTCCATTATGCTGGCTAACTATAGATTTTATACCCATCTAGTTGCTAAGTTAATGTTTCATAGGACACAATTCTCACTGATAGCCTGATCTTACATTCTTCCTACAAATGCCCTTGTTTTATTTTTGAGGTTTTTGAATCTCCAAGATTTCAAAGCATGCATAACTGAAGATTGACTAATCTTAAGCACTAATGAGTTTCCACACAAAGGTAAGTGTGGATGTATGTAACCTTATATACATAAAAGTTAAACAACTTCTGAGGATAAATCAACTGAGTTTAACAGGAAAGAGCATGTGAGGTCTCTACAGCTTGGAGGTCTTTTTAAAAAACATACTCCAAAAGTAGTCATTTTACACCATAGTTTAGTGCATTATCAATTTATAGTAGGCAGTATGGACTGATTCTGAGCTGTTGTTTGCTCAGATAACCAAGTTGTCATTTTTAATTAGCTTTTGTACTTTTAAAGGCTAATTGCTTAAAAAAATCAATATTACTTAATTGCTAATAACAAGTGTATGATGGTTAAGTATTTTTATAAAATATTTCCAAAAATATGTAATCTTACAGAACTACATTATCTTTGAATTTTTTTTTACAATAAAGTACATCTTTTTAAAACCAGAAAAACACATATTTACTAATAATATTAGTAAAATAAAAAGTTTTATTTTTGGCAAGATGATTGCTGCTGACATATTTAACAAAACATAAACAAACATTTGTGGTCCTATTTGGCTTTAAGATATACTTTATGTCTCCATCTTCTTTTAACTGTCATAACTTTCTGGACAAATACACTATAGCAACCAAATAAATATACTATATAAAAAAGTGTTTTTACTGATACACTTTTGGTTCATATATGCCATAAGGATTTCCCCATCCCATATCATCCTGAATTGCACTGTGTCAGGGTTTCTTATTGTTGTGACTTATTGTATAAACTGTTTAGGTAGAAGGTTAATTTAGGATGCCTTTGGCTGTAGAATACAGGTTTTCTTTCTGCAGCGCTTATCGGCGCACAGATTAATCAGGCCATAAGGCTTGTTCCCATGCTAACAAGCAGCCAGCTAAATCAGACACCTTGAGTCCTTAGTCAGATTCTTATGAACTGCTTACAGGGTGCAAATATTCTGAGTACTTACTACAAGTCAGACACTGCTCACAACAGTGAATAAAACAGACAAAAAAGTTTTATCCACAGGGAGCTTAATTTCCAGTGGGAGAAGAGGGATTATAAATAAGATGAATATGTAAATTAAGTGGAATATTAGAAGACAATAAGTACTATGGGGAAAAAGTAAAACAGGAAGGGTAGGTGCAGGTAATTGTATGAAAATTACAATTTTAAAAAGGAAGACCAGAGGTGGCCTCACTAAAAAGGTTATATTTGAACAGATCTCAAGAAAGTGAGGAAGTAAGTCATAAGGATAAGTGGGGACCTGTGCCAATAAAGACAGCTGCAAGTTCAGAAGCCCAGGGGTAGCTGTATACCTAGTGCCTTTATGGAAGATCAAGGCCTCTGTAGCACGAGAGGTGTGAACCAAAGAAAGAACACAAGGCTGTTAGGGTAGAGTGATAAGGTGGGTGAATCTTAGAGGTCTTCTAAACACAGAAAAAAATTTCAATTTTACCCTGCAGGAGATGGGAAGGAGGACGCTAAGCCAGGGAAGGTCAGCATCTACTTAGGATCTACCGAGGTCCACTAAACAGTCACTCTACAGAGGAGTGCAAAGCTGGATGCTGAGGGATCGTTGATGAGGCTAGTGCAGTCACCTAGGCACAAAGAAAATTTTACAATTGCCTTTAATGTTTCTCCAGTTATCACCTTTGAAAACTTTTGTTCACTACCCTCTTGGAGAAACTTTTAGTCAAGTGTTGAGAAGTCACCCGGAGCTCTCCACGTAACTCCACTCTTCACATTTGCCCCTATCACAGAAATGGCCACAGGAAAAGCCTCCCATCAAACTCTGTGACATTGTAGTAAATATGTAATAATACATACCGAATCTTTATATGTTCTGTTCAGCAACCAATTCATATAAACCAGATGTGTGGTGATCCAGAATATGCTCTGGAGGTGGACCTGAGAAAGTAAAGACATATTGATTTAGAGTACACACCTGCAATTCTTGCTGCCGGTGCAGCTTCTGCCACAGCTTTGATGTCAGGTGCTTAAGGGAGACCTCGGTTTCCAAAATCCTCTCTTTTTGATAAACTAGAGAAATGCTAGGTCAACAAGATCATCTAATCGCCTTATTGGAAAGCACAGAGCATTAGGGAATGGTATCTTCTTATAAGAGGTCACCAAATCCCACCTAGTATTTAACAGGATTGCTTGATTATAATGAGCAATCACTTCAAGTTATTTGTGAAAATAAAGACTTAGAAAATGTATGAACAGGAAGGAGTATTTGAAAGTTTGCAAGTAAAATAGTAACCTTTTTCCATTCACCCTATAAACCAAGAAATATGACTTTTCACTTTAAATAAGATTGTGTACATAAGACATTTAAAAGAGAGATAAGGAAAAAAGCCTTAATTAAATCAACAAAGAATGGAAGTCTTGAAATTTACATTACTTATGAAAATAATCCAAAACTATAGTCAAACAAAGAACTAACCACAGCTTAGATCAAAAGTGTTTTTCTTGTTTTAAAAAACTTTTCCTGCTTTGCTGCTTTAGTGTTGAGGGTGTTGAGTAGAACTTTATAATTGGTGAAATATGCATACTTAGAACACTTTTTTAATGTTAAAAGTGCCATTATTTTTGAGGCTATTGGCAATAATTCTTTCCCACCTTGAGCCTGGATTTTTTTTTTTTTAGATTGTAGTTATATCCACCCAAATCATTACATCTAGATTATAATATAGAATCCTTACTTCTAATAATATTTTGTTAATAAAGATTTTAACCCATCATCCATATTTTATTACCACTGATTCTTCTCTTGTATAAATAAATCCCAATTTCATATAAGCCATACAATGGCCAAGATGGAAAAATTTATGCACCTAGTAAAGCAGGAAATTTGGGGGTTTTTTTCTTGGTCAGAATGAACTTGGACTTCTTCCTTTTAATCAAAAGACCAATAATATTTTGGCAATAAAAGTGATAGGTCCAATAAAGAGGTTGGTATTTTAGGCTACAGGAGCAAACACACCCATATGGAGAAAAGTTATAAATGGCTATGATAGAATACATATTCTCTTAGGACAGGCAATTTAGAGTTCTCTTTGGTACTGTTTACTCATAGTCTTTTTTTTTAAATCCTCACCAGGGGTATGCTTATTGATTTTAGAGAGAAGGGAAAAGAGGGAGAAAAAGAGGGAGAGAAATACCAATGTGAGAGAAAAACATCAATTTTTTTATCTTTATTATATTTTTTCCATTACTGTTTAGACCCCTTATACTCCCCTCACCCTAGCAATCACCACACTGTTGTTCATGCCGATGAGCCCTTTTTCTTTTTTGTTCAGTCCCTCCACCTCCTCACCACCCTCCCCCCTTAACTGTCATCCTGCTCTCCATCTATGAGTCTGTCCCCATTTTCCTTGTTAGTTCATTTTGCTCATTAGATTCCACATATGAGTGAAATCATATGGTACTTGTCTTTCTCTGACTGGCTTATTTCACTTAGCATAATGTTCTCCAGGTCCATCCATACTGTTGCAACAGGTAAAACTTTCTTCTTTTTTTACGGCCAAGTAGTATTCCATTGTGTAAATGTCCCATGGTTGTTTTGTCCACTCATTGCTGATAGACAGTTGGGCTGCTTCCATATCTGGGTGATTATAAATAGAGCTGCAGTGAACATAGGGGTGCTTATGTCCTTTTGGATTAGTGTTTTGGGTTCCTTTGGATATGTTACCAGAAGTAGGAACACTGGGTCAAAAGGCAGATCCATTTTTAATTTTTGAGGTATTTCCATACTGTTTTCCACACTGTTCTCCACAGTGGCTCCACCAATCTGCATTCCCACCAACAGTGTAAAAGGGTTCTTCTTTGTCCACATCCTCATCTGCACTTACTGATTTATTGATGATAACCATTCTTACAGGTGTGACATGGTATCTCATTGTGGTTCTAATCTGCATTTCTCTGATGATTAGTCACATTAAGCATGTTTTCATATGTCTCTGGGCCATCTGTATGTCCTGCTTGGAGAAGTGTCTATTCGGGTGCTTTAACCCATTTTTAAATTGGGTTGTTTGTTTTTTTGGTATTGAGTTTTATAAATACTTTATAAATATCAGATGTTAACCCCTTATCAGATGTATTGGTGAATATGTTCTTCCATTCTGTGGGTTGTCTTTTTATTTTGTTGATTTCCTTTGCTGTGCAAAAGCTTTTTAGTTTGATGTAGTCCCATTTGTTTATTCTTTCTTTTGTTTCCCTTGCCTGAGGAGATATATCCGATAAAAAATTACTATGAGCAATGTCCAAGATTTTACTGCCTGTGTTTTCTTCTAGGATTTTTGTGGTTTCAGGTATAACATTTCAGTCTTTGATCCATTTTGAATTTATTCTTGGGTGTGGTGTAAGAAGGTGATCTAGTTTCATTTTTCATGCATGTATCTGTCCAGTTTTCCCAAGACCATTTATTGAATAAACTATCTTTAACCCATTGTATATTTATGTGACAGATCAATGGAACAGAATAGAGAGCCCAGAAATAAACCCATACCTTTAGAGTCAATTAATATTTGACAGGGGAAACATGGATTGGTTGCTTCTCATATGTGCCCCAACTGGGGACTGAGCCCATAACCTATGCATATGCTCTGACCAGGAATCAAACCTGCAACTTTTCCCTTTATGGGATAAACCCAACCAACAGAGCCTCACCAGTCAGGGTTCCCCTCATCCTTGTAATATAGCAATGGATCCTATGAAGAATACTCAGCTCTTCTGAATTTCTCTTCTTTTCTTAGCAGAAATCACTTGGGTTCTGTGTTCTTCCATTTTTCTCTTCTAATAAAGCAAAATAATAACATTTATTCTACAATTATTAGGTTGATATAAATGGCAATATTTGATTTAAATCTCTGAACAAGATAAATGACTAAAGTAAAAGAAAATGCCTCTGTTTTCTTTCTTTCTTTTTTTTTAATAAAAAAAAAGGAATGAATTAATTTCATTTGAAGAAACCCAGATGTCCTCAAGATAGGTCCAGTCTGCCAAAAGAGTTCTTTAGAAATTCTCTGATGAGTCAAAATTCCAAGGTTTTTTTCCCATGTTGGCTTGTGTGGTTCTCTAATATCACTTTTAGTTTGGTCAAAGTGATAGGCATCTCTCATTAAAATGTTCCTGTAATCCTCCCATTTGTCAGTTAAGTTGAACCCAGAATTTCTTCAAAATCTTAGCCCAATAAGTAATTTTTCATTTCCTACTGTTGCCTGAGCAAGGCTATAAACTCGAGAATGAAAGGAACAGTATTTGTATGAATGTCGATTGATTCAAATACTAATTGGTAATATCTGTGTGCGGTAGTTTTCTTCAATACATGTTATATTACACTTAACTAGTCTTCTGTTTAAGATATCAGGTATTATGGATTCAGACAATATTTGTTAAACTTTTTAAAATTATCTTTTATAGATTATCAATAAAGTATTTAAAAATGAACGAAAAGTGTGTGCAGAGTGCTGCTTCATTACTCGATGAATATATATAATTTTATCCTTGGTAAAATTTCCCAGAGACCCTTCTCTTAAGTAGTCATTTAAATAATAGTGATCTTTGGATGATGCTTTAGGATTAGATAATAAGGGTATGACTCATAAACATGTCATTTAAACATGGGAACAAGTAACTAGAACCCGCTCTCTCTAGCCAAAACCTCTCATTTTTATGGGTTTTCCACCCCCACATGAATGGCATACACCTCCAGTCTTTAAACTGGCAGGTTTTCTTAGAAAAATGACCCATTCTGTGATGAGGAATACCTAAATCCCACAAGTAAAAGAAGCACCCTGTTATTAGTCTTCCTGTTCAGCATATGAAAAGCAAAAGTACGTGAGAACCAGACTCAACCTGTAATTTGGTAGCCAAACAACAGATCTGTGCTGTAACAGGAAAAATAAAAATATAGTTCTACTTTGGTATTCTTGGCTGGTCAGCCCTGGAAGAGTGAAACTTTGCTTGATTTTCTCGCTTCAGAACAATGTTCTTGTCTGCCACTGGATTCCAATGAGAGAAGTGTATGCTCCTTGGGCAGTTTGATTCTGGCATCCATTCCAAGGACTGAGATTGACAAATATATGGTTTACATTTCCTCAGTCACATATGAACTCTTCCTCTACTGAAGTACACACTTTCTCCTAAGTGCATTTTAGGATTGAACTGTTTTAGGCTGTATTTTTCCCCCTGTCTTTAAGCATGTGAAAAAGATAAACCGAGGCACATTAACATTGTCAAGAGTTTATTTGAACATTTATCAATTTGAATGGGGCAGTGCCAAACCAAAAGCAGTTAGGAGCACTACACCAGTAGGAGTGGAGAGGCTGTTATAGAGCAGGTGGGAAGGAAAATAAGGAGACTACTTAATAGGCTATGGCTTACGCAGCTGTCTTATTTGCGAAAGCCTAGGTGGCTGTTGGGGATTGGTTGTGCTTAAGTGCCATTTTTACAGATTCATGTACCTCGGCTCTGGCTTAGATTTTCGTTTGCTCACATGGGCTACCAAGCCCTTAGAGCCACCTCAGTCTAGTGGCCTCCTTGTTTAACTATGTAAACAGTAAGAACACAGATATTCTCACTACTGGAATAATTTGCATTACTAACACCCATGATTGACTAAAATTTGCTTAGTGACAGAAAGGATGGATCTTTCTTTTTTAGTTTTTAATACAATAAAAAGGAGATTGATGATTGTCTTTTTAAAAAAATCAATACCACCGATATATGTTGACCCTTTTGAGTAAGGTAATGTCAATATTTATGCCTATCATTTTCACTACAGGAAAAATATATATGTGTATATACACTTTCACACACATATGTACATATGAACATACATATATACACATACATGAGACACACATATATTAATATAAACATATGTGTATATCATTTAACTGGGGATATTCATATTTGCCTTGGTCTCTAAAATAATAGCAACAAATACAATGAAGACAGTGTGACCATTCTATAACTACCATTGAAGACAAGATTTTTGTCATAGATAAGTGAAGAAAGGGGAATTTGAAACATTTATGAGAGAAATAGGATTTAATCTATGCGGAGTCCCAGAAGCACAAAGCATTCCATCAAAATGCTGGGACTCTGAAGCTCAGAAGACAGGCTTGGTGCCTTGCCAATAGCCCTTTATCAAGTAAGAGATCTGGAGTCAAAGCAGGAATTTGATTCGGGCTAGTGGCTTCCCCGTATTCCAAATTGCCCTGTAACCCGAGGTGTTTAGATCTTACGTGTTACTGGTTTCTTACGTCCCTAGCATTTAATTTTACTGCCTTTTTAAAAAAAATTAAGTAGCATGTATGTACTAATCAGACCTTCATACTCTCAAGAAAATGTGCAAAATTGTTTCCACTGTTAAGTAGAATTGCATCAAAATGATAAACTTTTGTGTGGAGTATGCATTCATAATAAGAGAGTATTGCAAGATCGATATTAAAGTATTTTTCCAGTAAATGGGAAATCTAAAGAAACTTTGGGTGGGTTCATTTGTTATAAGAAGAAATAAAATGTTACTAATTCTGGCAAGAGTGTATTTAAAATATGTGTAGTAAGATGAGACAAAAGCTAACTTTTTCCATCTTCCCTAGATTGGCCCTAAATTGGTGAAGTTGATCTTTTTGTTTCTAATAGGCTAAGTTTCTATTACTTCCCCATTCACTTATGGGACTAGGAAAGGAGAGGGCGACAAGAGTAAAAGACTTTTGTGATTCAGGACCATTGACGAGGATTGATGAGAATGTGAGAGGTGAGCTACTGCCTTGGGGCTAGATGACAAGGGGGTTTTGAGAAGAGATGTGTTCTTAGGGCGTTGCAAGTCTCCCTGAGGCTAAGAAATAGGCTTCATATATCCCCATCCCCCTGCAATGGGAGATTTGCTTAACCCTGAGAAATGCTGTATCACTCATGAGGTGATTCCCGGCTTCTGAAGACGGGCACTGACCATTAACAACTATGACCTTGAGGATCCCAGTGAAAAGTATTCATGTGAAGCTGAAAGGCCCCTGACGGTCTCATCTGAGGAACATGGCAGCAATGTCCAGTGTACGCTGATGACCGGAGCGCCCTGCTGCAAACGTTCTGGCATGACCTAGAGGAAATTATGGCTAAATTACAACTTCATTCCAGAAAGACAGGAGGAAATCCTCAGCAGATTGTTTGGTGAGCAAGAGAAGCTTTTTAAAAAGTTGAGGACTGAATTTAATTTATAAAACAGATAACCTAGCCCACTCAGATGGGTTGCCTCCCCTGCCCTCTCCTGTTTTATTTTTTTGTTTGTTTGTTTTGTTTTGCTTTTGTTTTTGGTCTACGTGCATATCCTTCATCCAAACTTTGAAGAGAGAAAGATGAGTTGAAGAAAAAAACACCATGAAAGTTATTTCCTGGCATCTCACCCAGGAATGAGTGATGAATAGAGCCTGGAAACAACTTTAAAAGCCATTTTCTTTGCTCATGTGAGGTCGTGAGGTTGATCTGTGAAACTCTCTGGGCACTAGAATGAATGAAAATGGCACAAAACACACCCAAGTCCTATCATTGATTTAAAGTGATTGATGGCAGGTCTTGTCTGATTGTGCTATATTGTCCAGCCATCCATCATTCCAAACAAACACTGTACTCCATGGTCCAATATACACTTACATGTGGCCAAAGAGTTGAGGATTTATTTTTTTCCCAGAGAGCAGTTGGTTGCGGGGTGCAGGAAGAAAGAGAACTCATTTTGCTTCCCATTATGAAACTGCAAAATAGTTGTCTGTTAGGAAGAAAGTACTCTGATGACACATGCTAAATTCTTGTTAAGTTTATGTAGGAATGTGTTCATTTCCATTGAGCAAACCACATTTCCCACATTTTACTCAGGCTGTGTCTTCCCCCAAGCTTTTTCACAAGGTCTAACATTTGTTCTATTTCCTAGACCAATCCTGGTTTGAGACAGGAAGTTAATTTTTTTAGAATACCTAACAAATGATTATAAAAGTATTTCATACTCCTAGCCAAAAACATAGAAGATAAAGTATGAGGAAAGGAATAAAAATCACATATGATCCTCTCTGATCTTAAAAAGTACCTTCACTCTTTCCTTCCACAAGAGGTTTCCTAGTTGTTATTTATATCTAGTTAGCTATAATTACATCTTTTCTCCTTTTAATATAAAAGTAAGACCGCACGGTAGTTGAAGTTTTGTGTTCTCCCGCCCCCAACCCTCTCCCCACCCAAACAATATTGTATCTTAAGTGTTTTAGCCAAACCATTGCAAAACCTTCAAATGCATGATTCTTTGGGCAGACGGGGAGTGTTAGCCTCTCCTGACTCACTCTGTTGGGTTAATAGGGTTATGTATGGGGTGCTCAGTTGGAGCACTAAGGATGAGCCTCCCTCTTCCGAATCACTATCACTGCTTATTTCACCCATGACGTGATGTCTCCTGCTGACCTCTGGGTTCTAAAGTTGAGCTCAGAATCTAGTTTGCCCCTCAGTCCTCAAAAAATTTCAAGTCCAGTCCAGCTATAGATGCCATTGTTCCTAGAACTTGGTTTTTATGTCAGTTATCATCAGGTCCCTACCTGGGTTTTGTCTTTTCCAGGTATAATACCTCTCTACCTCTCTTTCTGAGCATGTTTTTCTAGAAAATACAGAGGAATGCTTTTCTGAGTATCACTAGCTTATAGATCTCAGCCCATCCCTCTGTGATTCCCTAATGCTATATTATGGTTACCTCTTAGCAAGTTCCATTGTATCTTAGACCCTGGGACTAAGACCGTCTAGTGAATACATGCAGCTGTATTCCATGGGCACTCTTCTTTTTCCTAGATGTTAAAATCAGCCAGGCCTTCTACCATCATCAACTCTTAAGTCCTACAAAAACAGATTTGCCCTATGGCTATAATATATGTAAGCTAGTTAGTGAAGGAATTGCTCTAGGTTCACTTTCTACCGTTTTCTTCAAAACTTTATCATAATTGGTTTCTTTGATACCTAGATTTTCCTTCTTCAGGAAGTCCCTTTATATAAATTCATATAAACCAGGTGGTTTACATAAATGTTAGGGTTCAAATCTCCCAAGGTGCTTCATCTTGGCTCATTGCCTTAAGCAAGTGATTCTCAACTGGACTGGGCAGGACTTTGCTTCATAAGGGATAATAGACAATGTCTGGAGAGTAGAGGCCAGGAATGATGCTGAGCATCCTCTAACACACATAACTGGCCCATACGACAAACAATTTGTGGCCCAAAATGTAAATACTGCCAGGTTTGAGAAACCCTGACTTAAGCCATCTACATCATGTCCCATACACATATGAGGCCACACACAACTGCGATTCAAAGCATCCGTACCTCCTCTTTCTCAGTGATTCTCAGAGAGACACCTCCACCTGCTCAGCTTACCACTAGTGCATGATATCAGGCTCTATTCATCCATATTACAGATAAATTGCCAAAGAATCCCGAACCCAGCATCAATACATTAAAGACATTAAGCTAGGCACTGAGAATGAGGTATTCTCTGTGCTCCAGTGCTTTTAGGTTAACATGTTAAATAAAATGTGTTCAAAATGACTACATAACCTTCATATAAGTATATGCTGACATGAACCTGTCTGCATAAATCATTTCATGGAACACAGCTACTGCCAGCCTCTTTCCTCCCTCCTACTGTCCAAGAGTATGTGCAGTTGTGGACAGGTGCTCTCACAAAATAAAATAAATTAACATGCAGAAATAGTGTATAAAATACACCAAACCCGTAATCTCATATGGAAGCATAATTTCTTGCTGCCAAAATTCTTCTTTGGTGATAACCTTCATCTCACTTAATAGTTAATGGGTTCTAATGAATGGCAAACGAAGGAGTTTGGTCACCTTTGCAGTGCCACATACTTTCACTCTTCATTACCATCTTCCACATTGCGCTTGGTTTCTCCTCTACTTGTCTGCTTTAGCCTAGCCCAGAGAGGTTTATCTTTTCCATCAGTTCTCAGCTTTTCCCTCAAATTTCTTTTCCTGACATCCTTTCAATATATTCTCTCTGGTATTTATTCTTTATCCTTTTTCCCCCTCTCCACATTTTACCATAAAAGTTTTAAAACACAAAGAGAAGTTGCAAGGACCTTAGAGTGAACATCGGTGTACCCACCACCTAGATTCTATAGCAAGGTTCTACTTGCTATACCACATATCTAATTGTCCAGCAGTGTACCTTCACCCTAAAACAGTTCAGCTTGTATAGAATTACTAGAATTTGTGTTTAATATATTTCCGATAAAGTGCACGACTGTTAAGTATACTATTTAATGAGTTTTGAGATATGAGCTGAACTCATTATCCATTACGACTCATATAAGTTTCATGTGTGAGCAGATTCAAAACAACATATTCTGCTGTAGATATTTATACATCTGAAACTACCTGAGGAGTTGTTTTAGAAACACAGTCTCCTCTATTTAGACCCTGATTAAGGAATGCCAATATAGGGCTGAGAAACCTATGTCTTAGAAACTCCTCAGGTGATTCTGAAAATTAGTTGAGTTTGGAAACCTCTTTCCTAAGTTAATGTGCCCCCAGCTTGGCTGATAACATTTATCCAAGTGGATGCCTGTTAAATATCCAGATCACTAGGGCTTTCCCCTGGAAATTCTGATTCACTAGGGATGGTTAGAACTCAGAATTTGGATTATCATTTTCATTTTTGTATTTACTTAACCATTCATTCGTTCTCTCATTTATTAGACCACAATCTGCTGAGTGTCTTCTATGTGTGAGGCATCAGGACAATTCTGGGTTTTGACGATGTGTAAATATCACTTTATCAAATATCAAAGTAATATCAAAATTGGAAGTAGGATATGACTAAAAAATATTGGGTGGTATCTTTAATTATTACCTCCTTCTTATCCCCTCCTCCTTCTCCCACAAATGCTGCTGCAGTCAACTGTATAATGTAGACAGTGCTTCCAAAAAGGGAAGGCTTATCCTGAATCATCCAACACTCAGCCAGGAACCAGAAGATCATGTTAGGAGAAAGAAATTCTGTCAGGCTACAGAGGCATAATCCTGGAGCCTTTGGCTGTATCCACAATCTCAACATTTTGAAGGGTCTTGTGTCCAAAAGAAACTCATGAGCCACATAACTTCTTCAACATGTTAAAAAAGATTCAGTAGTATTTTTCTAATCAGTTGACCATGCCATTGTCACTTAACATATCTATTTTTGAGGTTCTTGCCTTCTATCATCCTAATATAACCCATGAAATGGGCAAGATAAAGTTAGAGCCTCCACCCAAGGTTGGATACCCTCATTCATATTTATTGACATGATGGATGATTGTTCAGGAAACTAGAATGATACTTTTTTACTCTGTTGGACCCCATGCAAGGGCTGCTCTGTCTGTGGGGAATACAGAGGGGGTGCACCAACCCTCCCAGTGCCTTTATGTGTTTACCAACTCAGAATCTCTTGTATTTTTTCTGCATTAAGCAGAATGATAGGAGTTATAAGGTGGAGATATATATGTGTGTGTGTGTGTGTGTGTGTGTGTGTGTGTGTGTGTGTGTGTTATCAGAGGACAGAACAGGGGATTTTATATCTATCTGAGATTTACGATGGAGATGGTGGAGATGGTGCTGGGTAAAAGAATACTCTAGGAGAAGGGACAGGCATGGACAAAGGCATCCTTGCAGCAAAGTACAAGATGTACCTGAAAAGGCAGTTATATGTTTTGATTGGAGTGTAGTGGGTGTGAGGAGAATCAATGAGTAAAGAAGCTGGAAATGTAGATTTGGGCCACATTATAGCAGGTTCTGAATCTGAAGCCTAAGAGTTTAGACCTTATTTTATGGGCAATAAGGACCCACTGAGCTGAGTGTGTTATAATCAAAGCTGCACTATAGCAAAATTACTTTGGCAGCAGCTTTAAGAATAAGAAGCAGCATGAACTTGAGACTCAAAAGACCAAACCTGTGTGCCGGATCAGCCATGTCTTAGCCGAGCAAACTGGGATAAGTCACCAAAACTTTCTACACCAGTGTCCTCATTTGTAGAATGGGTGTGACAGTACCTTCCTGCAGGGTTTTGATTAGATTTGAGGTAGTGGGTTTAAAAGGCCAGTACAAGCCTAGCAGTAAGTGTTCACTGGAAAAAAAGGCAACAATGGAGGCAGGAATAGTTAAGAGGGTTTCTCAATAGTTTGAGTAAAAATCATGAGGGATTAGAGTAAATGGAACAACGTTAAAGATAATATAGGAGAGTATCTAGATCATTAAAAAATGGAGAAGAGGAAAAATAAAAAAATGACATATGTCGACAATGGGTGACAGCAAGGGTGAAGATGTTATATAAGAGGCAGGAGTGCTGAGGAAAGATGATATTTGGTAATTTCAGTAATAATCACATATCACATAGAATTTAGTTCTTCAGCTGGTTATTTCTGGAAATAATATCAATTATAATAGATAAGAAATAAATAACACTTAATTATCATATAACTCTTCATGGTAGGTACTGCATTGGTTATTATATACTATCCCTATTTGAAAAATTAAGAAACCAAGGTAAAGAGAGACTAAGTAAATTGACTGAGGTCCCATAATAACTAAGTATCTAAGCCAGGCATTAATCCCAAATTGTCTGGTTCCAGAATCAGGGAACATAATCTTTAAATAATACAGAAAGGGATTAACATCCTAAAAGACTTTCTAGATGACTCAGTTTTGCTGAAGAACTGGTCAGACCTGGCTGGTCTACTGTGGAGAGCTATGAAGATATAGAATGTCAATGATTTCTTACTGAAACAGATGCACATTTTGGGCAACAAACTAAGAGATTTTTCTTTATTTTCTTTAAATCAATTCGAAATAAACAGATTCCCCTATTCTAACATGGGTTTTAGGTGAAATCAAATGTTGGGGGACTCCTCCAGTCATTAGTCATAAACCCGTATAACCCGTATTATTGCCGCGGTTCCATTTGCATCAGCCCACAGAGGCACCTTCAGGTCTACTGTGAATGAGGCTACCAGGGTCCCAAGAGGCCGGAGAGAGGTACATACTCTGGGAGTCCAAGCTTGATATCCAGTGTCTCTACTTGCATCACATTTTTTCTGTAACATGTTGGCTCCTCCACACGACTGTGCCACAGACACTCCCTGGTACACCTAACCACTCTCCTGAGTCCAGGCAGGTGACTCCCTCTCCCTTCCTTGCTGCTGCCTTTAAAGGAATTCTCCTTCTTCTCCTCCTTTAAAGATAATTTTTCAAAAAAAAATTTTTTTTTTTTTTTTTGCTTTTGAGAAGAAGAGGAAAATACTACCACTTTTAGGACCACAAGAATATGGTTGGGGGAAATGTATAACAAGTAAAGAGATTGAATCAATAATTTAAACCCTCCCTATAAAGAAATCCCCAAGCTCAGATGGCTTCACTGGTGAATTCTGCCAAACATTGAATAAGAATTAATACTAATTCTTTATGAACTCATCAATATGTTAGAATAGGATAAAAAACTTTCTAACTCATTCTGATACCAAACCCAGAAAAAAATCACTGAACTACAGAAAATATTTCTTATGAATATAAATGCAAAACTTCTCAATAAAATACTAGCAAACTATAACTAGTAACATGTAAAAAGGATTATAAACCTTGACCAAATAGGATTTATCCAAGAAATACAAGGTTGGTTTAACATCTGATAATCAGCTAATGGAATTCAGAATGCCAATAGAAAAAAGGACAACTACGTGGTTGTATCAAAAAGTGCAGGAAATGCATTTGACAAAATCCAACACTTTGTCATGATAAGAACACTTAATAAACTAGAAATTGAAGGGATCTTCCTCAACTTGATCAAGGACATCTATGAGAAACTCAGAGCTATTATCAAACTTAACAGTGAGAGACTAAATAATTTCCCCCTAAAATCAGGAACAGCCAAGGATATTACTCTTGACACTTATATTTAACATTTTGTGGAGATTCCAACAAGGTTAATTAGTCAAGAAAAGAAATAAAATACATCCTGATTAAAAAGGAAAATTAAAACTCTCTATTTGCAGAAGCTATAGTCTTGTATATAGAAAATACCAAAGAATCCACTAAAAATTTTAAAGTAAATAAGTGAGTTCAGCAAGGTTTCATGGAACAAGGTCAAAATACAAAATTAAATTGTATTTCTGTGCACTTGCAATGAACAATCTGAAAATAAAATTAAGAGAACAATTCTATAAAAAAGCATGAAATATTTAGGAATACATTTAGCAAACAAAGCGCAAACTTTGCATTTTTAAAAGTAAAAAAAGTTGTCGAGAGAAATTAAAGATTATTTTAAAATATTTGAAAATATCTGATGTTCACAAATCAGATTTAAAATTGATCTATCGATTCTACACAATTCTCAACACAATCGTGGATGGTTTTTTGTTCAGGACTTGACAGCTAGTCCTAAGATTCATTTAAGTTATTCAGAATCAGAGAGGGAGAGAGAGGGAGAAGGAGAGGGAGAGAGATGGAGAAGGAGAGAGAGAGAGAGAGATCTTGTAAAAGAAGAACAAAGTTGAAGGACTCACACATCTTGTTTTTAAAAACTTACTGCAAAACTACAGTAATCAAGACAGTTTGGTACTGGTAAAGGACAGACATTTGGATAAATGGAATGGAATCAAATTCCATAAATAAATCTTTGGGAAAAAAAGGAGAAGAGTAATACTTTTTTTTTTTTATTATTCTCTATGGAATACTTTTGGAATGACTATGATCAATTGGAATGAATATTTTCCAGTTGAAGTTCGGCAATTGAGTAATGTCACTGCAGAGAAAACAATCTCCTTCTCTTCGTCACCACACTACAGTGCTCTCCACGAACCTCACTCACCCCAGGCCCCAGGTCAACCACCTGGTGAACTCACTGGAAAGGAAAAGCAGCTGATTTAAATACACACTGAGGTATAAACTATTCAAATTCCAAATTTTCCTGGAGCTCAAATGTCCTTGAAGTCTTACTGAGCTAGAGTATCCCAAAAGAATTTCTCCAACCTCTGAAAATAGACCCAGCCAAGTACCATGTTGCCTAAGATTAAAATTTAGAGCAAGGCAGGCGATTTGTTAAGAGACACTGCCTAAGCTCTAATAATAAAACTGTAGTTCATTCGTTACAGTTACTATAAAGTAGCAACTGTTTTATGGATTATCTCTTGAACCAGAACCAGAGATTAGTGTTTTAGGACAATTGGGAGGGTTTAGTTAAGATTTAGAAAGATGCAAGGAACTTTCAGACATAAAAAATTTGAGAAAGTATTAAAAAGGAAAAGTATTCTTTTAAAGAAATTATCTATAGAAAAGCAAGGTGAATTGCAGCTGTGACATAAGGGGCAGGGATGAGACAAAATAAGACCGATAATTAATCTTACAATATGTGAGGCTAAAGGAAATTAAAGTAAAATGAACATGAGTGGTTTGAGTTTATTTTGGAATAGAGAACATATTTAATAATGAGGCAACTGCCCAGACTGAAAAGAAATGTTTGGGGAAAAATGAAGAAAAGTTTATAAAGGCCAAATTTATTGAGCTCTTAAAATATAATCATGTTGGAGTGAATTTTAGAAGTTGTGATTATTAAAACTACTTACTACTTCATTCTTATCCTGCCAAATCCTGCCAGTTAAAGAGCACAAAAACTATTGTGAAGGAATTTAGAGAATCCAAAAACTTTATTAAATGTCCCCCAAAACACAGTGACCCCAACAAAAATCAGTTTGCCTACCTTTCATTGTCACTTTCATCTCCATGAGTCCATAAATCACACATAGAGTCACACTGAAATGTTCTGAAGATATTGTAATATTCATCTCCAATAAGAATATAAATCCCACTGCGACCCGCCCCCTCTCCCCAGTATTTTAGCTAATATAGATGATAGCCTATGGGACTGGAAAATTCCAATAAAATCATGATCTAAGTATCTAATCAGGCTTCTGAAGAAAACCAAATAGATAAGGTGTTCTTTTTCTCTAAATTAAAAACACAAGCAGATGAATTTTAGATTTTGGATGTTAACATTAAAGAGAATATAAAAGTATTGTGGTAAGAGACAGGGTAAGAGAGAGGGAAAGGCGAGACAGGGAGGCAGCACCACTGGAAATATACGACTACGTAACAATTAAAAAGTTAACCGGGGAAACTAGCCTACACCTTTTTATAGGAGAAGGTTAATCTAAAATGATGCGAGTCTTGAAAAAGTTAGCTGTCACATTCAATAGCGGGGTCATACAGTGGTCACTGGCTACCTAAGGGGAGAAGTTGGTAAATTACTTTCTGCAGTTCACATTCTTTCCGGAAACATCAGCTTTTCCAGTATCTTTGGCTGGCCTGCATCAGGAAGGGTTCCCATTCTGTGGAAGGTTTTGTTAACCTCGCTAGCAGCGGGTCCTGATTGGCCATGAGAGAATCTGGGCTAAATGTTATACATTTCCAATGATGTAAAAGTAAATTAGAGAACAGGGCAGTTATTACACCAGAGAACGTGGGGCAATGGGGAATAATAA
The DNA here is from genome assembly GCA_004026545.1 of Mormoops blainvillei. Classification (NCBI taxonomy): domain Eukaryota; kingdom Metazoa; phylum Chordata; class Mammalia; order Chiroptera; family Mormoopidae; genus Mormoops; species Mormoops blainvillei. The sequence continues at coordinate 50,960 of PVJD01000601.1, read as the reverse complement.
AAATCAGACTACTCTAATTTCCTTTGAACAACTAAATATATACAGGTCATTATTTCCTGTAATCCACAGGCCTCCTAGTGCAAGTCCTGGCCCTGCGTTAGAGCCTCCGAGACAAAAACAACAAAATGTAGTGTGGAGAGGAATGGAGAAGACTGTAATTCAATTTAGAGAATGGATTAAGTACAGTTTTCAGATGCTGGGTTTCTTCTCATATTGGATGTTAAATTAGACAACCAGGGAGGAAAACTTACCTTGTTTGAAAAGTTTAGATGTTTCCCTAACAGTAATTTTCATTCATATTCCCTACAACTGGTTCCTGTACATCGCTGAGGTGGCTGAGCCACATTGTAACTTTTCTTTGCCAAGGCTGAATCATAAAGGGAATCACCCTTTCTTCTTGAATAAAGTTCAAGCTATACTTAACATTATTTCTCTAGGGATTGAGTTTAGTCCTTAATTTCAAGTTTATGCCAAAATTGGTCTGTTTTCCCAGGATGTGCACCAGGCTACTTTTATGGAAATGAGGACATCTCTTTTCTAGTTTTAGGTAGGTCTGCATCTACTTTCCCAATATATGAGGACTTCTAGGCAATCAGAGTACACTACTTACAGGCCCACAGCATTCTGTGTGTTGCCAAGAGAATGACTGAGAAAAATGCAGCCTTTACCGGTACCTTTGGCTTCATGGACCCATCCCATCCACATCAGCTGATGGGCTTTTAAATACATTGATTCTTGGGCATCAAGTGCGCTGAAAGGTGGAACCCAGGAACTATTTTAAATAAGACATTTTATGAATACTGAAGTAGTAAAACACTGCCAGCCATCCTTCACATTTTCACAAAACTTATCCAAAGGGACTACTAGGGATATTCTTTATCACATTTGTATCTGGAGACATCTAGAACTAAATTCATCATGGCTGTGCCAAGTTTCTCCCTCATGCACTATAATATTGTAAAGAATAGATTTCACTCCGTGATACCAAATTCTTATACTACTACATCAGCTTCTATTTGTCCTACTGCAACTTCTCATGTCCTTTTAGTTTCACCCGTGAAATTATGCATAATCCACAAAGTTTTTCTCACATGGGGATTCTTGGCTCCCAAGCAACTCGACTAGGACAGAGGGGCTGAATGATGATAAAGAGCTATTTCTCTTGAAGGATGGCCTGGAGATACCAAAACCTCTCTTGGTCCTACCAAATCTATCTGGATAGACTGGAAAATATTAACTTATGGCAAATTTGAGTTGAGATCCTAGGAAGCTGGCAGTGTTCATCCAGGAGTTCAGCTTAAGGATTGGGGGACAATAAGTGAAAGGCAAAGAGAGGTCATCCAGCTAGGGAAATGACAAGATGCAACCATACATTGCAGCCTACTGTATGTCTAAATGTGAGTTCTTTTACTATCAAATATGTACATAAGTATAGAAGGTATCCCATTTTACCTGGGATAGTTCTGGTTTAGGCATCTTTTCCCAGTATAATTATTAATTGCTCCCTTTTCACTCTTTAAGGTGTTCAGTTTGGATAAAAATGGTATGCATATATAGTAATATCTAGTCCTTCCATTAGCTTTGCTAGTCCTAAGAAGAGACCACATACCCATGTTTTATTGTTGGAAGATTATGAACCCTCTTTAAGCCTTTATCATTGCTTAGTCTTAGAGTAAGTTTTAATAAGTGAGAAAAATAATAAGAGGTCCAGTCGGTCCTGGGTGTGGAGTGGGGGAAAGGTGGCTTTCAAGAGGATGATGGAGAATAGGAAGACTGAGGAGAAGTTGTCTTTGGGCCATATCTAGCACTACCAAAAACCCTGTTGGACTGCCGGTCCAGATGGAGACAAAGGTAAACATGGCTCATCTTCTTGCACAACCACATCAAAATTGCAAGTAAAATATAGACCCTGCTTGGATGATAGGGGAGGCTGTACCACTGGACCCTACAGGACACCTACTACATTAGGCTGCACTATCAAGACACAGAGTCATAGCAGCTCTACCCAGTACAGAAGCAAACACAGGAAGGCTGCCAAAATGAGGAGACAAAGAAATGTGGCCCAAATGAAAGAACAGATCAAAACTCCAGAAAAAAAACAAAACACTAAGCAAAATGGAAATAAGCAATCTATCAGATACAAAATTCAAAATACTGGTTATAAGGATACTCAAGGATCTTAGTGAGGACCTCAACAGCATAAAAAAAAAAAATCCTGTCTGAAATGAAGGATACACCAATTGAAATAAAGAACAATTTACAGGGAAACAATAATAGAGTTGACGAAGAAGTTGAGAATCAAACCAATGATTTGAAAGATAAGGAAGCAAAAAACAACCAATCAGAACAATAAGAAGAAAAAAGAATCCAAAAAAATGAGGATAGTTTAAGCAACCCCTGCTTCAGACCTCCCAACATTCACATCTTAAGGGTGCCAGAAGGAGAAGAGAAAGAACAATAAATTGGAAATCTATTTGAAAAAATAATGAAAGAAACTTTCCTAATTTGAAGAAGTAAATTGACACACAAATCCATGAAGCACAGAGAGTCCCAAACAAGATGGATGCAGAGAGGCCCACTCCAAGACACATCATAATTAAAATGCCAAAGTTTAAAGATAAAGAGAGAATCTTAGAAACAGCAAGAGGAAAGTATTTAGTTACCTACAGGCGAGTTCCTGTAAGACTGTCACCTGATTTCTCAAAAGAAACTTTGTAGGCTAGAAGGAATTGGCAAGAAATATTCAAAGTCATGAAAAGCAGGGACCTACAGTCAAGATTGCTCTACCCAGCAAAGTTATCTAGAATCATAGGGTGGTTAAAGATCTTCCCAGGCAAGAAAAACTAAAGGGGTTTATCATCTCCAAACCATTATTATGTGAAATCTTAAAGGGACTTATTTAAGAAAACATTGCTAGATGACTGGTGGGTATGGGGGAATGGGTGAAGAGGTGAGGGGATTAAGAAGTGCAAAGAAGTAGTTACAGAATAGCCATGGGGATTTAAAGTGCATTATAGGAAATGGGGTAGCCAAAGAACTTACTTGCATGACCCAAGGACATGAATATAGGTGTGGGGATTGCTTGAGGGAGGTGGGGGTGCTGGGTGGAGGGGGGCAAAGAGGGAAAAACTGGGACAACTATAACAGCCTAATCAATAAAATATAACTTAAAAAAACCCATCACTTCAGGTAGTTCTTTTCTTTGTAAAAAAGAATTATGTTTGTATTCAGAGTACATAAAATATTTGGAAGTTTTCTTTTTCCAAACAATTAAATGCACTATTTTTATAACTTTTCTTGATTATTAATAACCTTGAGTATTAAATAGCATATTTGAAAAAAATCACACATTTACTCTTGTTTACATATTATTAACATTTATAGTAACATTTTCCAGTTTTCCCCCCATCATCTTTGGTAATAGTCTAAATATTATTACTAACATATTAGAAAAAGTGTTTCTAGGAGATGTTGTTATTCCAGAATTATAGGAAGCTGGACATCTTTATTTAAAGACAGTAAGTGTCATAGATTCTGTTAGACCTGGGAGGCAAAGAAGAACATTAAACAAAATGGGGCTAATATTTTGTATTTTCAAATTTGGGGAAAAAGACACTTCCATAAAACCGAGTTCTGTTGTCCCTGCCAGAAAGTGTCTCTGAGAAAATAAACATATACATCCCCTCCAAAAAAAAGAAAAGTGAGAACAGGATTTTTTTTCCTCTCTTAATTTGCTGTTTGTTTCTAAAAAAAAAATCCACCCCCACATAGGTCACTTGGAATTCATTTTGTCTACATCCTGGACTGCACGTAGGGAGACAAAAAAAAGGCCTGGGATCTGAAGAGAGGAATGTGGTAGGGCATGGGAATTGTAATGTCGTGGTGGTCACCAGAGCATATTTTGGCTTGTCTTAAAACAAGCAAGCACCATTGGACCTTTAGAATACTAGCAAATTATTCCCGCTATCAGGCTACCTAGTGGAGCTCACTGCCTGAGAAAAAGTGTGTGGGTTTGTAGCTGCAGCCCGAGGCGCTGGCAGGCCCTCTTGTCAGCCCCTGTCCGCTTTCTGGCTTCCAGTACTGTTCAGCGACCTCTGCCCCTATCCGGTGTACTGTTACAGTTCACTTCAATAATTAAACAGTTCAAGGGTGGCAAGACTTTTGTGTTGTCAAGAGCAAATCAGGGCAGTGGCGTTTTCTTAATACTAAAATCAGGAGTGTTTGGGTTTAATTATATTAGCTAGTGCCTGTTCATTAATTTTCCCAATCATATGGAGGAGACGTGTTTGTGGGGAAGATTGGCAATGGGTTAACGTGGTTATTAAGACAGGGCATTTCAAAGAAAAGGAATCCGAACTCTGACAAAATCAGATGTCTGAAATTTCAATCAAAGCACCCTGGGTTCCTGTGGCAGCTTTTCTCGACAAAATAAGACAGCTTTTCTCCCATCTGGAATCCCAAGTCACTCGGGAAACTGGACTAAGTCATTGGATGTCAGGTCCAAATATGCTGAATTCTCAGTGCCAGAAAAATAAACTGCTCCCTCCAAACTCTAAGTAATTGGGTGATGTACCACTTTTGAAAAGTCTCTTACATCCTCACTTACTATTGCTCAGTGAAGCCTTACTACCTTCCCACTTCAAGGAAAAAAAAAAAAAAAGCAATATAATATACTTAGTGAAACCAGCAAATTTGCTCTTTTTGCTACTTTAGCAAAATGTTAATACTTCAACTTTTTGTTAGGGATGTCTTGGAAATTTTGCTTATTTTTTCCCTTTGGAGAGTTTAATGTGTACCTTAATGCCCCCTTTCATTATCGGCCTGGCCCTTCTCCCAGCGCTTCGATGCTGACTCCAGGCCTGTCCTGGTTATTTTGTGGTGGTGGCTGGCTCCTGGTCGTTCAGACATGTTTGTGGCTTTTAAGTGTATCAAATTAGATGCTACAGTCTCCTGGGTCCCCTCCCTGTATTCTGACAAAATTTGTCTTGCTCACAAATCTTCACTGGCCTCCCTATACTTTGTTATTTATCATCAATACCTTTTTCAAACCAGAGAAATGCCCAATGCCTGTCTTTACTTACAATGAAAATGGCCAAATCATAATGATTTAAAGGCGTCTTACTAAAATCTTTTGAATCCTTGAGGATACAGCTCACCAATGAATAGCCTTGATGTTTAAACCCTCAACTAGTCATGTTGATTTGGTGAGGTTCTAGAGAATGATGCAATGACTGTAGTAACACTTTATATTCTTCTCAATTTCAGCGGAAGAGCTGTATTTCTTTCCTGAATAGCTGAAAATTCAAATACAGGTGACCATTAGAGCCTGTGTAATATTTTTCATTTTTAGTTCTGCAGGGTTTTATTTAGTAAATAAATATTCATTTTTAGCCCACAGGGTTTAATGCCTGTGGGCTCTTGAGAGCTGCATACCAGAGTGGTTAAAAAAAAAAAAAAGAGGGGGTTTGAAGCTAGGTGAGTTGGGCTCAAGTCCTAAACCTCTCCCCTTTTTATCTGTAGGACTCTGGGTGAGTTACTTCAGGTCCCTCCCCATTTTCTCATCTATAAAATGGACCTGATAATAGTATTTAGCTTAGCGCATTCTCAGAAGGATTAAATGAATAACATGGATATAGAACAGTATCTGTCCCAGGGTAATAATACATGCCATTTTTTATCATAACACCATGATCCGATATCTATACAGCATCTAAGACTGATTTGTAAATTTTGTTTAGAGGCTGTGTTCCTTGGTAAACTTTTCTTTTCACCCCTGTGTCATTCATGTACCACCGCAGTGTCTTGTACAAAATTACTCAATAAACACTCATAAATGCATGGACATAAGGAAGGATGGACAGATGAAAGTGTGAGTACAAAGCACTGGGTTGGACCTAACAATTATGTAACAATCATGAGGGTGCCTCTAGTGATATCTCTTTTTTATCATTTTCTTCAACAGTTCAGATTGTGTGGACTTTCCAAGCTTGGATGTGCTCCAAGCCTTGTTTTTCCTCCTCTTTCCCATCAGTTTTCCTGTCTTTAGTCCTTTTAAGTGACTAATTATCTAGTTTGATCACTAAGTGAAAGGAGCTTATGTGTCATGACTTTAAGATAATATGCATTTTTTATCAGCATTTTTTATCACTACTTCATTCCAAGGAAGTGACTAATATGGGAATTTCAATGAAGCTATTAGGAAACATATTTTCTATAGGAGGTTTTGGGGCTTTCTTTAAACTGTATAACCTATAATCATCAGCCTTCTCTAACTGAAGCTAAAGCTGACCCTGATCAGTACTTTGTTCCAATATATGAGCAGCTAAATAGACTCATTTTCAATGAAAAGTAGAGGGTAAACATTAAAATCCTCAGTGGCCACCAGGAGACCCCTGTACCATATTCGGAGTTAGAGTTCAGCTATAGGTTTAAGACATGCAGTTCAGCTCCTCTCTGCACCCCAGGGGAAGTGAAGCTGGAGAGTCAACATGAGAAATCCAAGTCTCATATTTTCCAGGTGTACACAAGCCAAATCTTGCAATGATGTTGGCGACTTCTCGGCGTTGCAAAATAATGAAGAAATTTTCAAGTGAATGATTCTCTGGCTCTTTTTAGACTATTCTTTATTCCTACTTGTTCTTTCAAACTCAATATTTCAACACTTGTGGAAGGTCAAAGTGGAACTCAGTGTCACATAGCTTGCTGAGGCAACAGGTATATAATGAAAACTTTCTAAAACTGAAAATACAATGGATGAAACAGGAACTGAATAAAATTTCTGAAATTTAATATTCACACTGTTGAGGCATTTACTAGCCAGGTTGGAAATGTGTCATTACCAGTTTTCCCAAGCCCTGGATAGTGGTGGTTCGTTACTAAGAGCATATTTAGAGCACTGGTCTCAAACTACAGAGAAAGTTAACATAGGGGAAACAGGAATCCTGTTGGCGTCGCCTTTTCATAGTAAGTGACTCCCACTCATTGTGGATGCTCTGAAAGAACTTTGTAAAAGAAGAGGTAGAGGAGAAAGGGAAGAGGATCTTGAGTTTACTCAAGAAAGGATAAGGACTGAAGGGAAAGAGGCAACCAACGTAGCAGGTGAAAAAGAAAAGGTCACAGAGGAGAGGAAAAGATCCAATAGTTTAATTCTACAGATGTAGGGGACAGAAAAAACAATCACTGCAAGTAAGGTACTATGTGTAGAAACATGGAACCATGTGAGAAATAAGAAACAGAGAGAAGACGTATGATTTACCTACTGTATTCTGAGCAGAGTTGGCCATGTTTTGTCATAACATCAAACCTCTACTGGAGGTACTTCAGACACCATTTCCTAAAAGAATAAGTTGGGGCTTATTTAGGTAAAGCCTCATGCCTCAGGTCAGTGTTAACTAAAAACAGCCCCAGGATTCCGGAGCACATCAATCCCATCTAAATTTTTTCTATAACTTACGCAATTATTTTCTAGACCTTCTGTCTTTCAGTGAGGGCCATTAGTTTGGCTCTGACATATTTTTTAGTTTCCTAGGTAAATGGAAACTCCAAAGGGAGTAGTATGGAGAAGAAGAAGTTGTGATGGATCCCTTAGTTCTGATATAAATGTTGTCACTAACTAGCTATGTGCTTTTAACCAATAGCCTAGGATCCTTTCTTTCTCGTCTGTGAAATGAGGGGCTGAGAACTCCATGTCATCTTAAGGTAGCTTTTGGCTCCAATGGTCTGTGGCTCAACTGAATTAAATTAAAGTGAACATAAGTAGATGAGAACTGGGGTTCTAGAAATAACACACCAGTGTACTCCCTAGAAACCAAGGGTTGTTAGGCTCATTAGGAGAAAAGCATTAAATTTATATTCCATTTAGAATATCATGTTTTTAAATGCAAAAAAGTATATGAGAATACTGAACAAATATGAAATTCAGAATACAGATATTTCAAAACTTTTTGGAAAGCATTTGGAGGGAAGAAAGAAGGGAAATTGGTAGGAGAAAGGTTGAATCAGTTTCCCCCCCTTTGGGGAAACAGCTGCATTACTGTTGTTCCTTTTCTTGTACCAGAATTGTGTACTTATTTCAGAATATGGAAAAACTTGTAGCATTTTTTCCCCAGAATGAGTAGATTATATCCCTAGTTAGGTCATTCCATATTCTTTGCTATTTTTTGTTTTTAATAACTTGCTCTAAGAACCTTAGATGTTAACAATATAATTTATCTTTGTATTTAATTGAGACACCTAAATTAATACAAGTTATAATCGCATTCTGCCCAATTATCACACCTTAAATCTCTAATATATTCTATAAATTGTTAAGCTCTTTTCTATATACCTAAACCTCTGTAAGATTCTTTATTCAATGAGGTTGATATGAAGAAATAGATTAAATTAAAACTACATTATGAAATTTGATTTTCACATGATCTTATAAAAAAGATAAATCAGATTGTATTTATAGATGAATCTGAGTCACAGGGAGTTAGTGCACTTGCCTCAGTTTCCCCACTGTTTTTTAATTTTAAAAACCACATAACTTTATTGCACGAAATAATAAACTTGGGAGAAAAAAAACTTAAGTGAATGTTTTGCAAGAGCTTTATTGAAATATGTACGCTTGGCATAGTAACCCAGGGAAGTCACCCCGTGGCTACTGGGGAGGCAGCCCAAGCTCAGTTCTTATTGCCTTTACCCAGGCTGAGCTTGTCAGAGGGATACTCTGCCATGCCAGCTTCCATGACCCCATCTTGCACATGTTGGTGAGATGGCCACCCAGACCTTTGATGGGTTTGACCTGTTCATGGAGGTATTGACTCTCCAGGGAGTCACACAGGTGGGTACTGCTTTTGTGGATGGCCACCTGGTGCATATCTAGCAGGTTCCAGTTCATTGCCCTTGTTGCCACTCTCCTACAAGTCACAGCCTGGCTTCTTTGTGTCCTGGAAGCAGGTATGACCCACACTCTTGTTCTCTGCCCTGTCAGCTTCTTGGCTGCTCCCTCTGCATCAGTGACTGGTGGAGGAAGGGCTGGGTGAAAGGCTTCCAGGCTGTGTTGTGTCATAAGTCAGCTGTGGACGGTTGCAGGCACAAGGTGTAGAGCCCCACGCTGATCTGGCTGTGGATGGTGGCCTGCAGCGGGAGTAGCTGTTAACTGGTAAAACTATGGGTCTGAAACCCAGGTGCTTGATCAAGTCCTACTCTCTTTCTTTTGGTCTGCTTAATATTCTGTTTTGTCCTCTAGGTAGTCTTGCAGATCACAAAACTAAAACATCAGAAATAAGATACAGGTGTGGGATAAAAGATACAATAAGACTAAAACAGTTAGCTCCAGATGCTAATGTAAACTTCACAATTTAGGAGCTGTGACGCCTTGGACCAAAAGGACTCAATCTCTCTGAACTCAGAATGACTCTTCTAAATTATCTTCTTCACTTGTAAGATGTGGATGATTACCCATAACTTAAAAAGTAGTTGTCTAAAAAAAAAAAAGATGATTTTTTAAAAAATAATTTAAAAATTATATACCATATATATATTACCTGTATTAATATGACTATAGAGCCAAATCTTCAGTTCTATACTTGTCACATAGCAGAAGCATATGTAATTTAAATAATCCAAAATTTATTCACTATTTCTTTTTGTTTTAATATAGTTTATCTTCAGTGATTGGAAATATACATAGTCATGTTATCATAAGAAAAATAAACATTTAAAACTTCACCTTGTTTCTCTGTTTCTAGACCTTGCCTTCTTTTCTAGGTGTACAGAAAATACATAGCACACTTCTTTAATCAGCGGGCTTGAAACTGTAGTTCCCCAACCAACAGCATCAGCGTTGCCTGGGAACTTAATCGAAATCAACATTCCAGGATTCCTCCCTCCCTGGACATACTGAATTAGAACCTCTGAGGTTGAGGTTCAGTAACCTGTGTTTTAACAAGCTTTCTAGGTGAATCTGACTCACATTAAGATTGGAACCGCTACCTTAGATCAACAATTTTCAATTTTTTCATCTCATGGGGCACATAAACTAATTACTAAAATTTTGAGGCACAGCAAAAATTATATTTTTTGCCAATCTGACAAAAAAAATAGGGATAATTTTGCTTATTCACACTGGAAAGCTATTGTTGTGTTGGTTGTTGTCTTTTTTTTTTTTAATTTGACAGTCTAAGGGAAAAGAGGTCAGTGGCCCTGACTAAATACACAGGTATTTTATGTTTTAACAATTCTTGCTGCACACCAGTGTGCCTCCCATGACACACTGGTTGAAAATTGCTTCCTTAGATTGTATAAAGAAAGCACTAGCTCACAGTAAGTCCTGCCAAATCCACAAATATTCATTGAATGGCTATTAAATGTAAGATACCCTGCACACTAAATAATGAAACAAAGAATAAAACATCTCATGATTCTTCTGCTGACATTCCATAGCTTTGATATAGAAATAGGAAAAGGGAAAAGACTATGTCAAGTAATACAAACATTAAATTTAAAATCCAGCTCATTTAGGATAGAAATGACAGGTAATTCAATTCGGGATACAAGGATTTCCCAGTAACATAACATATGAGAGATATCCCACAGGCCCAAGAATAGGGTCTGAACAGGATGTGTTTGTCTTTCCTATTAACATCACAGATCAGGAACATAGCCCCAAACACTCAATTTCTCTTAATAAGAGTAGGAGAGGGATAGGAAGAGAGAGAGGGAACACATTATTTATTCAGTCATAAAATCTTTCTCAGAACGGAGAGTAATACCTTTTTGTTCTGCTTAGTTGCTAAAGCAAAGACAAGTTACGAAAGAGAAGGTGGAAGGGAGGGAGAGACCACGAAAAGGAGGCAGAGATGCTGGTACTATGTGCAAAGTAGATCGGGTAAGGACAGCCCTTAGAGGCACCCACAGGCCAGTGGCATTACTGTGGGGGAAGCCTTCATACAGGTGAAGAGAAGCTGTCACTCTCCTGAGCACATCCACAAAAGGGGATTCAGGAACAGAGACTTGCAACTCTTCTGAATCCACAAAAAAATTGGGGTTACTCCCTCAAATGTATATTTCTTTGGATATTTTTATAACTTTCATCAATATTCAGTTAATAAAACAACAGATTTAAATGACACATGCACGTGAGTAGAACTGCTAACATTTTCCCCACGTAACCCATTGGTCTGCTTTGCTACCCTTTTACAGGGGGCGTTCATAATTTAGAGGAAGGCAAAAAGGCATTAGAGGCTGCAGTGGGAAAGGAAAGGTGGGCCTAGTCACTATGTTCTCAAGCATCAGAGATGTGGAAAGACATGCAAATTGCAGTTTTTGATGGTTAATATATATTTTTATATTCTGGATCCCTTACTGACCAATGGTGTAAGGCTCATTCTTCCTTCATCCTGATGCTGTCTTACCAGCTTCCTTCAGAAAGCAGTAAAATTTCTTCAAGTGGGAGTGTGGTCACCATGGTGTGTAAGAACAGGAATGTCCAAAACGCAATTAAATTAACCTTATTTTGCCTAACACAATATCCCTTTCTCCATGACCTATAATCCCACAATTCTGGAAACAAACAGAAAAAAAATAGCAATGTGTTTGCAGGTGCTTTGAAAAGGTGGGAAGTCAACTGATATGAGCTTTGAGGAACTTAGGGCATATTTGAAGGTATAGCTTGAAATAGCAATTCAGTGAGAAAGATTTTAGGGAAACCAAAAACTGGAGGCAGAAATGGCTTATAATCATTTGAAAAAAATCCTGGGTAGATTTTAGAATCAATTTTTCTTTCTGTGAAATAATGTCCCTTGTAGGTCTGTGTACAGCATGAGACAGAAAAACTGAAGTCGTGGTGTTGTTGGTGGGAAAACAATAGGAAAATATTAACTCGGTCTGATTTAGAAGAAAGAGCCAAGATCGAGCATCTAGGTTCTTTAGGCTAGGGACTTAACCTTTCACAGAGAGTATAGCACACCAATACAATATTTATTATATTTGTAAGACCCAAGCCAGCAAATCAAGGGCTTCCCATAGGTATCTGTTTTCAGGCAGAATGTCCTCTTTGAATAATAAATTGCTTAGTTTTATTGCCTGATATATATCTTAATTTATGGCTAGGATCAATACATTCAAATATTTCTGCCCCGTGTTTTCCAACCCATGTCTTGTGTGCACTCACCTTCATTGGACAAACATCATATTTGTTAGGATTATATACCAAATATCACTGCAGGACCAATGACTCCTTGGGCACAGCCATCTGTCCCCATTGCATGATTTCTCAGACTACCTGTAGGCAAAAGAACATGCTAAATAATTGTACCCTACTCATAATTTGAGATAGAAACCAATGCAATGCCCTATCTAGTCTATTCATTGTGAACCCAACTTGACTGTGTGAGAGCCTCAAGGATTGCTTTTGCCTGTTATTAAATTAGAAAGAAGAAAACCCCGGACTCCATTAGCATTATGGGAGGAAAGAGTGAGATAGGCTGTGATTCAACAGACAAGCCAATCAAAAGAAAAATTTTCAAATAGAAGTAAAAACTTCTAATAAAGTCTCCCCTCTGACAGGTGAAACCAACTTCTCCTGTTAATATTCGTACAGGTTTTGGGGATGGAATATGAGGAAGGGGAAAAAGAAGCAAGTGTAGAACCTATATTGCTTTTTATAGTTTATAATATAGTACTTTTTTTTAGTTGTCTGAAAATTACCACTTTCAAAAATCAATGTGAATCCTCAAACACTAAATCCATATATATTTGAGGAGTAAAAGCTGAGCCAAATTGAAGATAAAATATTACCTTCTACAATAATTTTAAATTGAGAATCAATTGTGTTATCATTATTGGACCAAGTATAGAGATATGTTCTTTATAAAATTTGTATCAGAGAAGTATTCAGGGAGCCTTCTAGATTTCCAAGTTTTCACAATCCTGGGTCAGGATATAAAAATGTTTCATCTCACTTTTCAATTTTCTCTTGGTGGTGACTTCCTGGAATACATATTGCAAATGATTCATATATCTTAAGATTTCCATGATTAATTTGCAATGTCTGCTAATTGTATGGAAAAAGTGAGTGGAAGTATGTATTTGTGTATTTGACATTCAAGGAGAATATGAATAAGAAGTGAAAAGAAAGGAGAGTGAGAAAAGCTGGTGGATATGTGTGGCTTCTACAGAAAGTCAGATATGGATAGATTTCCAAGGAGAGGACGAACCTTATGCTTCAAGATCACATGGCAAGCATGCACCTGATACTAGACTTAACATTTTTTAATATTTGGTATCAAAAATATCAAATCTGTGCATGGTTAAAAGGTACTGCAAACAAGCTCAAGCTAGAACATGCTTGTGGCTCTTTGATGTAGGACAAATTCAGGAAAGTGCTGTTGGAGCCCTATGAGTGAGTTTTCCCAAAGGACTATAAAAGGTTGCAGTGCTGAGCCACTGCACATTTCTTCTCACGGTCTCCTTTACCTTTCCCCTGCTTTCTTTCTGATGGCTCTTGTTGTTTATGGCTGAACATTTAGGGCTTCTTCTTTTTAACAGATTCTTTAGCCTTTGACTTGCCTGTCACCACTGAGTTTTATGCTTTTGTTATAAAGCAGTGAGCTTGCTCCACACACAGTCCAAATTGAGCAAAAACCCCTTCAAAAGCCCCCCAAATGATGGCATTGTCCTTTTTTATGGACGCTTAGAGAATGAAACAATCTGTTTCGTTCCTTGTGTCAGAACAGCTGGAATGAAATGAATGAAGAGGGCTGAGCATTTCTGCAAAATCTTTGATAATAGAGGAGTACAAGTGTTCCCCGTCAACAGTAGGATGATAATTTCTCTGGTATGAATGATGTAACCAAGTGGATGTATATTGCTGCCCCATTCTTTTCTTGTCCCAAGACACCCTTGGAAACACGATGCTACATCTCAATGGGATTTTCCAGTACAAAGATTCTTTTCAAATAACATAATTGTGGATACACACCACTCCTACAGAGGTAAGTATACTGAAGATGTGCCAAAACATTAGGGCAGAAATTCAGTTCCCATGGCACACAAGCAGGAATCCGACCATTTGCAACAATAAATAAATTTTTTGTAGACTCCAGGACTATAAAGTATACACTCTCTATAAGACTCAAATTGCTTGTTTGTTTGTTTTGAAGTTAAACAACCTGACAAAAGAAATGAGAAAGAAAAACATACAGGAATACAGAATATTTTTTCACAACTGATATTGATATGTTTCTATTGTTAAGATAGAAAGCCTATAGGGAATGAGTAATAATATAGAGATAACAATTCTTTACCTAATATTGGTTTAACTTTTACTTACTTGAATTTTAGAGACTATGTAAATAAAACAAACAATATGCAACAAAAACAACAATAATAAAAAATTTTTAGATTAGAATTAGATTAAACCATTCTAATCTATGGTTCAACTGAATGAAGTCCAGGGGGAAAAGAGTAGCATAACAGTTGTGAGAACAAATAGACATAAACAACTGGTTAGGTCTTTAGTTTCTGGAGATCATGCAATGTGCTCAGCAGTTGAATACACCTGTCTTTACATATATGAAGACCTACCAGGTAGAGCACATAATGGATGCAATTTGGAGAGCTCTAGGGGGAAAAATCCTAGGGGGAATAGATCATAGAAGGGCAGATACCAGCTCAAGATAAGAAAGAAAATTTAAACGACACATACTCAACAGTAATAATGATGCCCATCATGGGGACTTCTCAAACAGAGATTGTAATAAAGAAAACCAAAGTTTCTCTGCCATCATTCCTGATTACCAAGCTATGATCCTGAAGCTATGATGGTACAGTTTATACTTAATGGAAGTTTAGTCACTTAGGGGCACCATGAAGAATGAAATATGAGACTTCTTTCTGTTAAGGGGATAAGGAAGGATCCAAACTGTGGATCACTGTCCAGTACTATAGGCCTTAGTAGACACTTGTTTTGAGCTAATATTCATTCCCCTTCTTTTTCTAGGCTAAAGTTAACACAATTTTCCTAGGAAAACCAACTCTCCACTACTTCTAATTCATTCAGTTGGGGTTCCTACCACCTAGTTCCATGAAAAATCTTGACGTGGATTTGCTCAATAGAATCATTACAGCCCTGGTCACAGTGATTCATTGCACAATAGGCATATGATTTAGAACCAGCCATTTTGGGTTAATGAAACTTAAATTGTAGTCTATATGCTAGAGTTGTTGAGATGTCCCAAAAAAGGCGTAGAGCTTCTGGAAGTCATCGTGCCATCACAACAAAAATGCCTATGTGAAAAATGAAGTAATATCAGAGCAAAGCAGGGCAGAGATAGGGGGCAGAGTAAAAAAGAAGTGCAAATTCATGTAAGCTCTTGAAACCAGTCATTCTACCCCTAACTGTTCAGTCTTTG
Organism: Mormoops blainvillei; assembly: GCA_004026545.1. Classification (NCBI taxonomy): domain Eukaryota; kingdom Metazoa; phylum Chordata; class Mammalia; order Chiroptera; family Mormoopidae; genus Mormoops; species Mormoops blainvillei. The sequence goes on along the minus strand of PVJD01000601.1, from coordinate 35,562 downwards.
AGCTCTCCTGCCCCCCAATACTGCTTATTTGAGTTGGCTTTTTGTCACATGCAACCAAAGTGTTTCGATGAATAAGTGGAGGTCTAATGGGAACCAGGTATGAAGTTTCTGGACAGTCAGCAGTCACCACGGGCCAGGAGAAGAGCAATGGGAAATTTGGCCTCCTTATAATTTTGTCTAGGAGCTGTCCCTCAATGTCACAGGCTACTGACCTTACCCAGACTGTCTGTTCATATTATTGATTGAATTTTTTTCTCAAACTCTCCTAAATAATTTTGTTTCTTCATAGCCTTTTCAAATCAATAACATCTGATTTCAGTTATTCTAGACTTCAGGCCACCTTACTTTGCACAGGCCCAAATACACAGGTATAATTTGGTGAAATAGAAAAAAGTTGATAAATAAATTGAATGAAATTCCTCAAGTATTATTATCTCACTGAATTCCACCCCTCCTCATTTCTTTATTCTTGTACTGGGTTATATATTATTATTATAATTACTATTATTAATGTATATATTACCTTTGTATGTCATTTGCATATTCTAGAAAGAGATGGAAT
>PVJD01000601.1:0-30000 GCA_004026545.1 Mormoops blainvillei | reverse complement strand
AGTAGTGCTTGCATCATTTTAGTCTTAGATGTGGTATAAGATGTTAGAGAAGTACCAGTACTTTGGGCAGGTGGGAGTTATGGCTACCCACTGGGACTCTGCTGATACCACCTGGGCACCATGTCATTTCAACCTCCCCTCGAGTGTGGACAGAGGCTGAGAGGAGGATGGAGATTGCTCTCCCAACCTAGTGGTGATGCAGTAGCACCCATAGTCCACTGATGGAGTGACATGAGAGCAGGCCAGTGAATATAGAAGATTTAAATGAGATCCAGTGTTTAATTATAATACTCCAAAAGCCCAGGTTCAATAAAATATAATTAAGGACCTAGCAAATCTCAGCTAGAATGAAAATCGACAATCAATTAATGTCAACAATGAGAAGACAGATAAATTAGAGTTATTTGACAAAGATTTTAAAACAGTCATTATAAAAATGGTCAATGACCAATTAAAATAGGATAAAAGAAAAAATAAACAAATTCTCACAGAAATTTAGAAACTTTCAGTATGTAACTAGAATATACAAAAGTGAAAATTAAGAATTAAAAAATTAAATTAAATTAAAATCTCAGTGAGTGGGCTAAGCAGAAGAATGGAGGAAAGAATTAGTGAAGTTAAATATACACAAGAATATTTTCCTATTCTGAAGAGTGGAGAGAAATAGAAGAATAAAAAAAGAAAAACAAGGGAACAGAGACTTCAGGATCTTTGGGACTATGATTAAGGACCTAACATTCCTGTCACTAGAGTCCTGAAAAGAGAGGGGAAATAGGTCAGGGTTGAAAGGTATACCATGTTGTGGGCCATAAAAACACCTCAACAAAATTGAAGTTATTAAAATTATATAAAGTGTATTTTCTGATCAAGATGAAATCAAACTATAACAGCAAAGTGACAGAAAAACCTTTGAATACTTGGAAACTAAACAACCTACTTCTAAATAATTCATAGCTCAAAGGAAAACCTATAAGAAAACAAAAAGTATGTTGAACTGAATAAAAATGGAAATATAACATACCAAAATTGGTGTGACACCCTTAAATCAGTACTGAGAGGGAAATTTACAGCACTAAATACATGAGAAGAGAGGAAAACTCCCAAATCAATAATTTCAACTCCTACTTTAAGAACCCAGAAAAAGAAGAACATTAGAAGTTTAAAGCAAGCAGATGAAAAGAAATAATGAGGAACATAAATCAATCAAATAAAAGAAGAAAAACAATGTGAAAAAAAGCTTTTCTTTGTAAAGATAAATAAAGTTTACCAAATGACAAAAAAGAGAGAGAGCAAAAATTATCAATATCATTAGTAAAGAGAGCACATCACTACAGACATCAAAGAACAAGAATACTGTGAACAACTCTAATGAAATAAATGCGACAACTTAACTGAAATGGACCTATTTCTTAAAAAGCACAACCTACTACAAACTACCAAATGAAAAATAGACAATTTGAATTGTCCTATAACTATTAAGAAAATAGCCCTGGTTGATGTAACTCAGTGGATTGAGCATGGGCCTGTGAACCAAAGGGTTGCTGGCTTGACTCCCAGTCAGGGCACATGGCAGGGTTGCAGGCCAGGTCCTCGGTAGGGGGCACATGAGGGAGTTTTATAATGGCTGTGTCAGCCTGAAAAAACATTAATGCCTTGAAAAGGCATCACTAAATATCAGCTTATCAAAAAAACAGTACAAATAGACCACTGGATATTAAGTGGATCCTGATGTAGTACAATAGGGAACAAACACACAACACTAATCATGAAGTGATTTTTGCCTCACAAATACCACAGATTCATACTAATATGGATGTATTTAAAACTCTAACTCTGCCCACCAGTTTCTAAGAAACCTGAAGAAAAGGAAAATGTTAAGTACCAATATAAGGAAATAATCAGTCACATCAAGAATAAGAGAGATTCAAGATGAAAACTGAGCCAGTTTGTTCACCCAGAAAAGGATCAACTGTTAAAGATTAAGTGAAACCTAAAGAGACACTTTAACCAAATGAAAAAGTGTGTATCTTGTTTATATCATGATTTGAACACACCATCTAAAAAAATATTCAGGGAAAATTAAGTGTGGACTGGATGGCAATATATTAAGAAGTAGCTGTTTAATCATTTAGATACTGTTATGTTTAAATTGCTCTTATTTTTAGAAATACATAATGTGTTTCTTATAGCTAAAATTATATCAATATCTGGAATTTTCTTTAAAATACTCCAGCTAAACAACATCAACAAAAAGGGGAGAATGGAGATATATAGAATAATATTGGCTAACAGTTGATTTTGAAGTTGATGACTTTTGAATTTGGAGGATGTGTATTTTATTAATGATTGTTATATCTTCATACTTCTACATATGATTGAAAATCTTTCACTAAAATAATATGTATATACATAATTTATGCCATGCAAAAACAAATAGAAATATCAGAAATGATTGCCATATTTTTATAGAATATTTTAAAACAGCTGAAGGAATCTAACTCTGGATCAGTATATTATTCAGATTCTGCTTCAATTTGCATCATTAATGCAATTTGAATGCCCTATTTTTTTCATGTAGCCTTTTACAATAACAGTGGTCATCCAGTAGCTAAGACTTTAACATATCCTTAGTTTTCTGACTATATCAACCCTTGGACACTCTATTGTATGCGTGTCCCCGAAAGGGTCCCAACTTCAATTAATTTCTGAGGTTTAGTAATAACACAGTTAAAGGTATTGAGATGAATGTTCTCGTGGTCAACAAATGACAAGTAAATGTGAATGGAAAATGATGTTAATTTGCTTTGGCTTTCCTATTTCCTTCTGTCCTCCTTCCCACCCACCCTCTGTCCCTTCCTTCCTTCCTTCTTTCCTCTCTCTCTCCCTCCCTCCCTCCTTCCCCCTCCCTCCCTTTTCTTTCCTTCTTCCTTCCTTCCTTCCTTCCTGGCAAGGGATTCCCTTGCTATAAGTTGGGTAATATACATTTAAAAAAGAGAGTTACCAGAACAAATATCTTTTGCACTTGATTAGGAAACACAAAACAAAACATTTTTTAAAATCACAGTACATTATTCTGCTGACTTGTCATATGAGATCAGAAAATTTACTCTTATTCAAACTCATGAAGTTAAAAGAAAAACTTGCCAATTAACTGTGAAACATAAATTATCCTGAAAACAAATAAGAACAACAACATTAAAAGAATGGGGTCATTGAGGGAAATTCAAATCCAGGACACAGCTGGGTAAAATCTTAGAAAATGAAGAATTGCAACACTCATGTAAAGAAGGAAAGGACTGCATTAAAAGAGAATGCTGAATGAAAGAGAAATGAGCTAAATCTCTTTTTATTTAGAGGAGAGCATTGCAAGATATGTTAATTACTATTCAAAAATACTTTAAAAATCTTTTACCTACATTAATGATAACAAAGTGGAATTTTGCTTCATTTTGTTGTGTTGTCTTTACAGGTATAGGATGTATAAAATGAGTATGCTGCTACCTAATGTGATCAAAGAAGAGGTTACTCCTTCATTAATTTACTAATTCAACAATCTTTTATTGTTTCCCTACTATGTAAAAGGACTTTGTGGTCAAGGGAAGCAAAAAGAGCCCACTACGTCATACCAGGGACATAAGGATTATATTAAGAATTGAAGGAACATAAGAGTTATTCGACTGGGAAAAAAAAAATGATGGCTATGGTGGTGGTGAATGTGGAGAGGCCACTGACATTCCAAGTAGAAGAAACCGTGTGAAATGTAGTAGCATGCAAACACTTGAAGCATTCTAACGCTGCAAGTGATTAGTTAAGTTGGGGCAAAAGGTAGATGTTGGTGGCCAGAAGAAAGTGCAAGGTGCAAAAGGTGAAAAGGACATAAAGAACAAAGTCTGTGCGATAGACTTACATAACAGCGTTTGTGTGCTGAACTGTATAACTACATAAAAAGAGCATGTGTGATCAACTATATAAATTAAGATATATATTATAAAGCACAAGAATGAACTGAATGTCAAGATGGAAAAAGTGACATGATTTGAATGCATTTCAGAAAGATTTCCCCAGCCCCAAGCTGAATGGTGGCTTTAGAATACCAACAAGGTGGCAATATAATCTGCGAAGACTATGTTTCCGTAATATTCTATTGTTTCTAATACAAACACATCTCAGAGATATTGTGGGTTCAGTTCTAGACCACCACCAGGAAATGAATGCTGTGATAAAGCAAGTCACAATATTTTTGGTTTCCCGGTGTGTATAAATTTATCTTTACACTTTATTATGTGCAATAGCATTATGCATAAAAAACAATGTACATACCTTAAATAAAAAAATGCTTTAATGCTCCCTGGTGGCTCAGCAGATTGAACACCAGCCTGCCAAGCAAGAGGTTGTTGATTGGATTCCCAGTCAGGGCACATGCCTGGGTTGAGGGCCAGGTCCCCTGTAGGGGGGTGCACTAGAAGCAACCACACAATGATGTTTCTCCCCATCTCTTTTTCCCTCCCTTCCCCTCTAAAAAGAATAAATAAATAAAATCTTTAAAAAATACTTTAACACTAAAAAACGCTAACCATCATCTGAGCCTTCAGCAAGTTGCAACCTTTTCTCTGGTGAGGTGTTTTGCCTCACTGTCGATGACTGACAACTGATTAGGGTGAGGTTGCTAAAGGCTGGTGTAGCTGTGACAATTTATTAAAAGACAACAATGCAGTTTGCCACATAGGTTGACTCTTTCTGATGCTGATTGATGGTATTTTCCTCAGAGAATTTCTTTCGAAATAGGAATCAGTCCACTCAAACCTTGCCACTGCTTTATCAACTAAGTTTATGTAATATTCTAGATTTTTTGTTGTCATTTCAACAATCTTCACAACATCTTCACCCGGAGTAGATTCCTCATCAGGAAGCCACTGTCTTTACTTATCCATAAGAAGCAACTATTCATTAATTAAGGTTTCATCATGAGACTGTAGCAATTTAGTCACATCTTCAGGCTCCACTTCTAATTCTAGATTTCTTGTTATTTTCACCCCATCTGCAGTTACTTCCTCCACGGAAATCTTGAACTCCTTAAAGTCATCCATGAGGGTTAGAATCAACTTCTTCCAAACTCCTGTTAATCTTGATATTTTGTCCTTTTCCCATGAATCATGAATGTTCTTAATGACATCTAACTGGTGAGTCATTTCCAGAACGTTTTAAATTACCTTGCCCAGATCTATCAGAGGAATCATCTATAGCAGCTATCACCTTCTAAAATGTATCTCTTAAGTAATAAGTATTGAAAATCAAAATTAACTTTTGATCCATGGGCTGCAGAATGGATTTTGTATCGGCAGGAATGAAAACAATATTAACCTTATACATCTCCATCAGAGCTCTTGAGTGACCAGGTACATTGTCAATGAATAGTATCATCTTGAAAGGAATATTTTTTTCTAAGCAGTGTCTCAATAGTGGGCTTAAAATAGTCAGTAAACCATGTTGTAAACAGATGTGCTGTTATCCAGGCTTTGTTGTTCCATTTATAGAGCACAGAGTAGAGTTAGCATAATTCTTAAGGGCTTCAGAATTTTAGAATGCTAAATGAGTATTGGCTGCAACTTAAAGTCAGCCTGTCCTTTGAAGCATTGAAGCCAGGCATTGACTTCTCCTCTCTAGCTCTGAAAGTCCTAGATGGTATCTTCTTTCCACATAAGGCTGTTTCATCTGCTCTGAAGATCTGTTGTTTTGTGTATCCACATTCATTCATTATTGTAGCCAGATCACCTGGGTAAGTTGCTGCAGCTTCTATATCTGCCCTTGAAGCTTCACCTTGCACTCGATGTTATGGAGATGGCTTCTCTCCTTACAACTCACGAATCAACCTCTGCTAGCTTCAAAATTTTCTTCTGCAGTTTCCTCACCTCTCTCAGTTTTCACAGGATTGAAGAGAGTTGGGGATTTGCTCTGAATTAGGTTTTGGCTTAAGGAAATATTGTGGCTAATTTGATCAACCAGATGAATAAAAATTTCTTCATGTCGGCATTAAGGCTATTTCACTTTCTTGTCATTTGTGTGTTTATTGGAGTAGCACTTTTCATTTCCTTCAAGAACTTTTTTTTTGCATTCACAACTTGGCCAGCTTGTGCAAGGGGCCTAGCTTTCAGCCTGTCTATCAGCCTGTCTCAGCTTTCAACATGCCTTCTACCCTAAGCTTAACTATTCCTAGCTTTTGAATTAGAGACATGTGACTCTTCCTTTTGCTTTAATTCTTAGAGGCCATTGTAAGACGATTAACTGGACTAATTTTCTTTTTGTGTATGTCTCAATGGATAGGGAGTCCCAAGGAGGTAGAGAGATAGGGACCAGCCAATTGGTGGAGCAGTCAGAATACACACTTGTTAAGTTTGCAGTCTTATGCGGTTGGATTTATGGCACCCCAAAATAATTATAATAATAATGTCAAAGATCACTGATTAAAGGTCACCATAACAAACACTCATAAAAATGACAGAAAAGTTTGAAATATTGTAAGAATTACCAAAATGTGACACAGAGGGAGCAAATGCTGTTGAATAACCCATGTGGATAAACTTGTTCATTGCAGGGTTGCCACAAACCTTCAGTTTATAAAAAACATGGTATCTGTGATGAGCAATACAGCAAAGCTTGTTAAATGAGGGATATCTGTATCAGTAGTTAATAAGAAGTTATTTATAAAATTCTGCCTGTCATTCTCATATTCATTTTGGGCCTTTCTCCTGCTTGGCTCAATATCAAAGTGGCTGATCCCTGCAGACTACGTTTTCCAGGCTCATGTGCCCACTGGGCTTCCAGTAAGGTCTGGCCAACTGGAGTTGTCGGTGGCAGACTACATGACAGGAAGAGGGGAAAAGTCAGGATATTTCTCAAAATACCATTTAATTTTACTATAGTTTAAAAACGAACATGCTTTAAAAAAATATGGCCCCCCAAATAGTTGAGTAGTGTGATATGATACTTTTTAAAAGAGTCCATATATGCAAGGTACAAAATATTCTTAAATTCAGGTAGGGAGTGAGAGCTACCGGCTAATTAAAAAATACAAAGAAGAAGAAAAAAAGAAATAGATTTTATATGCTGTTGTTCTTTTTTAATTTACTCAAACCATAATTTATTCTAGGGGTTACATTTGAAAGCATCTCAAAGTTATGTCCCCATTGTTGCCTGCTATATCTCTCTGTGTGTCTACTATGAGCCCTGCTTTAGCCCTAATCTAGTAGAAAAAAGCTAGCTTATAGTGCAGGTACCTGGGCAGAGACATGCAGGTGATCAGAGGGTAAGAGGAGCAGCCAGGGAACTGACATTCACCAGGGGACTAGACTGATGATGTGGATTAGGGCCAACATAATAACGCTGGGAAATTTGTTAATTTATGGATCCAGAGAAGAATATTTTAGAAGTATTACCAACATATATGAACTGGAAAACACAGATCTTCTATTTGGATATGGAAAAGGAAGGGATTTTAGGAGGTATGATGAGGGAGTGCAGTAGGTAGAAATTCCTTTTATGTAATATGAAAAAATCAGTATTTTGTTATGTTTTTGCTTTTGGATTATGCTTACTTGTGTCAGTCAGAAGGATAGTAAGAAAAATAGGTATAGCACAGGAAGAGGGTTTGGACAGAGTCCCCATTTCTGCTATGTGGACAAAATCAACCATTTAACTGAAACAACAACACCCGCAACAGTGAAAACACAACCTCTAATAACACAACCCCTCACCTTTTTAATATTAGGAGACACATAATGCATGGCACACTCAACAAGTATTAGTGCTCAATAAATATTGGGTTAATGAATGAATGGTTGAATAAATTACAAAATACATTTTTAACAGCATAATTTTTAAGACTTGATGCTAGAAATAAAGCATTCTTTTACTTATTCTTGAACCCAAGGGTTTCTAACATTTATACTCAGATCAAAAGTATTGCTATTATTTTAATGAGTAAGTAATTTCTTCTTGGGTTGAAATCATGGGTCACATATTTTAGATATCCTAAAACTATTTAAGAAATATTTGCCCTTGAAATGAAGACCTGAAGCATGATTTAGCAAACATGTTGCAGTCATATATTGACATCTTCAGTCCCTTCTCAGTGCATGATATTAAGCTTTCTTTTATTTTAATAATAAAAATATTGCATCTGTAGTAGGGAAGGGTAAACCCAAATGTTCTTAATAATAGGACATAGAAGGTATCATTGGCAGAACTGCTATATCCTTCCAAAAAAGGAAACACAATAGGCAGAATATTCCAATGGGCAGATGTTAACTTAAAGTGCGCATTGTTTGGAAAAGAAGTTAATTAACAACTTATTAATTGGATAGAAAATCTGAAACTGTTGTACTTCTAGCAAATACATAATTTTCTTCAAGTATTATTAAAGCGGTTTTGTTGTACCTATTAAAGATTCTTGTCTCTAAGTTAATTTCATTATGCTAATAAGCTATCATCGTTACAGAACCTAAGCTTTGATCCATGTTAATTGTCGTGATCTTCAAAGACAAAGTCACCACTTACTTTAAATGAATTTTACATCTTTTTAAAGAATCACACGGAAATTAGGGGAAGTAATTAATTTTTTATTATGTGTCTCAATATTTTTAAGGGAGGAAGTCAATGGTATTGGCTAGAATTCATTTTAACATTTAACTAGGGAAAACAGCATGAGGCCAAAAAACCGTTCAGATGCAAAAGATTAAAGAAAATTTGAAACTGGGACCTAATTTGTCTTGATAAACTTTGGTGTTTAATATGCTTTTTTTGTTCTCAGTGTGAAACTGCAGGGTTTTGATTTGTAAAAACTTTTTGAAGAATTAATTCTTTCTAATTTTTATTCATTTCTTTGTCTTTCTTTTACAGTAAGACAGACTAGTTGACCTTCAAACCATAATACTTTTAAAGATCTATGGACTTACAAGGTTAACTCTATTAGTGATCTGATTATTAGCTATTGTACACTAATAGATATGTTTCTTCTGAAGAGATTAGACCTAGCTGTTCCTATATAATAACTAGTCATTTAAACCTTAAAGGGTATAAGTAAATAATGTTACTTAATTATTTGCATTTCTCTTTGTAACCAGTAAAGGTTATGTGTAGAAATATCAACTCCTTCAATTTATAAAAGATATTTTTCTATGAAGATAATATATACTTTAAGAACATATCTGAAGTAAAAAATTACTGGTTATATCTTTATTATAGCCGGAGTGATGTACAGATTGAGATCTTCTTTAAGGCCTTGTAGAACTAGATCAAAAACCAGAAAAGCAAAAGCACCATATGGTATATTTTTCCATAAACATTAACAGAGAGGAAATTAACTGCCAAAATTGTAATTTTGTAATAATTTATCCTGTATAAAGCCACTTGACATTCTCTTTGGAAAGATATGTTATGAAAAGTATGATTAAACTTACAAGAAAAGAATTTACTAAGTGATATATAAATAGACGCTTCATAGTGAATGGAAATGTATCAAATGGGTTTTAGAGGGAATCTAGTGGCTCTAATATAATTGTTAGTAACTAGGAACGTCTCAGTACAGCAAAGAGCTAATGGTGAAATTCCACCTCACTCTGAGGGATTTCCGAGGCTCAGTGGAGAAGTGATAGAATCTTCACAGTGATTCCTGGTTATGTAAACCAGTACTTCTCAATTATTTTGTGTGTACAAGAAAATTACGTGGTGATGGCAAAAATGTAAATTCCAGCATGGTATCCAATGTTTATGTTTTTAACAAGTATAGTTAGGTGATTCTAATGCAGATTGTCCATAGACCTCAAACCTTAAACATTGATAAGAGTGAAAATAAACTGAAATTTTATCTGATTTTAAACTTCATTCATTAAAATTTATATATTTTTTTACTAGACAAGCTACCACTAATCTACCTAGAAAATAGCCACATAAAATAATATATTGGCTTAATAATTTTAGTGTTAACAGCATTTTATGTTATGCCAGAATGACTAAAAACAATAAAACTAATTAAATATATTAATTGAGATATCAAAATATACATCTTCAACTTAGTATTACACTCTTCAAAACTATGAACCTATACACCTTTTACTGTAAGGCTGCCATTTTGTATTGTTTTCTTTGTATAATGTAGAGGCTTAGTGGATGTTTGTTAAATGGAGAAATTAAATTTTAATATTTTATTTTGTAAACCAGAGTATGGCCCAATATACATTCATTCATTTTATTACCAGACATGGCTATTAAAAAAATAACTATAAATGCATAACAAAATTTTCCTACCACTGAGGTTATTCTAAAAACTGTGCTGGAGTTTCTGAAGTGATTTACATGAGTTTTTGCCATAGTTTAAGTTCTATAATAATACATGAGCATGTGTTCCGTGTGCCATCTTACCAGTTTAGTAGACAAAAGCACACATTTGTGTGTATACAAAGTATAATTTCTCCCAGACCTGCTCAGGTGACAGGGATGAGAGCTTTACACTACAATTTGAGATGGAATTCCTGTAAATATAATTTAGGATTAAAAGACTTACAAAGAAAAAGTATTTACATTAAAAAATATCTAACTCCTAAATTCCCACTGAACAACCCTTTTTATCCTTTAACATTTCCCTCAAACACATTAACTCACACTTTAAATGCATTCTTGAAATAATAATCAGTGTATGACATCATTCTTGTATTAAAGATGTTGACTTTGCTACACAGAAGGATTTGGGAACAGGGGAAAAGTGGTAAAGGACCCCGGGCTTACCCCTCATAGAATTGTGTTTGACTAGGTTTGAGGAGGGAAGATGTGCAGGATTCATATCCTTCCTGTTCTACCAAGTTCTTTCTAACTTGCCAGAGGGGGCTGATTAAGATGTCAGGGAGAAGTAAAAGTTGTAGAAAGTTCTTCCACCTTTGTGACTGTGAGGGAAGGCTGAGGTGTGCACTGCTTTCCTTGACAGACCTTAGCACAGAAATTCATAGCTTCATATACTTCCCTCTACCTCAACCAAAGCCACCAGGACACTAAATTACTAACGGCAAATCAAAGAAGAAACATATGGATAATTAAAATCTCTGTGTATATCATTTTAGTAAATTAAATATTTTAGATTAGGCTCCCACATGATAAATATTATGAATAAACAAATTTAAGGTTAGAAAATGAGGGGCTTAGGATACTAAAACTGTTAGATAGCTTAACCAATGATGAAATTTATTGCATAAAAGCTCTGTTGTATAATTTTTTACACTACTAGAACAATGGCTTCGAAGAAATTTGTGATCAAATGTGTAACAAATTCTATGACTAGGACCATAAACCAGACATTGTCAAATACTATAAGCATTGAAGAACGATACCTCTGAATAAGAGTTTTTTCTAAACATTCCATGGCTTTCCAGTCGCAAAATATAATATTTGCTAAAGGAAACAATAATTTTCCCAGTTTTTGCTTGAATTAGGAGATCATTAGCATTATTTATTGTACTTCCTAACACAGGTTGCAAACTGGCACCACCCATATATATTTATTTGGCTTACACAATATATTAAAATATTTCAAAGTTAGTTTCTACATTTAACAATTATGAGATTTTATACACATATCTGGATATCTAGCTTCAATTGAAAAAATCCACTATCTAAAAATACAGAGCACCTCATTTTATGCAGCAAAGATGGAATGGGGCCGAGCTGAAAATGTGTCTTTTGTAGACGTGCTCTGTGATTTCCTGTTCACCTTAGCATGTCTCTAGCCACTTTCATTGATGTAAATATTTGCCCCAAACTAAAAGGCACTTGAATTTGCCACAGTTGATAAAAACATGATGTATTAGAAATAAATGTTAATCCTGTGATCAACTACTGGGGAGCCCTCTATGTGAAAAATCACTGGCATATGCTGAAATTGAAAAAGATATTAAGGATGATATTATAAGAAATGAAAAGACAGTTGAAAAATGAAAGGAAACTGAACCATTACCTTAGGAGACACAGCCAGACAGGTTTAAATTCCGATTCCCTTTTTCAGTAATTTAGAAAACCTTGGACGAGTCTGTATTTGGCAAATCTTAGATTAAGAAAAATAAAATGTTAAGTTTTAGTGCAAATAATTCTTGCTTTTGTATGTAGTAACACTCTATCTTAAAAATGTTAAAATACCTCTGACTAAAGATTGTTATAAGATGTTTGGAGTTAGCTGTGTTAGATGCTTTCCTCCTCTAAAGACCTTTGCTTTTAACTCAATGCTTGCTTATCTTTCTAATTTAACATAGTCCTACATTCTTCTTTGTAGTAATTTTGGGCTATCTGATAACATATAATGGAAAACATGTTTACGTCTTCCACCAGTTCTTGTTGCATATTTCAAATGCTTAGAACAACAATTTTCAGAAGCTTTCATTAAGGTTAATTTAAAAACTACATTAAATACAAACAGATTTTCTCACAAACAAAATGCAATGTGTACTTAACAGACTTCTGTATGTTATATTTGATAAACTACCTCATATAAATGCAAATTTTGACTTTCTGCCAGAACCAGGTGGTATGGAAAATATTTCTATTAAACAAATAATGCTAGAAGAGCAAACTTCAAGCACTGGTATGTTGCATAGCAAAAGAGGATGTTTTTGTTCAGGTTTGATGTATATTTTCAGGTTGACCTTTTTGTATACAAAATGAAAGAAATGTATTGCAGAGTAATATGTGGCGAGCAGTTGTCTTTAGTGTAAAAGAAGATTCAGGAAAATATACTTGAGGAGGGAGTAGACATAGAGAAATAGCATAGTGACTTGCTAGCATCATCTCATCTCCTCTGGTACTATCTGAACAGCTTTCATCTCAATCACTAAGTAAAATTGAACATGGAGAGCTAAATAAAGCAGGGTGATCCCAAATGTTGCCTTACATTCAAACAGCTTTTTTTGAACTCTCAGCCAGACAAAATACAATAACAACATAAAAGCAAACAGAAGACTTCCCCTAAGCAGATAACCCTAACCTAACCATGAGAAAAATATTAGAAAAAAAAAATTAAGGGACATTCTACAAATTATCTTATCAGCATTCCTCAATATTTATCAAGACCATTAAACACCAGGGAAGTCTGTGATACTCACAAACCGAAGGAGACTATGGAGCTGTGGTGACTAACTGTAATGCAGTGTTCTGTATAGGTTCTTGAAACAGAAAAATAACATGGAAAACCTAGTGCAATCCAAATAAAGTGGAGTTTACTTAATAGTAATATATCAACATTACCCCATTAATTCTGACAAATGTACCATAGTAATGTAATGTGTTAACAGTGGGGGAACCTGAGTGTGGGGTATGTAGGAACTCTGTACAATTTTTGCAAATTTTCTGTAAATCTGATACTACCCCCTCAAATGTTTATTTATTAAAAAAAACAAAAAACAAATAGAGATAAACGGAGGAAATATTATTTGGCCTGAAGGTACATCTCAATCCTTATGGCGATGCTTCATGTTTACTCTTACTAGAATTATCCCTTGGAATTGCCCCATCAAAAATAGTAATGAATGTGTACAAACTACATACACTTCTGTGCTTAGTTAACCCTATGCCACACACACAGTGTCCACAGAGGGTGAACTATTGCCTACGTGAAGTGCAAGGAGAAAATCCATGACCTTGACTCCACTGGTACCAGGTTAGCCATGATTTTGACCACACTGGCATATACCAGGTTCTAAATATATTTAGGTCTAAAAAACTTCCTCCTCATGATGACCATGGGCTATATTTATGAAGTGTTACAAAACTGATGTGAAATTATGCTAAGTGAAATGAGCCAGGTGGTGAAAGACAGATACCATAAGATTTCACTAATAAGTAGAACCTGATCAACAAAATAAATAAGCAGGAAAAATAGAACCAGCGACATTGAAATAAAAAAACAAACTGACAGTAACCAGAGGGCAGGAGGTAGGGGCCTAACAGGGGAAAAGGAGGGGAAGGGTCATCAAGGAACATGCATAAAGGTCCCATAGACAAAGCCAAATGGTGGAAGGATTGAGGGTGGGAGGTGGGGATGGGTGGGGCTGGGGAAAGTGGTGGCGGAGAATTGTTGACAAAAAGAAAAATAGACAGGGGGAACCTAAGAATAGTATAGGAAATTGAGAAGTCAAAGAACTGTTATGGACAGCCCTTGGACATGAACTAAATGGTGTGGGGATGATGGGATGGGGTGCAGGGTGGAGGGGATAAAGGGGAGAAATAAAATGGGACAGCTGTAATAGCATAATCAATAATATATACCCAAAATACCCCCACAAAATGGATTAACCACTTAAAAAAAAAAAAGAATAATAGGCAAGCCAGAAAAGAAGAGAGAGAGAAGACAATAGAGAGCCTATTCAAACAAATAATTGATGGGAACTTCCCAAATCTATTGGAAAGAGTTAGATTCTTGAATCAAAGAGGCAAAGGGAACACCTAAAAAAATATTTTTTTGATGTGAAGACCCTAGAGAAAAGTTTGACTCAAAACAAATAGTAATATTTAAGAATGTTGCAAATCATTTAAAAACACTATATTTTTGATAATATGCAATGTGAGAATAATATGAAACTTGAAAATATGCAAAATTGGAAACATAATTTTTAGATTTGATATAATAGCTTAAATATATAAAGTACTAAACCTAAGAAAATTTATATACAAAAAACATATGTGTGAGTGTGTGTGTATATAAAAAATGAAGCAGGAGAAGAAAGAGGAAGAAGGTATGGAGAGAGAAGAGGAGAAGGAAGAGGATGAAGAGGAGGAAGAAGAAAGCTTCTTTATTAGAGTCTTTGTACTAAGCACTGAATTTAGAGTTTTATACACTCTGTGATTTGGCATTATTGTCCCTATTTTATAGACAATAAGATTCAGAGAGAATGAATAACTTGCTCAGATACTCACACTTTGTAACTAATATAGTCACTTTCCTTATACCAATTACTCCTGATGACATCTACAACATCCTTGTCAAATATTATCAATTATTAAGTCTCTTAAGGCTCTATCTTCTTTGTATTTCTTCCTGACTCTCCTTTAGATTGAGGACTCATTTTCAAGGTCTCAGATATCATACATGAAAAAGCTGAAATTCTAACCCAAGTACAGATAACTCCAAAGTCTGTATACTTAAATTGGTAAACCAACATGTTTATAGTAGAATGTAATTGCCTTTGAGGTGTTAATAAATTAACACACTTGATTCCTGAAGATGTAAAGGACTTTCTGACCAAATATGCATTGCCAAATTTTTCTAAAGGAGAATAATAACTTTGGTGAAATATCTGTTAACTTCAAAATGTAAATATTGAAGTATATTAACTCCATAATGTAAAATTTTGTAAGAGTTATAAAAGTGAATTGAGGACAAAGGAGAAAGAGTGAGAATGACACATTGAGATACTTGGAAAGTTTTTAATGAATACTACCAGGGAGGGAACAGTACATTTTGTTGATGTTCTTGTTTGTTTATTTAATATAAGACCTTTGGTTTTCATCCCTCTAAAAATAGTTAATGTTTTGGAAAGAAATGTATTTCTCCTGCTAGAGATGATAGGCTAGGCTAGTTGAGACTTCAGAAGATCTCTTTAGACCTCTGATTTAATGTCTTATTTTTGCTGATCTTAGATTAACATTACTTACTCATACAATAACTTTGTAATTGTCACTAATGACAACATATGACTAGGCATACAACTCTTAAGAGGCAAACAGTTTGAATAAAATTCCGCTTAATATCATAACATACTTGAATTGATTTCATGTTGGAATCAAAATGAAGCCAAGGTTTTTTGAGTTTATGAACTTTCAGAAAGAGATTCTTTTTCTCCCACCCTCCCGTTGAAACAAGAACAGTTTCTTAAGAAATCCTTACCTTTAGGGAACCAATAAGTTAGGTATACATATAGATAATCAGCACAATCAATAGCCTACTTCAAGAGGAAGTTAAATTTCAAAATTAGAGATGTTTTTTATTCATTCTTAACATTAAACATTTTTTCTGAATCCTTGAGATAATTCAAAAGTCAGAAAAGGGTTTGATTATATAAGTATGGTTTTAGTGGTGAGCTAATAAGATCCTGTGTATTCTATGACATATTTAATGTGAGGAAGCCTGACAAATGGCATCGATTTTATAACAAAATCAGTACTTGCTTTGCGAAGTTGAGTATATTCATTTCTCTAAATTTTATTTAATATAAAAGGAACAAAATTCAAAGAATATATAAAACTAGAGACTTCCAAAATTGAATATGAAATGAAATATTATCAAAAATTGTGTTAAGTTGATCCAAATTAGTTATTATTTAAGGAAGATAGTCAAAAGTATGCAGCCTTCAAAGTAAAGTTCTTATATATTTAAATGTTAATGACTTCAAATTTAATACTATTATTATTTTTTTATACATTTTCCAGAGAAAATTTCAGATTTTGAGCCAAGTATGGAATTATTTTCTTGGAGTTTACATGATGCAGACCTACAGAGTGTTTTATATTATGTATATGAGACAGAGCATTAAATTTCACAGAGAAATTCATAGCGGTGCCACATTGTCGAAATTTCTGATCTGGTTGAAATGCTTAGATTTGAATGAAAAACCCAAGGGCCACTTCACAAAAACAATTACATTTGCTTTTTGCACCCTTGGTGTCCCAAAACACTGGAATTTGCAGTTTTAAAAAGGTAAAATAAATTCGCTCTTTCCACCTTACTATAAACTTGCAAATATTTCTTACCTAACTTTTAAAGTTCTCTCCTTAGGGGCCTTGTAGGTCTGAAAAGAATGCAGGAGAGCTAAGAAAGGCATTTCTAGCTCAGTCATCCTGTTTATCAGCTGAGCTCTAGTTCCTTCCATAAAAAAGGCACATAAGGAATTCTATTAGGAGCATCTATAAAATATGTAACATCACTTTAAAAAGTAGTTTATGGCATTACTTTTTAACACACTGTATTTGTTTCCAAAAGAAAGGCTTCAATCACCAATCAGGTCCTGTTTCTCACTTTTAATGACTACTAAAATCATATCCATTCAAATAAAATTCATTCCTAACTATACTTGTCAGAAAAAATATATGCGTATATTATATGTAATATTATACATATTCAATAGATATCTACATTTCTTCATATTCTAAAGTTTTCTTTGATAGTATGCCCCTTAATATCTGAAATCTAGTAATGATACACAATAAAAAGCATTACTTAGCTATAGAAAACACATATCTTTTGTTGCTAATCAAAAATAAATGGAATATACATTTGAAATTGTTACAACATGGCATTTTTCCTGGGTAGCTGAACTCCTTTAATATCTCTCTTTCTGATTCTTCCCAAAGCCATCATACTCTTTTACTACAGTGATCATCCTTTCAATTGCTCTTGACAACACCTATCATCATGCCTGTCAGTCTTTTTCCTCCATCAAGTCTCCCCATCTTTATCCTCTTGGTGTTGTTTCCTGACTCTCCCTTTACCTTCAGATCTCATCTCCAGGGCTCCATATTCAGGCTTTTAGTTGTATGAACCCCAAGACAACTCTGCAGATTGTATCCAGTACTGCAGTAGCCTGGATGAAGAACTCTTTCATCATTGGAATAATTTTGCATCAATCATGGCCCATAAATATCCCAATGGCAAATTTATCTGTACCTAGTGTTGCTAAGACAGCTCTGTTTTCTGTGTGTTATCCCCAGATTATTATTAACAGCACCCACTGTACTCTCAAGAGTCCTTATTTGATCACCATGTCAATAGCCAATTAGTAAGACAAGTTGAATGAGAGTACACTCATAAAACTTGAGGGACAAATTTACTATTTCAGGCAGAAACAGTCTTTGAATTATGTGCAATGAATATCCCTGTACTCCTGATAAGAGTAAATACATCAAAGCCAAACTGTAGTGAAAAGAATCTTCTACTTAAATTCTCCAATGAGGCTCCAGGGAAGATATATCAACAGAGATTTTTCAGTCCAAAAGCTTTACTGATCAAATACTAGTAATAAGATTGTGATAAAAAACTAATAATAAAAACACCTATTATATTAATAGTAATACTATTATTCTGAGAGATCTCCAATAGCAGTCTGGGTTGAGAAAGGGACAGTGAGTGCCAGGCATTAAAATAGGTACTATAATTATGCAATAAGATAATAAATATGAATACGCTAATACAGAGTGATCAGAGGACCTCATAGAGGATCACGGTTATGAAAAGTTAACCTCTTGGGATGAATTAAAAATAACCTCTTGGGAGAAGAGAAATAAGGCAGATTCTGATAGGATACTGGTACTTCACGTTCTACGTGGATAATGGAGAAGTTTGGCAATGCCCGCGTGAATGTTATCGCTAAAAGTTCCTATATTGCCTTTGCAGGTAAGAAGGGAAGTGTCTGTAAGTAGAGAGAAGCACTGCCAGAGAAAAGAAATAACTCTTCCAGTCACATCTGAGAAGGAATTTCTGGCCACTCCTAAGAAGTGACTCCTAAGAAGTGACTGGGAAATGTGAAGGCAGACCCAGCTGTAAGCATACCCAGGCTTAACACATGCACAGTTGAGTATAGAATGATGAGCTGGGATGGAGACAGGTTTTCCACATTGAGGATACTCCAAAGTCCCAGGATAAAAGTACTTTGGAACCTGGGAAAGACTCTACCTACTAAGAAAGGCTCTTAGTGGCTAACTGGGCTCAAAGTAAAATTAATTAATTAATTAAGTAAGTAAGTAATTAAAAGAGAGCCTAGTGGCCATTTCTACACAGGGGCCTCTCACACAAACTGCACTTCAGGGAAAAGGCTGTACTGAAGTACCTGCCTGCTCTGTGTTTCTGCTATATGAACTAGCCCTTATAAAAGAATTCCTGGAATTCTGTTTCAACCAATAGGACTGAGGCTTTCCCTTTCCAATCAGAGCTGCACAACTTCAGCCAACCAGAGTGGTTCTATTCTAACCAATCAAGATAGTGCCTTTTGGACCAAACTTCATGGATTTGGAGTCCTCATTTGCATGAAGATAGGCCAACCTGGGACCTGGGGAGGGAACTTCTGCCTATATAAGCCAGCTTCCCTCTGTCTCTGGGAGTGTACTTTCCATTTGCATCAATGACTACCAAGTGTGTTTCCTGACACCAAAGATGTCTTGCTGGAGCAGAACGGAGCAGACCAGGACAAGTAAGAGCAGAGAGGAACAGAGCAGAGCAGTCTAGCGGGGGTGGGCCTGGTCCCATGGTTGCATTACAGTCATGTTGGTTTGACAGTTGTTCTGTATCACAATTGAATTGCTTTTCACTAAGTAAAGTTTCCTTTGTCACCCACACCAAATTGGGGATTCTTGTTGGCATTGAATTGGTGCCAACAATGATTGGATGATGATACAGTGTATTTATTTAATGTTAACGTGCATTTTCTATGTTATGTTTTCTGTAATCTTTGTGACAAGAGTTATTGTCCTATAGTGAGAGGAAATGAGAAACATGTTACTCAGCAATGTTCTATAAAACTTATTACTTGAGGTAGTTCATGAACAATTGTATGATTGGAAGAATAGATATACTTAACGAGTAAAATTTATTCTATCTACAAAACAACTTAGGGAAGTAGGTATTATTTCCAAATGACAGATGAGGAAACTGAATATAAGAAGATTAATTAACTTATCCAAGGTTACACAAGCAATTGATGGCCTATTCACTCTAACTCTGAAGTTCTCTTATTTTAAAGTATAATATTAAGACTGTAGAGCAGTGCTTTTCAAAATTAAATATTTGCATCTATCACCTGATGTTTCTGATGTTGTTTTTCAATGAATACTCTGATGCAGGTGGTCTGGAAAGGGCCTGAGTTGTTATGATGACAATACTGTTTGTCCATAGACCACATTCGGATAGCGGGAGTAGAGTGTAGCGGTTAAGACACAGAGCAACTTTATTCTTATGTTTTCAAGATAGCAATATGCCTTTTGTTATGTTATTTGCACACTTTTTGTAGTATTTTTTTTTTAGTTACGTTGATTATTATTTAAGGAATTCTAAACTATCATGTATGGAATTGACTCCCATAACCATTTGTATTTTCAAATCAAGCATAATGTTTTCTTCGAATGAATAATTGCAGATATATCACTTTGCAAGTTAGTAATATATTTTCAAAATTGAACAGGATCGTAATGCTAGATTGATATAATATTTCTCCATAGTCCATTGTTTGTTTCCACAGTTGCTATCAAATTACCCAGCAATACTTTTTGTTGCTCTATAGATGGCATCCCAAAATATTTCTTGCCTGTAGAAATTTAAATTTTAGTGGAACGGTTTCATGCAAAGTGTTTCATGTTAAAATGTAAAAAAAAACAAACAAACAATGACACCCCAACAAAAAGACACAGCAATAAAACAAAACAGAACAAGTAAACAAATAAAAAACCCAAACCGAAGTTCTATAATTCAATCAGCTATCACCAGTGTGGCTTAATAAGAATGTTTTCATGATATACATACTAAATGTAGAAAGCATTTCCTCCTCTATGTATTTCACAGCTTTTAATGTAATTTCAGTTACTTTTTTTTTTCTCATTTGAGACCCTCAGAACAACTTTGTTAAGGAAGCAGGACAGATCTTAAACATTGAATATGATACACCGGAGGATCTAGCCTGAGACAAGCGCTACATTTAACTACTTAAAAAAATAAGTACTTCAGATATTCATTATTAAAAATAATAATTTGAATATGTTGAGGTGTTTCAAAATCCTTTCCTTAGACTGTAATATTTTCTAGAACAGAGTCCAAGAATTTAATTTCCCAAATGTTGAAATCATATGATATTAACATAATCACTACTGTAAATAATTAACACTCATTAACAGCAAAAGTTTTATTACAGAAAAAAAAAAGTTGGAATTACCTTTGCCAATAAATCAATTTGTAGTCATTCTATTTCTCTAAGACAACATAAATGAAAAACAGTTTTTTAAAAGTTCTCTAAAAAGAAAAGTAACAAGGTTATTATAAAATTTTTATGGAGAAGCAAAATACTTCAGATAACCAACACAATCATGACAAAATTGGAGGACTCACATTATCTGGCTTTGAAACTTACTATAAAGCTACAATAATCAGACAAGTATGGTACTGGTAAAAGAATAAGTAAATAGATTAATGAAACAGGGTAAATATCGCAGAAATAAACCCACACAAATATAGTCAACTGATATTTGAAAAAAGAGCAAAAAAAAATTTAATGGAGAACAGATCATCTTTTCAACACATGGTGGTAGAACAACTGAACATCTGTATGCAAAAATAATCATAATCATTATCATTAGAACCATTCTCATCATCTAGACACTGATCTTACATCTTTCACTAAAATAAGTCAAGCCTTGGCCAGGTGGCTCGGTTGGCTGGATCACTGTCCTACATACAAAAAATTGAAGGTTGACTCTCCCATCAGGATGCATACCTAGTTTGCAGGTTCTATTCCTGGTTGGGGTGTGAACAGGAGGCAACCAATTGATCTCTCTCTCCCCCTTCCCCTCCTCTCTCTCTCAACTCAATAAACATATCCTCAGGTGAGGATTAAAGAAAAGTCAAAATAGGTCACAGACCTAAATGTAAAACACAAAACTTTAAAAATCCTAGAAGATAGAAGTAAATCTAGATAAAAATCTTGTTTGAAATTGACATTTTATACTATGTATCAAAATCACAATCCATATAGAAAGGATTGACAAATTGGACTTCATTAAAATTAAAGACATGCTCTGTTAAATACATTATCAACAGAATAAGACAAGCCATGGGCTGGAAGGAAGTATTTCTAAAAGACACATTTGATAGAGTACTATTACTCAAAGTATACCAAAAAACCTCCTAAAACTCAATAAGGAAATAGACAACTCAATTAAAAAAATGACAAAAAGATCGAAACCTAAATGATACTATAAAGATGGCAAATAAACATCTCAAAATAACCATATTTAAGGAATTGCAAATTAAAACAACAAGGAGATACTACTACAAACATACCCAAATGGTTAAAATCCAAAATACTAACAACAGGAATGTTAGAGCAGCAGGAAGTCTCCCTCATTTCTGGTGGGAATGCACAATAATACAGCCACTGTGGAAGATAGTTCAGCAGTTTCTTAAAAAACTAATCATACTTACACCACTTGATACAGCAGTCACACTCCCTGGGATTTGCAAAAGTGAGGTTAAAAGTTATGTCCATCCAGAAACCTGTACATAGTTTTTCATAGTCATTTTATTCACAACTGTCAACATTTGGAAATAACCAAGATGTCCTTCAGTATGTCAATAGATAAGAGGTGGTACATCTACACAATGAAATATTATTCAGTGCTAAAAGAAATGAACTAGCCAGCCATGAAAAAACGTGGAGGAATCTTAAATGCATATTGCTAAGTGAGGGAAGGCAGTCTGGAAAAGTTAAATACTGTG
Organism: Mormoops blainvillei; assembly: GCA_004026545.1. NCBI lineage: Eukaryota > Metazoa > Chordata > Mammalia > Chiroptera > Mormoopidae > Mormoops > Mormoops blainvillei. Next base: position 7,499 of record PVJD01000601.1, on the reverse strand, counting down.
TGATCCTAACTACATGGCATTCTAGAAAAATGCAAAACTATGGTGAAAGTAAAAAGGTCAGTGGTTGTTGAAGATTCAGCTTGAGGGAGCGATGGGTAGCTGAAGCACAGAGGCTTTTGGTGGCAGGTTAAACATTATGTACTTTAACCAATTAACCAATTAACAATGGTGGGTACATGTCAGTATATATTTGTCATTACCCATAGATAGTATAACACAAATAGTGACCCTTAATGTAATCGATGGACATTGGTTGTGATGTGTTAATGTTGATTCATCAGTTGTAACAAATATACCACACTGATTAAGGGTTTTTACGGCGGAGGTGTTTGTGTACCTTAGAGATGCATGCAGAAATTCTCTATACTGTCTCTTCATTTTTGCTCTAAAACAAAAACTGCTTGAAGAAATAGAGCCTATTAATTTCAAAACTAAAAATGAAACAACACAAAAAGATGTGATCAATTTAATTTTACATTATATATTCAGGCAAAGAATGTGTAATATTCTAGGTTTTGTTTTGTTTTAATTTTATTATACAGGTAAATTCTAACCTTCATCCTCAAAACACACACACACACACACACACACACACACACACACACACACACATTCTTTTTCCAGGCACGTTTAGTGCTGATATTACACAAGGATTATTTTTGTTATCTGAGAAATGATGTATTAAGTAACAACATTTTGTTATTAATTTCATATCCAAGGCCTTGCCAGTCGGTATGATGATGTTCAAGTAGGACTGGTCTGTCTACATGGCTGAATCTTTATTTTAGATGCCACCATGGGCTTTTACTCTAGAAGGGCTTTAGTATTTAAATTTCTCATTTATGTCTTAAAAACTAAACTGATGCAACAGTTGTTTAGGGCCAAATATAATCATAGGAATTGGTAATCATTGGCAAAAGATTTTCTAACTAAAATAAGATGATGAATGCTGTGGAGAACACCTTGTTCTATTGATGTTCACATGGAGGACAACTGGGAGGACATAGATGAATTCCTGGTCCCAAAGTTTCAGATTTTGGGGGGATTCATTAATAAATCAAAGTATTATTGTTTTACTGTACACAAATAGAAGCCTGCAACAATGTGTACACATTAGCCTTTTACAAAGAAAGTATAACAGCAATGATTTTATTTCTTATATATTTTTTTCAACTTCAAAATTTGACTTTGTGGTGAATCATACAGAAAACAGACAAACACAGGAATATATGCAATACGTATGGAATCGTCCCTGGCGCTTTGCACTTTAACCAATTCATTCACCATTTAAAAACAATTAAAAAATTCATTAAGCTGGATTCTGCCCTTGGATACACACAACAAAACCCCCCATTGAAGTCAATGGAAATTGTGCATGCATATCCAGGGGCAGAATTTGGCCCGCTGTGTTTAATTCACTCTGATCATTCCTATTAATTCAATATTAATATTTCCGTTCATTTATTCAATTAGTTCTGTGGTATTCAAAATTCATTGTATGTAATACATTGCGATCAGTCAATCATTACATTTCTAGTCCACTTTCTAACAATCAATATTTGAAGTTAGTCAAGGCAAAACGCACTTAAAAACTAAACAGAAATAGAAATAAAAGTCCCTCTGCAGAGATATCTTCTACTTTGTTTCCTGATTTCTTGGGCCTGACCTCTCCCGGTGGATTCAGTCTGTATGAGAGATATTAGCAAATTGTGGGGCAGAGTTGGCCCTTAGATCAAATGCTGCTTTGTGGGGTAGCCAAGTAGGGCTATCTAATAACAGCCAGATGTGAAAGACTAAGCTCACAAAATACCCACCACTTAATTAGGTCACACAATACCATTTGGCTCCCAATCAAATTTGGGTTATTTCTGTTCTGAGCAGAGGGATCTCTTCTGTCTTCAAGGAACATAGATCAAAATGAACACAGGATGTTAACATCGCAGTATAAACATTGCATGCATGAATAAGTGGAGCTAAACCCAAGAAGTGTAATGATCCCTATGCTCCAAATTCATTTAAGTATAACTTCTTTAGGCAGGAGAACTTAAACTTTTTGCATAATTTCTATAGTCATTATAAGTATCTGCAATATGCAAGATTATCAGCAAATCTGTAGAAAGTAAATTTACAGAAATTAACTATTCATACTTAATATTCATTAACATTCTAAAGAGAAGTACGTTAACCATTTTTGTTTTGTAACACATTTTTCAAGGTATAATTGACATATTGGGTTAGTCGAAAAGTCTGTATGGTGATTTTCGTAAAATAAAACACACATTTTTTATTCATTTTCACCAATAACTTTATTGATTTGGATATTTTGAGTATGTCGGCTATCTCCCACATGGTGTAACATTGATTGTTATCTATTAATGTCTTCATTTGATTACTATCAACTTCAACTGGTCTACCCAACCAAACCACGGAGCATCATCTGGCAAGAACTCTCCAGCACAAAACTTCACAAACCACTTTTAACACATCTGATTAGTCACAGCACGTTTCCATACACTGCATGAATCTTTTTTTGCATTTTTACCTTTCTTGAAATAATAAAGCATAAGATGCCAAAAATGTGTATTATACTCCTATCTTTGATATTAAAATGACTACATGAAAATTTACCAATTTTGATTTTTTTAAAAGATTTTATTTATTTATTTTTAAAGAGGGGAAGGGAGGGAGAAAGAAAGGGTGAGAAACATCAATGTGTGATTGCCTCTCACATGCCCCCCCACCCCCGCTTGAAGCCTTGTTCAACTAACTTACTAGATTTAGCAATTTTGTTGTAGAGTACATGATATTTTCTGCATACATGGTTATGCCATCTGAGAATAAAGACCATTTAGTTTTTTGTGTCTAATTTAAATGACTTTCTTTTCAAGGATTATTGTAATACCTTGGACCTCTAGTATGTTGTAGAATCAAAGTGGTGAGAGCAAATATTTTTTGCTTATGTTATGTCAGGTCTTGTTTCTGACCTAAGGGAGAAAGTACTCAGGCTATCATCCTAATATTAGCTGTGTCTTTCCCTGGGTTTTCCTTATCAGGCTTTGGGAATTCTCTTTTATTTCTAGTTTGCTGAGATATTTTTTATCAGGGATGAATGTTGAATTTCGCCAGTTGCTTATGTGTATGTGTGAACATGTATGCATGTGTCTAAGATGATCTCGTTTTTCCTTTTATAGCTTATTAATATGTAATGGTGAATTACATGGAGTGCCTTTTGAAAGTTGAATCAGCCTCACAATACTCAGATAAACTTCTCTTGGTCACAATACAATTTTATTCTGCTTCTATATTGTTGAATCTAACTGACATGTTTCACTGATAATTTTTGCACGTATGCCATGAGGGATATGCATCTGTAGATTTCTTTTCTTGTAAAGACCTTGTCTGATATCAAAATAATGTTGTCCTCATAGAATGAGTAGAAAAGTATTCTCTTTTTGGGGGGTTTATGAATAAATGTGTTTAGAAATGTCACTATTTCTCCACTGAATGTTTGTTAGAATTTATTAGTGAAACCGTCTTGGGTGGAATATGTTTTTGAAGGTTTTTAAACCAAAATTTAAATTATTTAAAAGACATCAGGCTATTTATATAATCTGTCTTATCTGAGTTTTGGTGTTTTGTGTCTTTCAAGGAATTTGTCCGTTTTATCTAACTCGAATTCATCTGCATAAAGTTTCTCGTAATACACTCTTATCACCCTTTTAGTATTTGTAGACTCTGTAGTGAGCTCCTGCTCTCATTCCTGATGTTGGTGATGTGTTCTTTCTTTTCCTACCTCAGAATTTAGCTAAATGGTTACCAATTTTATTGCTTTTGATCAAAGATGAAGCTTTTAGTTTCATTGATTTTTCTATTTTTTCTTGCTTTTTATTTTATTAATGTCTGCTCTGATGTTTATTATTTTCTTTTTCTGATAAACTTGGATTAAATCAGTGCTTGTCATACTAGCTTTCTTAAAGGAGGAACATCAAGTCATTAATTTGACCTTTTTTATTATTTAATATGGCCATTTAGTGCTATAAATTTTCCTGCTTATACTTCTTTGTACTGCTTTAGCATTCCATGCATTTTGTCATGCTATGTGTCCATTTTTTGTTCAAACTATTTTCTTATTTCCCTTTGATTTCTTTATTAGACCAATACATTAGAAACATGTTAAATGCTTTCCCAATATTTGTAGTATCTCAATAGATCTTTCTGTAATTGATTTCTAATTTAATTTTGTTATAGCCAGAGAACATGTTTATTTTTAGTTTTAAATATATTGAGACTTGTTTTCTAAACCTTGAGAAGCATGGGTATTTTACTGTGACTGAGTGTAGTGTTCTATGGATATTAATTACATCAAATTGGTTAAGTGCTTTTCAGCTCTATTTTCTTAATAATTTCTATTTGTTCTATCAATTATTGAAAGAGAGGGATTAAAATCTCTGACTATAATGATGGGTTTTTAAAAGTTTTTTCATTGTAATTCTATCAGTTTTTGCTTCATTTATTTTGAAGCTTTGCTATTAGGAACATCAAAGTTTATATTGTCACATCCTTTTGTTGAATTGATGTGATGATCACAATGAAATGATCTTATTTTCCTTGGTTACATTCTTTGCTCAGAAATCACTAACTCTGAAATTAATACAGTAACTCCATATTTCCTTTGATTAGTGTTAGTATGGTAAACTTTTCATCTTTTTGATTTTAACTTATTTGTGTTCTTATATTTAACATGCATTTCTTGCAGGCAGTTTATAGTTGTATCTTGTTTTTATAAATCTAACTTGATTATCTCTGGCTTTTAATAAGATATTTAGATTATTTCTGTTTAATGTAATTATTGGTATTAAGACTATCATCTGCTTTTTGTTTTCTATTTGTTCTATATGTTATTTAACTTTCTATTTTCTGGATTTTTTTTGACAGTATATTTCATAATTCTATTTTATGTCCTTTTTTAGCTTGTTAACTAAGATTCTTGATTATTATTATATAATGATTGCCTTATGGTTTATAACACCTTTTTACTTTAAAGATTTTATTTATTTATTTTTAGAGAGAGGGAAGGGAGGGAGAAAGAGAGGGAAAGAAACATCTATGTGTGGTTGCTTCTTGCATACCCCCTACTGGGGACCTGGCCTGCAACCCAGGCATGTGCCCTGATGGGGAATCGAACTGGCTTGGCAGTCCGATGCTCAACCCACTGAGCCACACCAGCCAAGGCCATATGTTTAACTTATCACAATCTATCTTTCTGTGTAAGAACCTTACCAGATTATACTTCTATCACTTTTCTCCCATGCATTAACCATTGCTTTTTTTTAAAGTTAATTTTTTTAGGGTGACATTGGTTAATAAAATTATATGGTTTTCAAGTATACAATCTTATAATATTCCATCTATATATTGCATTGTGTACCCACTATCTGAAATAAAATCTTCTCTGTCACCATATATTTGACACCCTTTCCTGCTTATGGGGGGAAGCGCTCTGCTTCCTTCTGGTAACCAACATACTCTTGTATATACCTATGAGATTTTGTTTATGTATTTTCTTATTTTCTCATTTGTTGCTTTCAGTTTTATACCCCATATATGAGTGAAATCACATGGTTCTTGACTTTTTCTTTCTTATGTATTGAGCATAGCATGATATTCTTAAGCTCAATCCATGTTGTTGCAAATATGGTATTTCATCTTTTCTCATGGCTGAGTAGTATTCCATTGTATATATGTACTACCTCTTTACCACCTCACATCTGTTAGAATGGCTATTATACACAAGAAAAGTTATAACAGGTATTGAAGAGGTTATGGAGGAAAAGTAACCTTCATTCACTGCTGGTGGGAATGTAAACTGGTACAACCACTATGGAAACAGTATGGGGGCTCCTCAAAAAATTAAAAACAGAGTTACAATATGAGTCAGCAACTTCTCTTCTGGATATCTACCCCCAAAATATAATATAAATATAAATATAATAAAAAATATAAAAAATAATACTAAGAAAAAAAATTTGTTTGACCATGTAGTTATCTTTCTTGATTCTTTTAAATTTTTGTGTAGATCCATATTTTTATCTACCATTTTTAAGCCAGAATGAATTATTTTAACATTTCTTATATATTGGCCTGTTGATAATGACTTCTTTTAGCTTTTGTATGCATGCAAAAACTTTTGTTAGCATTGTTTTTAAAGAATTTTTTTACTGAATTTAGAATTCTAATTTGACAGATTTATTAATTTAGAACTTTAAAGATAGCACTCCACTATCTTCTTGATATAATTGGTTTTGATAAAGCAGTTATCATACCCTTAAATTTGTTTGTCTATAGGTAATATATTTTTATTTCCTCCATGGGTGCTTTTCAGGTTTTTTCTTTGTCCCTGGCTTTAAGTAATGTGTCTATAATGTGACTTAGTATTGTGTGTGTGTGTGTGTGTGTGTGTGTGTGTTTAGATTTAGCTGAGTTCTTGAATCTATACATTATACTTTTTACAAATTTGGGATTTTTTTGCTTATTATTTCTCTAAAATATTTTTCTGTTCACCTCTCTTTTAACAGTGTCAAAGTCTCTGATTACACACATATTAGGACATTTGAAATATTTCTAAGTCTCCTTAATTTCCAGTTCATTTTAAATTTATTTTAATTTTTAAAAAATAATTTTTTCAAATTAATAATTTTTATTTTTCAATTATAGTTTATGTGTACTATTATATTAGTATAAACTGCACACCCTAGTGATTAGATACTGCATAATTTGCTAAGTGATTATTCCAATAAACCTATCATCTTTCTGACACAATACATAGTTATTTCAATATTGATTATATTCTCTATGCTGTACTTTATATCCCCATGACTATTCTGCAGTTATCAATTTGAATTTATTAATCCCTTCACCTTTTTCACCCATTCCCCTATGCACCCCTGCCATCTGGCAACAGTCAAAACGTTCTCTGTACCTATGAGTTCGTTGCTTGTTCATTTACTTTGTTTTTTAGATTCAATTGTTGCTAGATATATATTATTGTCATTTTATTATGTTTTTGATTTTTTTTCCTTCTCTTAAAGAAGATACTCTAACATTTCATATAACACTGGTTTGGTGGCAATGAACTACTCCAGCTTTTTTTTTTTTTTTTTCTTTAACTGTTTGGGAAGCTCTTTATCTGCCCTTCAATTTCAAATGATAACTTTGCTGGGTTCAGTAATCTTGGTTATAGGGTCCTACTTTTTATTACTTTGACTATTTCTCGCCAATCCCTTCTGGCCTGCAAATTTTCTGTTGAAAAATTAGTTTATAGTCTTATGGGAGCTCCTGTGCAGGTAACTAACTGCTTGTATCTTGCTGCTTTTAAGATTCTCTCTTTGCCTTTAACTTCTTGCATTTTAATTATGATGTGTCTTGGTATTGGCCTCTTTGGTTCACGTTGTTTGGGACTGTCTGTGCTTCCTGGATTTGTATGTCTATTTTTTTGCCAA